>RJWJ010000376.1:47094-169946 GCA_004363605.1 Indri indri | reverse complement strand
ATTAGAAGGGCCTCTTTAGTGGCTATTTTGGTCAATCTGATGACTGTGTGACGTGGTGTGTTCCTATTTGCATTGAATCTCCCTGGGGTCTGTTGAGCTTCTTGTACCTGTATATCTAGATTTTTAGCAAGGCCTGGAAAATTCTCCTCTAATAATTCTTCAAATAGCTTATCCAGCCCTTGAGTGTTTTCTTCTTTACCTTCCGGAACCCCTATCACCCTCAGGTTTGGTTTTTTCACATTATCCCACATTTCTTGTGGGCTTATTTCTTTTCTCTTAATTTTCTGCTCCATTTCTATGACTGACTTATTTAATTGGAAGGAATTGTCTTCAATCTCTGAGATTCTTTCTTCTGTTTGATCTACCCTGTTCTTGAGGCTTTCCACTCTGTTATGTAGTTCCCTGAATAAGTCCTTCATTTCCAGGAGATCGGTTTGATTTTTCTTTAATATTTCAATTTCTTTAGTGAATTTTTCTTCCAAGTCCTGGATTTTTTTTGTGGTCTCTTTGTGTTGGTCATCCATTTTTTCTTGCATATCATTCAGTTTTCTTACAATCCATGTTTGAAATTCTTCTTCTGTCATTTTAGTGTTCTGAGTTTTGTTAGTGTCCTTTGCTGGGGAGCTGTTGTTCCTCTTTGGTGGTGTGCTTTCTGTTTGAGTCTTCATGCTTCCAGAGTTCTTTCGCTGATTCCTTCCCAACTGGATCAGTTGTTCCTTCTTGCACTGTTTAGTCTCTGAGCCAGTAGGTGGTGTTTGTGGGTGAGATTCATCCACACCCTTTATGGTGAATCAGTAGATGCAGTAAAAGGGTGTGCAGGATGACCTCCCTGTCAGTAGGTGGCACTTGCAGGGAGGAGTGAGCTGCAGTGCTGTTTTTGGGTCCTGTATCTAGCTCTTGTTCCTCTAGAGAGGCCCTCTTGTGCCTCGGGTGGTGGGTGAGGCCCTGGGATTTGCAGATGTGTCCTTATTCTCCACCTCAGTGGGGGCAGGACCGGGAGTGAGTCTGGGTGGGGCTGGGTTGGGTAAGCCTGCCCTCAGGCTCCACAACTGCTATTAGCAGGGGTCAAAGATCTGCTCTTTGTTTCTGTGCAAAGCTGCTGGGAGGGGCTGAAATGGTTCCACTCAGCTGAAAGTCTGGGCTTGGGGGGTGGGGCTGTCCAAGACCCCCACTCTGGAGCGGGTCTCGCTCCCCTCCAATCTCTCCCTCTCTGTGTCCTCTCCCAGGCCTCTGACAGCAAGCAGGACCTTAGGCCAATGGATCTCCCCCGGCTGTGATGTGGGCCAGGAGGTTCCCTACCCAGGATCATAGCCTGAGCTGGGTGCACAGTCCTCTTTTGGGAGGAGGGTTGCTGCTCCGGCACGCTGATCTGCCCCTGAAGGCACACACTCCTCAGTAGGCTCTTTCACAGATCTCTCTTCTGCGCCCCAGGGCAGTGCGATCCTGACCTGGGTGTACGGGGTCTGGTCTGCAGGCCTGTCCCCTGGACCCTGGAGATCAATCCCTGACCCTGCCAAGGGGAGGGGTGCTGATCTTGAATCACCTACAGGGTGCCCAAGCTGGATCGATTTCACTCCACCTCGAGATTTGCCCCACTCTCCTGGAGTCCCCAGGCAAGTAGCACCTGGGAGGGCTGGCAGGTAGGGAGCTCACAGTCTGAGTACCCCTCAGTCTGCTGTAGGGCCCCAAAAGGAAAGGTCCCATTCCTTGGAGATGCCTCCGTGTGATGGCTAAATTGTCTCTCTGGGCACCCACGGATAGGGAGGGGGAAGGAGAGAATGGAGCACTATGGCGTCTGCTGATAAGCTCGGGTCTGCACATGGGGAGGTGCCCCGAGGGGGCTGGGAGCCCAGCGCCGAGTCCGCAAGAGTCCACCACTCACTGGCGGCAGCCGGCAGCCGTCTCTGGGCTGGCGTCGGCAGGTCTCTCCAACCGCTCAGGAGCCCACCAGCAGTCTGAGATGCAAGGAAGGGGGAAGTTAACCACTCCACCTACCCTTGTCCCCTTGTCACTGATCTCCAAGCCTCTCGGGACCTTTCTCCTTCCAGTTCTCCTCCTCAACGTCTTCCCGTGGTGTCTCCTGTAGTTTCAGGCCAAGCATGATGTTTTGAAGTATTCCTTGAGTCTCCTTCCTTCTCCCTCCAAAATCTTGATTCAGTCTTAAATTTTATTGTGTATGTTTAAGGTATACAACATGATGTTATGGGATACAGGTAAACAGTCAAAAGGATCGCTGTAGTCAGCCAAATTAACATATCCCTCATCTCACATAGTTACCAATTTTTTATTTTGTCTTTGTGTTAAGAGCAGCTAAAATCTACTCATTTAGCATGAATTCTGTATACAGTACAATTTTGTTGCTTATAGTCCTCATGTTGTACATGAGATTTCTAGACTTGTGCATCCTACATATCTGCTACTTTCTATGCTCTGACCTACATCTCCACATTTCCTCCCCTTCCCACCTTCACCTCCTGCCCCTGGTAACCACCGTTTTGTTTTCTACCTCTGTATATTTTAAATTCTGCATATAAATGAGATTATGCAATATTTTTTCTTTTTGGAAGCATTCTGTATGGAAATCACTTTACAATGCATTTTATACTTTCCTACCTCCTCAAAGTGCTGATAAAGCATTTTGTTGATACATCAGTCATTATTATGAACATCAGTTGGTACATTTTATATAATACCATGAGGCACCAATGTCCTATTGCAGTTTCTGGAGCTAAGTTTCCTAATGTTAAAACCCCTAAAAATATGTGCTTTTGTCATTATGTTTGCTTTTTACTGCTTTTTCTGTCTCTTCTTCTGCTATCAAACACACATTTCACAGCTTTCTTATTGTTATAATACTAATAAGCTTTTGATCTCTTTTTAATGTATCATTTCTAACCTGAGGATGACTTATACTCAAGCTAGCCAAGCCCATTAGAACAGTGCTTAAAGTAAAAGTAAATAGATCCTGAAGTTTAGAGCATAAAATTTGTAACAATTCCTTTCACTAATGACATACCATCCTGGGCTGCTTCTTAGCACTCAATAGCAATAGTTAACACTTTCCGAGTGTCAGGGATGTGGTGAAAAGGGAAACTTTGTACGCTGTTGTTGGGAATATATATTAGTACAGCCATTATGGAAAATAGTATGAAGGTTCCTCGAAAGGTTAAAAATAGAATTACCATATAATCCAGCAATCCCACTTCTGGGTATACATCCAAAAAAAATGAAATCAGTATGTCAAAGGGATATCTGCACTCCTGTGTTTATTGCAGCATTATTCATAATAACCAAGATACGGAATCAACCTAAGTGTCCATCCGTGGATGGATGAACGAAGAAACTGGTGTGTATGTGTGTGTGTATTTAATGGAATACTCTTCAGCATTAAAAAAGAAGGAAATCTTGTCATTTGTGACAACATACAATAGATGAATCTGGAGGACATTATGCCAGGTGAAATAAGCCAGGTGCAGAAAGACAAATATTACATGAACTCACCTATATGTGGAATCTAAAAAAGTCAAACTCACAGAAGCAGAGAGTAGAATGGTAGCTTCCAGGGACTGGGGGTGGTGGTGGAGAGTAATGCTGGTTGGTTAAAGGGCACAAAGTTTCAGTTATGCAGGATGAGTAAGTCCTATCTATTGTATGGCATGGTGACTGTGGTTAATAATAATGTATTATATACTTGAAAATTGCTAAAAGAGATGATCTTAAATGTCACTACAAAAAAATAAGTATGTGAGATGGTGGATATGTCAATTAACTTGATTTAATCATTTCACAATGTATACATATATCAAAACAGCACATTATATTTATACCATAAATATATATAATGTTTTGGTCAATTAATTATACCTTAATAAAGCTGGGGAAAAGACACTTTCTGAGCACTCATAATGTGTCTGACACTGCTCTAAGCACATTACATAAGTGAACACATTCAGTCATAACAGTGATAATGGAACCTACTTTATAGTAGTCCGTGAAGATGGCACCTCAGACTTTGGGGAAGGTAATTGACCAATGCCCCGGATGCTTTGCTTTGAAATCCAAAACTGTGCTTGGGCTGAGTTCATGCTGCCTGGGTTTAAACTACTACCACTGACTGAGTGCAGAAGAAATACTAAGGCTGACCAGTTCCTAACAGACAGGGGACTCTTCGGTCTGCAGCCTTTGGCTTAAGGATCCCCTGGCAGCTTTTCTGGGTGTTAGGTTCTAGGGGTGTCTAGGACATTCCCTCTTTTCTTCACTTGGGTCAGATTAGCATCCTGGTCTGACAGCTGGCCCAGCCTTTCCTGACTCCCTTCCTATTTCCTTCCACACAAGCATTTATCCAAATAAAATCCTTAACTTGGGATTAAAACGTCTAATATCCTATTAATAAGACTCACAGAGAAAATATAAGATCATTAAAAAATGAAATAAAAGATTACAACAAACCAGAAAAATTTCCCACACCTATCAGAGGCAAGTTGCACAAGGAATAGAAAGAGATCAACCTACAGCACATACTAAGAAATTTTATAACAACAGGGATGAAGAGAAGATCTCAAATCTCAAGAAAGTAGAAAAAGAAACCCAGAGAAGTGGAAATCAAAATAACATTGAGCTTCTTAACACAGACACCAAAAGGTAGAAGTAAATGGAGAAATACCTTCAAAATTCAGAGGAAAATTATCAAGCTTAATCAAATACATGAAGAAAATAAAGACATGCAAAACCTAAAAAATTACTTCACACTTATTTTTTTCTTGGGAAGCTACTGGAGCAGGTGCTCCAGCAAAACTAAAGGAATATTTCAATGAATGGGGAGAGAAGAACCCAATATGGGAAAACAGATAAGGGAGGTCCCAGGTCATGGGAAAGGAAAGCCCAGATCAGCAACTGTATGTAGAAAGCCCAGTGAGCTGCTAATCCAGACTGGAAAGGAAAAAGGGGGACACCGGGACGAAGATCTAAAACATTGGCATTGATGGATCAGCTGCTACGTTTGAGGATTTCAGAAACAATATAAATTTGTTAATTGATATTTAGCCAATTTGGTGCATTTGAAAAAATTAACAAGGCTAAGCACAAGAAGACTATGAAAATTTAAAATGAAAGAACTTTATAGATTTTTATTATGAAATTTTTATGCATGCAAAAGAGAATAATGAACTCTCATAGACCCATCACCCAGCTTTGACAGTCAGAACCTTGCCATTTTTGTTTCATCTGTCCTCCTATATTTTTCTGGATTTTTTAAAAGGAAAAAATATTCCAACATTATGTTATTTCTCTTGCAAATACTTCATTATTCATCTATACCAATTAGGACATTTTAAGAACATAACTACTATGTCATTATCATACCTAACAAAAATAATAATTCCTTTTTAAATTTTTAATTGATAAATATTAATTGTATGTATTTAAGGGATACAGTGCTATACTGCATATATATAAATATATATATATATGAGTGTGGAATGATTAAATCAAGCTAATTAACACAGCCATCACCTCATATACTTATTTCTTTGTAATGAGAACATTTAAAATCTATTCTTTTAGCAATTTTGAAATATACCACACATTATTATTAACTAATAATTCTTAATATCATCTAATATCCAGTCTATGGGGAAATTTTCCTGATTGTCTCAAGCATCCATTTTTTCAGATCCTTCATTTGAGCTAGAATCCAAACAAGGTCCTTATGTTGCAATTGTCCTTGTGACTCTTGTCTCCATTTTTTCTGCAATAGTTCCCTAATCATCTCCTGCCCCCTTTATGTTTTTGA
Source organism: Indri indri (assembly GCA_004363605.1). Lineage (NCBI taxonomy): Eukaryota > Metazoa > Chordata > Mammalia > Primates > Indriidae > Indri > Indri indri. The sequence continues at coordinate 164,155 of RJWJ010000376.1, read as the reverse complement.
TACATCAGAGAAAGTGAGTCACTGGTTCTGTAGAATAGCTGCATCTAAATTTAGCTGATCGTTCTGTTGTGTCATCTAACTTGCTTTCTATTCTTCATATTACCTGTAAACTGGTATTTAGCTGTAGAAACTTAAAGAGATTCAGGTTAATTTGTTTGGAAAGAATACTTCATAGGCACATAATTATTGGTTGTCTCACTTTTAGTGAATTGTCCACTAGGTTCAGATGGTGTCAGCCTGATAACAATGAAGCAATTATTAACTCCCTGTAAAACAAGGAAGTTAATAATTTTGGTATGCCACTTGGCTATGCAGAGAATAAAATTTACCACAATCATTACAGTGAAACTCTGACTTTTAGATTAACTACAATTGAGGGAACATGGAGGAAGAACAATAGTATGCTGGTAAATGTTAAACTAGCTCTCTAGGGGGGAAAAAGCCCTGGTAACATTTGCTGATTTCCATGGTGTAAATACTCCCGTCATAATCAATTTGAAGCTAACAACTGTTTAATACTTGGCTTGTAAAACTCCTGAAAATTTAACAATCAGCTCACACTAGCAGGTAAAATAGGTTCCAGTATACCATTGCATTGTGTGTGAGGGCAACAGAACTGAATACTTCCCTTTTACTATAACAGGAAGTAAATAGATAATTTGTATAATTGGTAAATCAAGACAAGTAGAATAAACATCTTAATTACAAACATGTAAGTAAAGGCTAGAAAAAACCCCAAAATTTCAGTTGTTAGATATAAGCCTTTTAATTGTATTTAATTTTAAATATGTACATTTTCTATGTACATAATTAAAAACTGATTTAAAACTATTTAAAGATGATAGCATAAAATGTGTTAGCAGATGAGATCAGTGAAGGAAACTGCTTTTCTCAAAATTAAGGTCTGCCTCTGAGCAAGAAGCAACATAAGTTTCTCAGTTTCTACAACTAGGAATTGACCATTCTCTTATAGAAATTCTACTGAGTTGGTGTTCTAGCCTGGCCCAAAGTTGGCAGTGAGTAACCTTGTCAAAACAAAGTCTCCATTAAAAAAGCACAAAATGAAAGTTTGTGGCTCTTGTGGTCAGTATTAAACCCAAACAGGGTGAGATGGTAAAACTTGAAGTTAGGTGGGCTCCGAGGACTGGCCACAGCCACCACAACTGCCAAAGCAGGAGCTAGTAACAGGCTGGTGAGCATTTAAGATGTAAGAGAAAATGTTGATTGTGTTGCTGGCTATTGGTTTCCAAAAGGCAGTGAAAGTGGGCGGAGGCTGCACTGTTTTCCACAGGCTTCCCCTGGAGATTGATGCAAAACACCTGTTCTCCGGAAATGACTTGCTGTTCTAGACGCACCTGCACTCCAGGCACCATGCCCAGCGAGCGCACAGGTGGAACTTCCTTCTTCTCTGCTGAAGTCCAGGCAGCGGCTGCTGGCAAAGGAGCACCTGGCGCGGCCACTCCTCCTGTGTTCTGCACTCCAGGAACGCTGCCTTCTTTCTCATCATTGGTTTGCCTCCATGTCTCCTTTCCCTTTGTAAGTGTAAGTGGTGCATTAATTCATCCTCATGAAACAACAGTGCAGGAAAAAAGAAGAATAAAATGATTATTATCCCCTCCAAATCTCACATTTCTCCAGAATGGGCTCCTAGCATGATGGCATACAGTGGATGGTGCGCAAGTATTTACTCAGTGATTAAATAGAATCATAGGGAAGTGACAACTTCAGTAGCCTCATTTTCAGATGTGCACTTCTTTCCCATCCATTCCTCACTCTCTTTCCCTCCTTTTTTCTACCATATTTATATGAGCCACCGTATCTTCCAAGTTGTTAGTGCCTAATTAATTATCTCAAGGGAAATTTTAAAATTTATTTCATATTTGTGTATCTGGTAAGAATTTCCACTCACATACTCAGGCATTCAAGAAATGTAACTTTAGTTACATTTGTAACTAAAGTAACTGAAATGCAACTGAAGTTAATTTTTATTTTGAGTCCTCATTTTACCAGGGAGAGCTCTCCTTCCACTCTGTAGCGTTGCATGTAAACTCCAAGGGTGCATCTAAACCTCAAGGTATTAATAGGGATAAGGGAAGCATTTGTCCACACTGGTATTTCAAAGACAGTGTTTCTTCCTATCTTCTGATTCACTCAGAGGGCTGCTGTCTCTGCACAGCTAAGCCTCGTAGGCAGTTTCTCTCTTAGCTACTTTATGGCTCCAAAGCATGGAAGCTTCTTAGGCTGGCTCAGTCTTCTCTGGCCAGATACACCTTCCAGCATTTTCCCCCAAGCTGTGCTAGGTCCAGGGGAACTTGGTGTGTTTCTACCCAGGCAGTGAATCACAGGTGCTTCTGCTCTTACATCTGCCAAACCCCATGTTTCCATTATCTGTCCGTCCAACCATTCTTGGCCGTCACAAAGAAGCACCCTTCCCTCTCCTCATCCCCACCCAATGTCCGGCAACTCTCTCTTCTTTTCCTTATTTCACGTCTTCCCAACCTATGGAATCTTTATCTAGTTTGAGAGTAGCCAGGAGAAACTATAAAAACCGCCTCTAATTATGTATTCTTCTAAATCTTTTGTATACGGCATAAATTTTATGCTCTGAATCCTAAGTGGCTTAAACCATTGAAACTCAAGAGCTAAGGATGAACTCTTGATTTCTGCTTTTCTGCTACAATGACTTCTCTCTCAGGCAATGAATGTCTTTATGAATGTGAGGAGAGCTGGATGACAGGAGGGATTACCTGGAGCAAAGTCTCATCATTAACACAGCATATTATTAGCCCACTGCATCCGCAAATATTTATTGAGCACCTGGAGGCATGGTGGAAAGAAGGAAGGCACAAAGATGAATAAGAATTGGTCCCGATTCTCAAATGAATTTACACTCTAGTGGGGAAGATAGACACAGCCTCAAAAAATAAAAAGAAATAAAGAATCAAAGATTGAGAGAGGGCAAAACATGGTACTCACTCTCTAGTTTCAAGGTTCCAAATGGGCTCATGATGTTATGGGGCTGCTTTTAAACCATACCTGATAATGTGCTCAGTGGTTTACTGTGGAAATTCTTCAATCCTGTGGGTGGGTGATGGTAGAAAAATCACACTCAAATATTGGGTGTATGTGGGGCAAAGGGAAAGTGAGTAAGTGGAAGACATAATTTTCTGTGCCCTCAGGGAGTTTACAATCTAGTTGAGGAGAAAAGATATGTCGAGATGAAATAACCAAGGAATAAACAAGGCATTATAATGTAACAGACTGTAGCAGGACTGTACATTCACTGGGATTGAAAGATGCAACAAAATCTAAAAGGTGGACTTAGTCAGGAAAGGCTTCCTGGAGAAATTAAGGCATTTGGGGATCTTGAAAGAAGTATTACTAATAATATTATTACTAATAAAAAGGTAACACTGAATACTTCTGTGCCAGCCACTGTTTTAAGCACTTTATTATTTATAGAATCCTCACAACAATATTACAGCATAAGGACTATTTTTATCATTCTCATTTTACATTTAAGAAACTTAAGGCATAGAGAGGTTAAGTACCTGGCCAAAAACCACACAGCAGGAGAGGAATGCTGGCAGGGACACCAAAGCATTCCACTTTTAACAACGGAGTTGAGCATTGCAAGGAAGAGAACAATGCAAATTGAAGTGTGAGCTTGGAGGAGAGGGCACGTGGGGGACCTGACTGAGGCAGAGGGCTACTGCTGGAGCATAGCTGGGAGCCACAGTCCAGGTGTCTCGCCTATGTCTTTTGCTCCATGCAGATAACCAGCCTATTGTTGGTACCTCATTTGTATCCCAGGTGAGGAATGAGGCACTCAGAGCACTGGGGTGCCTGCCAGGAGTGACTTGCCCAGGGAGTCTCAGAGCAGAAAGTCAGCCTTTGGAGCCTCTGACTTCTGGCTGATGTTTTTGTCGCTATAATAGGTATGAAGGTAAATGAATGGCTTTCGGGGCCACACCTAGGCAACTGGGTTTTATCCAAATAGAATGTCATTGTTGGCTCTTAAACTAGATTGAAACTCCTCTAAGAATACTCATTTGTCAGGTGCAAGAAGGCAGCGGTGAGGCCATTTCTGATGGGCAAAGCTGGGGTAATAGAAGGCTGATTATTGGCGGCAGGAGGAATGGAATAGAAGGGGGGGAAGTGGGTCTAAAAGACTTGTCAAAAGTCTCTGCTTATCGTACACTCCAGAGATACACAGAAAGGTAAAATGGTTTCTCTGAATGTATGGGCTTGGATCTCAGACCAAAAACGGAGTGCTAGCTTAAGGCAGAAGAACAGTTGTCAGCACTAGGGTAAAACACTGGAATAAAACACCAGGATAAGACAAAACAGCCAGAAAGCCAGAGCAAACTCTCAGGTTGTTATTTTCAATTAACAGCTTCAGACAAATCCTGGGAATCAGCAGTGAGGGAATGAAAAGCGAGTTCTTAGAAACATGGGTGTTTAACCTGGTACAGGAAGGGAAATGAGAAGCCGCAGGCCGGGGATTTGAATATATGATTCCTACAATGTGTGTGATAGTAGTTTACCTATTAATCTGTTCATAAACCCAATTGTAGCTTTACTGTATCAGAAATCCTTGCTATTTTTTTTTCCCCCAAAATGAGCCCTCCTGTGAATCTCTTTATAATGTGAATCACAGCTCAGTAAGGGGACGGTGGAGGCAGCTCCTCAGGAAGAATCAGGATTTCTGGACTCCCGTCCCAGCCCTGACCCTTACTTGCTGTGTGCAATCTCAGACAAGGCCATTAACCTCTCTGTGTCTCGAATTCTTCATTTCCAAAACTGGGACAAGACCTATCCTGCTTACATTATCATTGAGCTCATGTAAAATAGTGTAGGTGAAATACAGGTGCAGGGGTTGTTTTCCTGCCATTTCTTATCTTTCATTTATCCTGGTGCTTTGGACATTCATTTATGCTGTTTGGGGCAACATTTGCCCCTTGCAATGGTTTCCAGTCACAGAATGAAATTAATTAAATGATTTGACTGTCATCTTAGTATAACCCAAGACGCGTACACGGGAGCCCCAGCTCTGCTTGAAATTCAGAAGTGACCTTTGGTTATCTGCTTCCTTAGCTTCTCTGTGTGTAGCAGCCCTTAAAAATCGGAGCAGGCAACCCAGCTTTTAACTTGTGTCGTAATTGCTGCTGTTCATTAACCCCTGGCTGCCCTGCAACCTATAACACTGTATTGGGTCGTCTGGCCTACAAGGTGACCACAATTACTGTTGCTATTCACAAGACAATTTACTGGAAACAAATGACCATCTATTAGATTGTAAACCATTAATATAATCTCCTCTTAAGGGTAAAGACCAAGACTACTCATTTCAGAGCTACTAGCGTGGAAGTTCTCAAGAAGCATTTGTTGATGATCACATAACACCTCATATTCGTTTAGCACTTTGTAATTTACAGAGAATTTTTATATTTACTATCAATTATCAACATTTGGCTGAGTTTCTCACAGAATTTTACCTGTTAAAGACATCAGCTTTACCAGTTGGCATACATTTAAACATATGCTTTTATAATTCATATATTTTAATGAAATCTGCTGCAATTGTGGTTCTTAATTCTGGCTACATATGAGAAGCACCTGGGGGAATTATTAAAAATACCGGTGGCTGGGTTTCCACCTCAGACCAACGGAATCAAAACAGTGTTTTGTTTATAAGCTGCCAAGTGATTCTAACGTGCAGGCAGCTTTGAGCCCTGCGGTTACCCCAGAAAGACCACGATGTAATTGGCAGAAAACTAAGAGGCAGTCTGTGTGTGCCAGGGGTACATACAGGAAGGGGATTCTGGATCTAAAACTATTAATTTAGAAACAGTTTTCTGACTCTTGTTTTAGTTTCAGACCTAGTGAAAAAAAATATCCAGCTTTGAAGCAAGTAATATGGTTATATCCATCCCACCACCAATTCTGCCATTTTCTATTATGCATCTTCAACTCATCTTTTCTATTTATTAAGGAACAAGAATCTAAGCTTTTACATGAGAAATAAAACACCCTTAGCACACAGGCTGACTGAATTAGGGTGAGGCTGGGTCTTGTTTTATGTCTTGCAGTATCAGTTTAGAAAGACACATGCTTGTAAGAGGAAGCCCATGTTGGCTACCTGAGGAAGTTCCTTGCAAAAGGCTACCATTGCTGTAGTCCTGGGTCTTCAGTGGCTACAGTATTCAGAAGTGCTCAAACTTGGACACTTGTCTTACCTTCCCCAAACTTCCATGAGACTGACGTCTGATTTACAGTGGACCTGTTGAGCTGGCTGCAATCTGGGGGCAGATGGTCAGGGCTTCCTGATATCCAGGAAACCTATTCATAATCAGGAGCTTGACTGATAAATATTATGAGACGTACTTTGTCTCAGAACCCTTAAATTTTTTACAGTCATGGTCAAGAACAATTATGTCTGATCTCTAAACTGCATAAAGATCACAGTCAAACCAGTTTACCAACCCAGCAGTATATTCCTGATCTTACAGACGTGAGTCTCTCCTCAAGACATTCCAGCAATTCTGTGTCTGACAGAGACTGTCTTTGCTGTTAGTATTAGTGTCTGTAGGTGCAGATGAGCTAGGTCATAAATCCTGTGCATAACATTTCCCTTACAGATTTTTTAAATTCACAAATGGAATTAGCATGCATTTAACATGATAGGGGTGGCCCTTATATTGCCTACTTTCTTGGAAGTTCCTAAGATGTAAATTAAATATCACTGACAGTTGTTGACCAATGGTATAATGTGCTTACACTAGCTGTCTGGGTTTCCTTACTTTGGCCATCTGAGTACCTGTTCTCAGGTAGATGTTTCCATTCATATGTTGCTACTCACACACCACAGCTGGTAAAATGTCATTGAAAAGTGGCATGTGTGAAAGAAGGAAAACATCCAAATGCTGTGAAAAGTAACAGAAAGTTAATGCTGTGGGAGGAAATAGTTTTAATTTGGGTCTATAGCTTGGTGAATTTTTTTTGGAATTGGATTATCTGTGTTCCTGACCTAGAGGGTACATTGAATAAATGGGGTTTATCACTAGTTGCTGTAATAACAATTTCTATTTCCTTGTTTGTTTGGTTTTTTTTTTTCTTTTTTTGCTGCTGAGCCTTCGTAAACTTCCATGGTCTTAATGTTACTGGAACGTAGGATGCTATGGTTCTTGGTTAATACTGTGTAGGGCCTTGTTAAGGTTAAGTAAGCTCATATGTGCAAATCACAATGCCTAGTCTTACGTGTACAGTATTACGTCAATTCTAATAATTATCATTGTCACCGTGATTACTTTTATTATAATTATTATTACTTGACCAGTCATTTCCCATCTGAAAATGAAGGACTGTTTCCAGAACCAAAATTCTTTCTTTTAAATTTCAGAATATTACAGGGGTACAAATGTTTTGGTTACATAAATTGCTTTTGTACCATTCGAGTCAAAGTTATAAGTGTGCCCATCCCCCAGATAGTGTGCATTGTACCTGTTAGGTGTAAATTTACCCATCCCTTCTTCCCCCTCCCACCTGCTTGATTTCTGACAAATGTTATTTCCATATGTGCACATAGGTGTTGATTGATTAGTTCTAATTTAATGGTGAGTACATGTGGTGTTTGTTTTTCCACTCTTAATGATACTTCACTTAGAAGAATGTCCAGAACCAAAATTCTAAGACTTGAATCAACGAAATGAAGCTAAGTTCCTTTAATGACATTACTCAGGTTATAAATTCATGGCTTCATCATTGGGACAAAGTCCCAAAGCAGATATTTCTGAAATATACTAAGATAACATCTTGTACCTGTTTCTGGGGTCACTCAGGCAAACAGAGAGGGAGCAATGGTGGGACCATGTTGAGCATATCAAATGGTATCTGCAGTGAGGTTTCACCCAGGAATTGCACAGGGTGGGGAGAGTAGCCAGATTAGTTCTGCCTGTAATGCAAGTGTGAGGCCCTGGTGGGGTAGTGGGGGTGGTGGTGGAGGGGATGCGGAGCCCAAGAAAGGATAGCTGCACAGCAAAAGATGCCTGTGGATTCCTAGCCAAGATAATGGGTGGAGACTAAGAACAGGATCCTCTGAGGCAGGACAAGGATGGACACTTCAGATCTTGGAAGGGCACCTGGGAACATTTCCTGGGGAAACTGTAGGCTCAGGGAAACTGTCTTCTGTGGGGCACTGGAGGCTAAACCCATGGGCTGGTGGGGGCAGGGCAGGCACAGACTAAGTAAATTCCGAAGTGTACAGAAGAAATGTTTGCAAAAGACACCAGGGAGCATGAGAGGACAAGAGAATGAACACATCTCCTCCTGCTGAGCCAGATGGCAGTGGGGGCAGATGTGGGAGGGCTTCAGAATGGTGGCCGCCAAAGCCCTCTGGGCTCAAAGTTTCCCTGAGGCTAAGCGGCTTATTGCACCCAGGCCAGATTTTCCTTGAGCAAGTACAGAGAGAGCACAGGCTCCAAGGTGCAGCATTTTCATCTCCAAGCACCTCCGAGTTCCCTTACTTCATACAAGTCTGTCTACTACCAAATCACTCACATACAGGAATCCAGAATAACACAGTAAATCGAGTATGTCCAATCCATTCAAGTCTGGGCACCTCTTCTAGAAAGAGAGTTCAGTCATAATGAGTTCTGAGGGCAATGTTGGGCGGCATGAAGCTTAGAGCGAGGCTGGTTGGGTTTAAATCCTGGATTCACCCTCATCCTCATTTCGTCACTTTAATTAGTTTATTTAACCTTTCTGGATGTCAGTTTTATCCTCTGTAAAATAAGAATAACAAGACTACATGCAAGGTTGTTTTAGAGATAATGCATGGAAAGTGACTAGCACAGTACTTGAACATAGGCTTTTTTCTTTCTTTCCTTTTTCTAAAAAAATAATGGTAGCTGTTCTACTTAGCAATAAATAATTGTTTTCATATGCATATAAGCCATATCATTTGCTTTCTACCTGCACTTCAAATTGATCATGTCCTGAAAACAACTGCGATTTATAGCAGGTCATGAGCATGGCCTGGAGACAGCGTGTTCCACCCTTGGGCTTTCTGTAGGACGGAGGCACTACGGGATCTTGTTTTCCTTATTTTTTATTACACTTCAAAAGTCTTCTCTATTGAATGGTAGAAAGGAAAAATTAATCACGTATTTTTCCATCTTTGTAAAATTTATAGATGTTAAAAGTGGTCATATATTTTCCTTATGTTTTAGAGACCAGGAAAAAAACTTAAATTTGAAGTCCATATATTTTTTCCTCTTTCCTCTCCCCCTCTGCAAAATGATTGATAATATATTAATGGAGCCAAACTCTCTTACGGGCCTGCTAACCTGTCATGCTTCCATATCCTGACCTCCCATTAAACTCTTCCCTGGAATCCATGCCAGAACATGATACATAAATCTATAAACATGTTGGGATTAAAATTATCTTTATACGCGTGCTCCCAAACTCTCCTTTCCTGAGGCTCACTAGAATGGGTTCTGGCTTTGCATGCTCTTAATTTCTTCCCCTTCCTCAACTTCAAAGGGGGATTCTGCCATTGGCAAATTAATTCTTTAGGATCTTGTGATGCAGAATTATAATAAAAATTGGTGAGCTAAAAGAATGAAATGTCCTCATGCTAGGGCTAGCAGTGAAGGACTAGGAGATTACTGAAAACTGAGCAGCAGGGTATACATGGAAAAACAGATGATAGAGGAAAGGGGTGTTGTAAAGAAATCCATAACATTTCTTTCAACACATACTTGTTCCAGAAATTCAAGTAAAGACCTTTCATTATTTTGAAATTAACTTTTGACTGCTGGCCTTTATTCTTATAAATATGTCATTCTGAGACTGAGCCATGCAGGTTATCATTTTTCTAATTAATTTTAATAAGATTACTTAAATTCACATTGGAATAAGTCACAATTGCAATAGCCACTTGGAGAGATGGGGAGATGAGGAAATTGCCTGCAGAGAAAGGTGTGCATAAGAAAAACCACTTCGGTCCACGGTTCCCAAATCTTAGGATACATAGACTCACCTCAGGAGCATTTTAAAATGCAGACTTTTAGACCATATCTCAAGCAGCTGTGATGCTGTTTTGGGGGTTGGGGGTCTAGGACTCAGCATGTTTCATTACCCACCATATGATTCTGACGCAGGGCATTTATGAACCCCACTCTGACTCAGGCCAATAAGAATCAGACTTCTCCAGGCAGTCTGTGTGCTGTGGGACTCCTGAGGTTCAATATAGAAATGTGAGCTTAAGAGTGTTCCCTATAGAGCAGAGCCATCCTGGAGAAAAGCCTGTGGACATTCTCTATTGCATTCTTCCTTGTCACATTTGCAAGGGCATCTCCTTACCTTCTCAGTGAAAGTTATCCCCCTCTCCTGCCTTCGAAATCTATAGATTAACTGAAGACAATCATTGATTGTTTTCTTCTGATTTGTAGAATAAGCATCTACTTAAAACCCCCTCCAACAGTAACACAAGCTATTAAATTACATTGGTACTAGAGTCATCTCACCAATGTCAATTTCTACCAAATCTCAACAGAAAGATAGGAAAGAAGAGTTGGCTGTGAATCGTAAGGGTTAACTTGCCTGACTGAATAGCAGCATGCTGAAATGAAAACAGGAAATGTGTTGCTTACAGAAGATTTTGAAAGAAGCTGCTCTTGTCTAAGTAGAAAGGTATGATTAACCAGGTTGTCCATTTAAAAACCATACAGTGAAAATATTTATGTTCATCTCCTGAGAGGGCTTGCCCAGAGCTTTTAGAGCCTAGGTTGGAAAGTGTTAGGACCACCCATGCGCTGTGCCTAAAAATAAAATACTAAATGTTCTAAAGGTAACATTGCTCAATTTAGCCTGTTGCCATTCATCATATAGGTGACATCGAAAAATGTGGTCAGTGAGGTGGCACTTGTAAAATGAAACAAACCATCATCAAATAAAAGGTTTTTATGGAAACTCTGGAGGATCACCTTAATAACAAGCCTGCTTTGTAGGGAGGGCGCTTTTGTGTCTTTTTGGTAAACTCGCTCAATAACTGCCCAGGGGACCGTTGAATTGATTGGCCAGACCCTAAAGCCCCAGGAGGAAGGCCTGGGAACAGATGTACCTCTGGCTGGATACTGTCCATCCAGCTTATATTCTCTACACCTCCAGTCCAGTTTCTGAAAAATAATGGTCATGTCCTGCCGAATCTGGAGATATCATATCTTCATGTCATCTTAAATAAATTTCAACTCTGTAATAACATATTTCCCTTGTCTTAGCCATAGCTGTGCCAGGGATTAATAAGGTGAAGCGGTAGCAGGTAGTAGGAAAGGCAGATGAAGAAAGGCTAAAAACGGCTTTTGTATATTTGAACAAATTTCCTTTAGAATACCCATTCAACGAGACTCTCATCTGTAAGAAGTCTTATCTCTTATAAGAAATATTAAAGTTATTGATGGGGTAAAGATGCCTAAGTTATGAAACATAAAAATCTAATACCAAACATAGTAAAACATTTTTAAACGTTTTCTTTTCTTATTATTTTCTGACTATAAAAATAAAACATCCACAGTGTGGAAAATAAGAGTGTAATAAATTTAGAAGACAATGCTATAGTGACTAGCACATTGGCTTCCAACATCTGAGATATTGTTGTTATGTTATTTAAAAATTTAAAAAAAAAAACTTGTTTAAAAAAAAGCCATTAACCAGCCAGCTTCCCACTCCACAACTAGTGGTGATTTCTCAGTTGCTTTTCTTATTGACTTGGTGAAACTATTCACAAAAGCTTGAGACTCAGAGGAAAGACATATCACTTTACAGACTGATAAGTCTAAAGCTCTTTATAAAGGGGGATACTTTATGTCACATCTTGGTGTTGTAAATAGGCCTTAATATAACAAATATTGCAAAGAGAATATAACCAACAGCATGTTTTCTTGGGCTGGATTTGCTACCATCAGCATTAGAATTCACATGGGAAAATAGCAAAGAGTGAGTCACATGCCTCCCTAGAGCTGGCCACCTTTCTTAAGGCAGTTGCGCATTTGGGTTTGCAGCAAGGTTTGAAGTGTATGATTCTTTTTTTTTTTTTTATGGTAATGTAGTATTTTATTTATTCTGTCCATTAATAATTAATACTTTAGAACACTTCCAATATTAATTGAACTTAATCTAATAGAAGACCAACTTACTTTTTTTTACATCTCAATACTGGATATTAGTAAGAGAGATGGTCAAAATAATTATGGTCAAAATTATGTTAAACATTTATAAGTAAATACTTGGCATTAGCATGTCTACATACAATTCAGCTTTTAGTGTAAGGGTCTTTGGCTGCAAGAAAGAACATTTGGTTTACTTCACTAATAGGAATATCTCTTAATGCTGGAATGGCCTCTTCTTGGTATTTCTTACACTGTTGATTTTTAGCATAATTATCTGTGATTGTATGAATGGAGTTGAGTGGAGAGGTGCTCATCATGTTGATTCCAAACAAAAGCACATAACCAATTACTATAGTAATAAGGAGACAGGTAATGCCACTGCCCAGTATTTTTGAGGCCAATAGGTTAAGCCTAAGGAGTTTAGCCAAGATTCAGGAATAAAAGCCCACACGAGAGAAAGTATGAAGCCAAACTGGGAGCTTAAGAAAAGAACAAAGCCATAAATCGCTCTTTCTGGCAATGGCGACGGTGAATTTTGGGTGACACAGACTGGTTCTGTTTCAACTGAAAATGTTTTACTAATTTAAAACAAGATAGGGGAAACTTTCTAAACTTCCAATCCTTAAATAATTTTTTTCCAAGTTTGACTAATAGGACAAAATTTTTATAGAAAAAGAGACTCATTAATTTTGATTCATACTTAAAATTATGCATTTAAAGGAATTACGCTAAACTGGAATTTAACAGTCTAAAACTATCAACTATTAATAGTTTCTACGGAAAGGAATACACAGTTTGTCTATTTGATGTTTTCTATTAAAATTGGCACATGGTCTTCTCCCTCAGAAGAGGACAAAATCCGAAGATATTCAGGAGAAGAAAACCACTGTAGGAGCTCAGTGGTGAGGACTGAGGCTTCTGCCATGGCATTTTAGTTAGAGTGTTTCTTTGGCATAAGAAGGAGACATTTTCTCTAAAAAGGCACTTAATCTCAACTTGAAAAAGAATATCTACAAAAACCCAACAGCAAGCATCACACTTAACAGTGAGAAACTAGAAGCTTTCCCACTAAGATCAGAAACAAGATAAGGATATCCCCTCTCACCAGTGCTTTTCAACATCATGTTGGAAGTCCTAGCTAATGCAATAAGACAAGAAAAGGAAATAAAAGGTATACTGATGGGGAAGGAGGAAATAAAACTGACTTTGTAAATAACATGACTGTCTAAATAGAAAATCCAAAAGAACCAACAAAAAGCAAAACAAAACAAAAACCTCCTGAAACTAATAAGAAATTATAGCAAGATTGCAGGATACAAAGTTTTTATATAAGAGTCAGTCACCTTCCTAAATACCAGCAATGAACAAGTTGAATTTGAATTTAACTCATTACCATTTACATTAGAGTCCCAAAATAAAATTTTTAGGTATAAATCTAACAAAATATGTACATAATCTATATAAGGAAAACTACAAAACTCTGATGAAAGAAACCAAAGAACTAAATAAACATAGAGATGTTTATGTATAAGAAGACTTGATATTGTAAAGATGTCAGTTCTTTCCAACTTGATCTGTAGATTCAATGAAATCCCAATCAAAATCCCAGTATTTGTAGATATTGACAAACTGATTCTGAAGTTTATATGGAGAGGCAAAAGACCCAGAACATCTAATACAATATTGAAGAAGAAGCTGGAGGACTGAAACTACCTTACTACAAGACTTACTCTAAAGCTATAGCAATTAAGATAGTGTGGTATTGCTGAAAGAACAGACAAATAAATCAATAGAAAAGAATATAGATCCCAGAAATAGACAAACATAAATCTAGTCAGCTAATCTTTGACAAAGTAACCAAGGCAATACAATGGAGAAAAGATGGCCTTTTCAACAAATGGTGCTGGAACAACTGGACATCCACATGCAAAAAAAAATGCATCTGGACAAAGACCTTACACCCTTCACAAAAATTAACCCAAAATGGATCACAGACCTAAATATAAAATACAAAACTATAAAATTCCTAAAAGATAACATAGGAGAAAATCTAGATGACCTTGGGTTTGGGATGACTTTCTAGATACAACACCAAAGGCATGATCTATGAAAGAAAAAAATTAATAAGCTGGAGTTCATTAAAATAAAAATTTCTGCCCTGTAGAAGACATTTTCAAGAGAATGAAAACACAAGCCACAGACTGGGAGAAAATATTTGCAAAAGTCTTAGCTGATATAGGACTGTTATCCAAAACATACAAAGAACTCTTAAAACTCAACGATAAGAAAACAAACAACCTGATTAAGAAATAGTCCAAAGATCTCACCAAAGAAGATATATAGATGGCAAATAAGCATATGAAAGATGTTCAACATCATATGTCATCAGGGAATTGCAAATTAAAATAGGGGGTTAACACTGTACATCTATTAGAATGGCCAAAATTCAAAACACTAAAACATCAAATGCTGATGAAGATATGAAACAACAGAACTCTCATTCATTACTGGTGGGAATGAAAAATGGTACAGCCACTTTGGAATACAGTTTGGCAGTTTCTTAAACAACTAAATATACTCTTACCATACTATCCAAAATACCTTGGTATTTACCCAGAGGAGTTGAGAACTTATGTCCACACAAAAATCTGCACATGGATGTTTATAGCAACTTTATTCATAATTGCCAAAATCCAGAAGCAACCAAGATATCCTTCAGTAGGTGAATGGATAAATAAACTGAGGTACATCCAGATAATGGAATATTATTCAGTGCTGGGAAGAAATTAGCTATCAAGCTATGAAAAAACATAGGAGAAATTTAAATGCATATTACTAAGTGAAAGAAAACAATCTGAAAAGGCTACCAACTCTATGATTCCAACCATATGAGATTCTGGAAAAGGCAAAACTGTGGAGAAAGTAAAAAGATCAGTGCCTGTCAGGAGTTAGTGCATATTGCGTAAGCAGAGCACAAAACATTTTTAGTAAAGCTATTCTGTGTGATACTATAATGGTGAATACATGGTATTATACATTTGTCCAAACCCATAGCATGTACAATACCAAGAGTGAACAGCGATGTAAACTATGGATTTTGGGTGAAAATGATATATAAATGTAGATTCACAAATTGTAACAAATGTACCACTCTCATGGGGGATGTTGGTAATGGCGGATTGCTATGGATGTTTTGGGGCAAGGCATATATAGGAAATCTCTGTATTTTTCAATTTTTCTGTGAGTCCAAAACTGCTTTAAAAATAATGCCTATTTTAAAAAGCACTTAGTTATAAAATTAAAGTCACTTGTTTCTATAAACATTACCTATGTATTTTTTTTAATGAAGCACTAGGAAAAAGATCTATGCTGAAATTTTATGGATTATATTAAATTGTACGAAAGGTCCTGCTCATGAATAATGACTTCTCAAATAAAAAACAGTTGTTCTTCTTTAATATTTATTTTCCTTTCCATCTTGCTTTCCACAGGATGGATTTATTGACTTTTTCGAGTTTATCGCTGCTATAAATCTAATCGTGAGAGAAAAAATGCAGCAAAAATTAAAATGGTATTTTAAACTGTATGATGCTGATGGAAGTGGTTCTATTGATAAAAATGAACTTCTGGACATCTTCATGGTAAGTGAAGTAGTAAAGTATCTTTGGAGGCCATTATATGGTTAGTCTAATTTCCTCCTTATGGAGGGGGTGATAGCTTTCTGTTGGCTATTCTTGGGGTGTATGTTTTGAATTGCTGAAGCAGTGTAAATTTCACTTATCATCTTGGTTACTGAATGTGGAACTGAAAGTTGACATTTTTCTCTTGCAGTCCACTCAGACATTCACAAATTTAGCAGAGCATTGAGATAAAAAATGAAATAAATGTGATGTTCTAAAACAATTTATCTTTTTCTCTGCCTCAGTGCAGAAAGCCTTGCAGGGAGCAGCTAAAACATGAGATGGTATATGCATATACATATATATGTGCACATATATATATATGACAAGAGACATAGACTGAGAATGAAGGATGAAGGTACATGAAGACTAATCTTTCTGGGACCTACACCAAAATATTTCTAATAGTTGGTTCAGGGATCTCCGAGTCTTTCCATCAGTAAAGTTCAATGAGTGTCTTTACAAACAACCGTGCTACTACCACACCATCCCCAATGGAGTAGGGGATAGTTATTATCATGGTATGAGATGAAAAGGATCAGAGAATAAAAAATGCCTAAATGGGACACTGGACCTAAATGAACATGAGAGGCGTAACTAACATTATGACTACAATACAATGAATTTTTAACACATAATCAAAGAGCATTGGAATCGGCTGTCTTGGAAACAATCTGTTATAAATTCTTTCTTTTATAGATGAAGGAGCTGCATTACAATCAAAATACATAGTAGAAATATTAGCAAAAATGCCAGAAAAAATAATTGGGTAGAACTATAATTATAATTAAACATCTCAACAAATAGATGCAGCAGATAATAATGTGAAGCTAAATAAACAAATGTAGAGTTAACCAACGTGGTGAGAATTCAAGGCTATGATAAGACCAATGCTGCTACCACTTTAATTTCACATAGATCATTCACCAAGAAAATGTACTAAGATGCGCTTTGCAATCGAACTTTGTAAGCATTAAAACTTAGAAATTCTGTAAATATATTACATATTGCAACACAAAATTGGGAATCTAAAGTATTCTATAGAGAGTGGCCAACCCCATGTAAATTTTAAAATATCTTCATAAATAAATATACCCTAGCTTATTCTAAAATGATTAAAATGTAAATATGATATACAAATCTTGGGGGATGCCACCAAAGCATTACTCAGAGCAGGGGTGCCTATCTGTGGATCTATGGATGTACGACCTTCAGGAATCCTCGGAGCCCTTGAAACTGATGGCAAAATTTTGTCTGTATGTTATGCATTTTTTCTGGGTGAAGGGGAGAGTCATCAGATTCTCAAGAGAGTTAGGAATAACTAAAGGATAAAAGTGATTTTATTTAAATATAACGGAAAAATGTGAATAGATTTTCACTAGTTAAAATGTACAATTTAGGCTTCGTGCTGCGGCTCACGCCTGCAATCCTAGCGCTTTAGGAGGCCGAAGCAGGGGAATAGCTTGAAGTCAGGAGTTTAAGACCACCCTGAGCAAGAGCAAGACCCGATTTATACAAAAGATAGAAAAATAAGCCAGGCATGGTGGCACATGCCAGTAGTCCCAGCTACTCGGGAGGCTGAGGCAGGAGGATCACTTGAGCCCAGGAGTTTGAGGTTACAGTGATCTATGATGACGCCACTACACTCTAGCCCGGCCGATAGAGCAAGACTGTGTCTCAAAAAAAAAAGTACAACTTAGTGAGTCAAGGAAAGAGAAATATTAAATAGTGAATGGAGCTTTTCCTCAATGTGTTTAGAAAGTGAACAAAAATAACACAGGGAAACTGAAATAATAAAAGCAAAGAGCAGAAATTAATTTAATAATTGGATATAATTTGACTTTAAATTAATAAGTTCTAAAAACAGTAATGGCTAATTCTGGCAAGAGCATGATAAGAAGGTCACCCTTACGTACTGTGGAGAGAGCGTAAGTGGCTGTAACATTCCTGGAAATGTGGTAATCTGCATCAAGAGGCTAAAAGTTGATCTTCACTTTAAAGTCAGCATTACTTATTTTGGGTCAGAAGAAACAATCATTAAGGGTAAAAGTTCTAGGGTATACATCACAAAAGCTCTTAAGACAGTAAAAATAAAAACTAAAAGAGGAAAATGTTTAAGCCAGTGGAATAGGTACTTATTAAAAAATCAGTGGCCTATGAACATACTTTCTATACAATGGCAAGTAAAAAAAAGGCATCAGGGTAAAGAATAATAAATATGTATAATCTAAGCCCTCTCTGCATACAACGAGAATGTTAAAATGGAATTCAGCCCAGGCATTAGGAGATTGGAAGAAAATACTAGAGTACAAGGAGAATTTACAAAGGAGATAGTTACATCTTAATCTCACTTCAAGGATATAAAATAATCACGAGAATGATTTTTGAGAAGGATTTTTAGGAGAATTTCTTGGGTAGGATCCCTGAAGTCAGTAACAGAGATTTAAGGAAACCGTTGAGAGTGGAGGTGCACTGCAGTTTGGGGAACACACTGTTTGGGTGTTTGAGTCACGGTGAGAAGTCTAAAGCAGCAGATACGGCCACAAAGGTGCAGTTGATGAAGTGTCTGCAGCCCAGGAATTTGCTGGGACAAAGGATGCCGGGGTGTTTTCTGTGAATCTGGTGTGGACCACCGTGAAAGAAAGCTGGCATGGAGTCATCTTAGGTCTTGTCCAGCAAGATCTGGGGGGTGAGGGAAACTCAGGAGAAGAAAGCTGGAGGCAGACAGAGCCGTGGTTCTCGACCAGGAGAATCCCTGTTCAGGGGACGTTTAGCAATGTCTGGAGACACTTTGGTTAATTGGGGAGTGGAGGACGGTGTTGGGGGTTGCTATTGCCATCTGTTAGTGAGAGATTAGGGATGCTGCTGAGCATTCAGCAATGCACAGAACAGCCCTGAACAAGAAAGAATCATCTAGTCCAAAAATGTCTAGTGTGTAGATTTTGAGAAATTGTGACCTAGATAGGGACCAGCTGGAATCAAGATGCGTGATTCATGTCTAGGGAATTGCAGGAGAGAGAAAGTCTCGGTGATGGAGAGGAGGGGGTTTCAGAGCAAGAGCAGACTGTAAACACCTGCCAGTCCAGAGAGCCCTGAGACTGGCCAACATGACAGTACCTGCCAAGCAAGAACTCTCTGCCCCCCTCTCTCTCCACCTGCTCCTGCTCCCACGCAAGCAGTGCTCAGATACTGTGATGAGCAAAATGGGGGAGAAGTAGTGGATATGCTAAATGAGGAAAAAAAGAAGGGGGAAAAAACCCCCCTAAACATACCTTCTTGCCCGTCCCCCACCCTACTTGTCCTACAAGAAAAAGAAGGAAAACAGAGCAAGCTGACGATTCTCTCCTGAGGCCTCACCCACCTTCCAATCAGTATTTCACTCTTAGATTGCCGGAAGACGGGCGATGAACAAATCAAGATTTCACAAGTTTTTACTGTGATTTGTATATGTGGTCTTGTGTCACTTCAGAATGTGGGGATACTTACCTGGCCAATTGTCTAGGTTTTTGGAGCCTCTGCCCAAACACTGAGAAACCCTGAAAATTTTCCTCTGATGTGATGTTGCGTGTATGTAACGGTGACTCCAAGCATTGCCCTATATTTCACTGTGAGATCTGCGAGACCTGGGCTTGCTAAAGCAAAGGCTTTACCTCCGTTTATTATGATTAATCCTGGATTCAAGGTTAGTGATGCTTGTGAAACAGCAAGTGAGAGAGTCACATTGAAGACGTGTGCCCTCTAATTGAAATACGTCGCCAGCAATTTTTCTAAAGATCCCTTCATGTTCAATAAAGATGGTTATGTTCAAATTCCCAGATGACTAATCCTCTTTCATTTTATTATGAATTTCTATCTCAAATCTGGGTCATTTAATCACCTTTGCAGGGAGTGGTTTGGCTAAATCTTCCCTCTAGGAAAGCTGGAAATGTCATTTGCCCCAGGTCTTCTGACAACTTTTATGATGAAAAGGTGCTGGCAGAATATGAGAGAAATTCTGCATCCTTCTAAGGCATATATATCTGTCTTCCCAGCTGTTCATTGTACAAAAGGGCACAAAGAACCAGAGGTGGCAGTGGCAGAAGCCAGAGAGGAAGACAGATTCTTACCGAGTCATCCTTCTCCGTTCATCCATATGGACCAAACGAATCAGTCTGAAACCAAGAACAATGTCTGTTTTCTGGGTCCAAAACTCTTATGACCACGGCCACTACAATATTTTCTCCAACTGGCTCTTTGCATCTTTTGTTACCTAATGTATTGAATTGGACCCTCTATGCCGTATAAAATCAAACTTCAGACTTTATTCAGTTAATTTAGTTTCCAAGCCTCATTACCTAGAACTGACATAAAATCTTTTTTCTTTATTTATTTTTAACAACTAGAACAGGTTGGAGAGCAAAGACTGACATTAACACATCCCCGAATTCTGCCACATTGGAGTAGAAATCCTACAAAATGTATTTGCTTCCAGCAAAGTTGAACTCTCTCATGTAATGTCTCTTTGCAGGCTGTACAAGCCCTCGGTGGCCAGCAAACTCTGAGTCCTGAGGAATTCACCAACTTGGTGTTCCGTAAGATTGACATAAACAATGATGGTAAGGGACCTATGACCCTCTGGCTCACTTTCTTACAAACAGGAGACCGTGGGGGGTGGGCGATGTCATTTAGACAAAAGCAGAAGCCTATCAAGAGAATCATTCTTGTGACTTGGGCTTAATAATTTGACAATCCAATGTTCTGTAGTTGGTAAATTCAATTGAGCAAATGTTTATTGACCGTATTTGTATCCACTGTGTGGGGCATGACACATCGGAACATATAAACAGTAAAGGGAGAGACAAAGACAGAAATTGGGAGAATATGGGATGCAGAACCTTCTGCTGTTTGCCCTGGGCCATGCTCTATTAATCATTTCCTCTCAACTGGAGTTTTTCCATCAACTTATAATAAACTGAAGTTTTCCCTACTGTAGAAAATCTTCCTTCAATTATGCTGTCTTCTCCTACTGTCGGACTTTTTCCTTCCCCCTGACTACACATTTCTGGAGAATTGTCCATACTTGCCTCCTTTTCTGCTTTTTCTGTCTTTCCTACATTTTTACCCTTTCTCTCATTTCTGCTCCTTCTACCATGAAATCTGGGTTCTCTTTAGCCCAGAGGAGGTGCATTTCTTTTTCAGAGGCAGGAGAGAAGACACAGACATTCCAAGAGAAGTGAGTGCTTATACCAAATGGCTTTGATCTCAGCAAAATGGTAGGTGAGCATATTGACTTGAAATTGATGCAGAATATCTAGCAATGGTCCTTGAAAAACTGGAAATTTGGCATTATGAAAAATATAAGATATCAGTAAGAGGTTAAAAAAGAATGGATAAAAGGCATTGGGATTCCAGTCATGGTGGAATTCAATCCACAGTAAGTCCTGCTTACTCAACCCGCCTGCCATGCGTCACTTCTTTCAGTGGACACGAGAGGGCAGTAGAGACCCATGTTCCCACGCCGAGTGAGGCACTTTGTACTGGTCAAATGTGGCAGCTCAGAGCGGAAGGGAGGGAGGGGTGGTGAGAAGCTGAGAGGAAGTTCCAATGCAGCCACCCTTGCGAGGGAGCCGAACAACTGGGCAAGAGTATACTTCTCAGGAAAACAACTTGGAGATACAGCAACAGCATCAATCTTCGTCTTTACTTAAGGACTAGGCCTAGATCTGAATCTCAAGTCAGTGTGCTCACTTGCTAGCATAGAGAGATCAAAGAGTAGAATAAAATAAGCCAGTTCCTGTGAAAGTTTCCAAGACGCAGAGTCAGACCACCCAGAGTAGATAAGGAGGCTGAGCGAAGCTAGAAAAGGACCAGAGAAATGGAGAGCAGAGGGTTTGATAAGGCCAGTGAAGACCTCATTTGGAATATGCAGCTGAAAACAGTGGTCATCAAACAGGAGACTGCTATAGGTTTTGTTCGGTTTCATTTTTATTTTTAATCTCAGAGGTGCTGCAGGATGGCAGGGATTGGAGTAGAGAGGATAAACTATTTCATCCCAGGGCTGAAAAATGTTGACGTAAAAACAATATTTTGGAAGTAGGTGGAACATCAAGAAGGTTTAAGACTTAGTCTATACAGTGAATTTCAAAAGGGCAGGTCAAGAATGTTTGATAATATCGATGGACAATGCTTTTAGTGCTAAGAGTAGGGGATAGGAAAGTGACTTCCCTTGGAGAGGTATGAGGATTTGGGCATCTTTAGGAAACAACGAAGTTTCTATTAATTTGGGGGTACAGATAATGTGTTCCAGAAAGCACAAAAATGATGCAGGACTTTTTGTTTACTATTTAAGGAGATACCACAAGGAAAAAGTATAAGGAATCAATAAAGTGGGGAAAAAGATTTGAAGGGGCCTTGAAAGGGAAAGGACTGGGTTGATAAAAAGATGTGAATTCAGAGGAGAGAAGTTGTGCCCAGGCAATAGCCGACGTTACCTCAAGTTAGAGAAATGGGCTCTTTGACCTGGAAGAATGTGTCAACAACAGAAAAGACCCTCTTTTCTGTTGGGTCCGTTATGGTTTCTGGAATAGTTTTTAGAACTAAATACACTAATCGTTTACTCTGATAAAAACTTGTATTTTAAGTAGGAAAAATAAACACACACATACTTTGGAATAACAGTGAACCATTATTTCTCCCATCCATGTACTAACCAGGCCTGACCCTCCTTAGCTTCTGAGATCAGATGAGATTCAGCATGCTCAGGGGATACGGCTGTAGACTGAACCACTGTTTCTTAGCAAATGCATTTACAGAGCTAAAACCGATAGGATTTGTTTTTGTATGGAAATTATTGAAGGCTGTTACATCATCTCATCAAGAGGCAGCTGGGTCACTCATGTGTCGAGAAAAAGATGCTAAAATTATGTATCGTTGGACAGAGAAAGCCCAGTGCAACAGAAGACAAGGAAGAGAAAGTAATGAAGACATAATGGGTTGATATTTGCAGAAGTGCAAAAGGATTTGGCAAGGGCTTGACAGAGGATAAGAATGTACAGTGCTTCATTCATAAGGGGGGATTTGGCACCACACAGGAAAATATCCATTCACATTTGTACAAGCCTAAATATGTATACCTCAAATATGATTTTTTAATTATTATCATTGTTATCAAAATATCAGTGTTGGTAGACTTAGAGATGTTCAATTAAGTATACTAGAATTGTATGGACTATGTGCCAGCATATATATTTTTGATCTCTCAAAATAAAAAGCAAGCATGTTACTGGTATGTAATAATCTAATGAATTTTGAAACCAAAGATAAAGCTGATCACAGCACAAAAATACAGCTAAAAAAACTTTAGGAACATATATGAAAATCCCAATTTGATTGTAAAGTACTTGCAAAATAAACAACCAGCATCATACCTGTTGTGACAGAAAAATACACAACAAAGTATTCTATACATAATCCTCATGATAGTTAGCAAGTCAAAGTTAGAAGGTTAAGCAAAAGAGAGGTATGGGAGTAATGACAGAATTATAAAGAGACGAAGAGCTATAAGCTCTGCGAAGGCAAGAACTATTTCTGTTTTATGTACTTTGAAATTCTCTGTGCTGTATAAATAGCTATGAAATGAGTAAGCATGTAATAAGAAGATGTCATAAAAAATAAAGAATAATGAAGAAGTAAGCACAACATGCAATTCAATCTGTAGGAAGAAAGATGCCTAGAATATTTTAGAAGTTAAACTATATATGCATATGTGTTGTGAGTTAAAATATATATGCATATGCATTGCAAACTTCACAAAATGTAAACCTGGATTGGTTAGCAGGAGTTAATTACCTATGAAAAGTGTGACTGGAGGCCAGAGAAAGGCTAAAGGGGAGTGCTTTCTTTTCATTACACTTTTACGTATTGTCTGAATTTTTTTTTACCATGAGTCTCTATTGTTATAATTTAACAAGTTAGTTGTATTTTTATGTTATGAACATGAGCATCAGGAAGGAGAGCTTGAAGAGAATCACAAAGGCAGAAAATTGAAGCTAAACATTCAATATTATTAAAGAATGAAAACAACGCAAGTCAGGATAAATGATTAATCATGGACTTCTACAGGCTTTGCTAGCAGAAGAATAGCAATCCACATTCTACCAGGTTCCAGCAGGAGTCATGACTTAGGAAGATTTATAGATGTTGTTCACAACACCAAGTGCAGAAAGTGCCGGGGCAGGTTTAGCACAGAGCCAAATAGCACGGGGATAAGGGTGACTTAAGTGGCTCATAACAATAAACTGTGACAGTGAAAAGAGGCCAAAGAGGACATGAAAGAGGGTGATTATTGAGCAGATATTTTAGGTAAAAGAAAACAGGAAAAGAACATAGAGGAAGACATTTTACTAGTGACTAAGAAGAAAGATCGGTGTTTTAGACTGGAACATTGTGGAAAGCCACGAGAATCACACCGAATTAAATCGGGAAACTGAGAACTACCAGGAGATGAGAGGGAATTGAGTTTCCGCGTAGAGGAGAAACTGCTGCACGCTAAAACTGGGCTATAAAATGCTGCTAAATGCTCTAGTGCCACCTTGCTAACGAACACAATACTTGTAAGTGTCGTTTAAAATCTTCACCAGCATCCTGCCCTGGAAACCCGGTCATTCTCATTTCCTGAATCTTCCCCACCCCATCTTTGCTAATTTCCCAGTGCCAGCATAATTTTTTCATGAAGCTATAGTTTACAAGAATTGGAATTGAAAAAATTCCTTTACACAGACTGTTTTCTTTTAAAACCAGGCTGACTTCTTTAGAGCAAAAATGCTAATGTTGGCATGCACAGTGAATTCTGGCCTTTTTTGGGAGGGAGGGGGAGATATTTTGTTTTATTATAAAAGATTATTTAAGATGTTAATAGGAAGAAATGCATGATCCAGAAATGTCAACAGAATAACCAGATTGCAAAGAAAATATTCAGGGGTAGCTCTTCTATTACCAATGAAACGAATCACTTTATGTCATTCTGAGTCCCGTGATCTCCAGCTCAATCATCACTTACAGGCTTTGGCTCTTTGCTGGTAGATTCTTTGGTAGGAAGCCTCTAGACCTTCCCAGGCAATCCTTTCTAGAAAAACCCAGAAAACATCCTTTTAATCTGTCTGGGCATAAATTCACAGTCAAAGTAAAGAGGAGTAGGGAGCAAAGTTAAAGAACATCAGATAGCGGAAGGCGGTCTGTCGGCGTGCTTTCCTGGCGCCTGCCTTAGTCAGCTGCAGCAGTGGCAGCCGTGCGGCCGTGGCAGTGGTGATTGTAGTTAAGGCTCAATAGTTTGATGAATAAATGAACAAATGTTGAGTGCTAGAGGGGAAAAAGAGTGAGGATAATTTCAAAAGAAGTAGTTTGGATATAGTAAACATTATAAGTTACTATAGATAGAGGTTGACCATTTGCAACGTTTGTTTTTTTTTTTTTCTTTTTTTAATGATAAGTGATTAGGTAACAGGAAAAAAGGTTAGTATGCAGAGTTCACAGGCGTTTCGAAGAAGTGAAAAAACAGCAGCAAAGACTTCCACCTTTTTCTCTTTTCCACATCGGTAACCTGTGCTGCGTTTCAGCTGAGACTATGTCTCGGTCCCTTCCCATACGGCTTATTCCGTCGCCAGCGGTGACAGCGGAGACATTTTATGCCTGAGGAGTTAAAATGACCCCGGTTCCCCCAGCTCCATTCCCACTTCGCTTTTGGTCCTGCTGAGCCCCTAGAAATTTGAAAAGTCTTCTGGGCTGGGAATTTGCCAGCTGCGATTTCCCTTTACAAAGGGCGTTGTTATTGGAGTATTTTATGTCCTCCTGCCCCATCAGCCCTGCGTCCGTGTGACCCCCACTCCTCTTACTGCGCAGGCTTCTCCACTTCCATCCGTTTATTCCAGGGTTGTCCTTTCCCTGCGACACACGGGGGATTCTGTTCCTAACCGCTGTTAGCGGGGTTTTGTGCAGACCTTTCTTTGGCATAAATAGAACATAAGGAACAAAGATTAGATTTCCCTCCAAAAAAAAAATGTATTTTAGTATTTTACAATGAAATCAAAAGGAGGTATCATACAAAAATGCGATGAGTCATACCTATTTACATTTGAGTCACTATTGCGGTATTTTAGATACTTATTTTCATCCACTGAAAGGTACAGGTACAGTGTAGCGCTTCATTCAGTGCCTGCTGACTTTCCGCCTCGGTGCACTTTCTCCAGTTACCAACTGTGCTTGACTCCCTGTGGCTGATCTTCCACCGAGCCACAAATCCTGTTGGGTACAATCTCTTTCAACCTAAACACACCCCCGTAATCCCAGTACGAATGATTCATGGTAACAGAGAATTCCAGCCCCTCAAAATGTTAAAAAGTTGTCTTGTGGGATGAAGATAGTGAAAAAACATGCCAGCCAGTACACACGGTATAAGGCTATAGATCTACACCACTGGGCTGGCCAGCACAGGCCTAAGGTTTAAGTCAAGGAGATAAAAT
This sequence comes from Indri indri, assembly GCA_004363605.1. Taxonomy (NCBI): domain Eukaryota; kingdom Metazoa; phylum Chordata; class Mammalia; order Primates; family Indriidae; genus Indri; species Indri indri. The sequence continues at coordinate 137,806 of RJWJ010000376.1, read as the reverse complement.
TAGGAATCAAAAGCCAGAGAGAGGAGAACTAGTGACCAATAATAATATGTGGAATGAATAATTGTTTAAGCTTCCTTGCAGCTTTGGACACTCTTTGGAATTATTTCCTCAGAGAGAAGAATATTGGAATTATTATACAGTCTTTGGAATTATTTCCTCAGAGAGAAGAATATTGAAAACAGCCTTGTGAACAGTCCTTTCCTCTGGATCTTTTTATCTACAATCTGTCTTGCTCCTATGACCTGGTCATACCTTCAAGATTAAAGGTCCAAAAACCAATAATGTGTCGAGATGTAAATGTATTTGTGCTCTTTATTCATCAGGTGTGTTACCTGATGTTCTCAACCAATAATAAAAGTAGATCACATTTATTATATTACCTTTATTTTCATTGGCATCCGCACCATTGAATGCTCTTTTATATGAAGATCTTCAAAGATCTTAAAGACTAATTGAAGAGAAAGGATATCAGAAGAATATCAACAAAAATACCAGTAAATATATTGCATGTGCTCTGAGTGGTACTTATGAAGCCTCTTGTTAATTGCTCGTTTATTATTTTCCAGGAGAACTGACTTTAGAAGAATTTATCAATGGCCTGGAAAAAGATCAGGATCTCCTAGAGATTGTTTGCAAGAGCTTCGACCTTTCCAGCGTGCTGAAAGCAATCTGCAATGGGAAGCAGCCAGACACCAACGACTTCTCCAAACCACCTGAGAAGGCCGGTCTAGGGAAGGTGAAAATGAAGCAGCTGTGGGGGCCCCTCTCCCAGTGAGAGAGAGGACAGGCTGCTGCATTCTCACTGAATGCTTTCAGTGAGTACAAGATTTCAGTGGAGAAGAAATACAGTCTTCCTCATGTACATGCTGTCAATGTCAGATCTTTACTATAACTACCATAGTTTATGAATACAAGCATTTATTTTAATCCAATAGAGACTTCCATAAACATCCTAACAGATGCATTGTTGCTTTTCTGTTTGTCCATGAGTGCTCTCTCTACAGATTAAAACAGGATGATTAAATCGAAGGATTGTCTCCACACCTGTCAGTTCAAAATAAAGCTCGCAGGTCTGTTTTCTTGCATATTTAATCTGCATCTTGAAATAGAACTGCATTATCTGGAAAATGTCTCCACAGTTTAGCATTCTTAGATTAAACGTGCATTTGGCAAATGTGTTTGCTGCCTCTTAGCTCTTGTTGCATCTGTATATTATAAATGACTGAGTTCTGGTATTTGAGAAACTTGTTTTCTGCCCTTATTTCTCATTTCTTACCTTGAATGCTGTCTTGAACTAATGATACTCTTCTGCCCTAAAGGAAAAGTCTTAAGCTAGGTAGTAAAAGGAGAAAACTTCAGACTGGGCAATGAGAATGTTTTCATCCGATTTGTTATAAATCTGTGTCCAGTTGTGCATGAAAATGCGATGTATCATCTGTAATTATTATGCCAGTTGGAGGTTTGATCAGAACAGCAGACAGGCAGGCTATGCAACAACAAGCACTTGACATTTTAAACGGTCCTGACATTATAGCTCTGACATTTCATTTTTTATATCCTTTCCAAAAAATGAAATGATGAATGGGATTTCTTGGTGGGTTAGAACTTTTTAAGTTTTGGGTTCTATATCACAGGCCCATTAGTATGTCTGTCAGTGAATGGCTTTCTCATGGAAACACAGTGGAGGTTTTCAAGACCAGATGTGAACCATCTTAATGTCAAAAGCTTTATAATTATGCTTTCATATTCAAATTTGGGTTAAAAACACACAACTAGAAAACTACAGAGTGGGACTGTCCCTGTCTCCCTTATAGTTATCCATGTGGATAAAGGTATAGATGAGGGATAAATGGCAGTAGAAATGAAGGATATATAGGAGTAGAGAAGAAATTATAGATGAATGTGTAGGGGAAGCTATAGATAAAGAACGAAATATTCTGGGAATTTAAAAAAAAATTTTTGAGGAGATTCACAAAGATGTATACAATGTAAGATAAAATATTTGAAATAAAATGATCATGGAGAAAGTAAAGAAAATTATTATGGCTATGATGCCCCAAAGTTCTACTCATTTGCAAAGAGTAGGCTACCCACTGGACTCTGAGCTTCCTAGAAGTAGAAGTGAAAAGGTAAACCTCATTATAAGAGACAGAATATCAGCAAAGTAAACAATTCCACAAAGTTGCTATGTTGTCACATGACATAATGCCTTAAACTGTCAGTGTTCCAGGTATTATAAAGATTTCAAATGCAAGGCATTAGGATAATGTTAAAGATAACTCATTTTCCTTGTGGCTCTGGGTATCTGAACCTTTTTAGAGAAGAGGCAGCAGTTTCAAAGCGGGAGCTGCTGCTGCCCAAGTTCATGCCACCTTGGCTTTGCCTACAGTATTCCCAGCCAGTGCTCCCTTTCCTGGCCTGCCTGTTTTCCCTACTGAGAGTACCAGTCTATCCCAAGCATCGTATCCCTGGATGCCTTCATCTCAGTGGACTCAATATCCTCCCCTCCACCCATCTTTCATGGCCACACAGGGCCCTTCTTTTCCTCTGCCTCGGGACTCACCCGCCTCCACATGCCCGACTCAGAGGAAGGAGGAATAGATGACGGGAGAGAAGAAGGAGGGGGCTGGGACACAGGCAGGGCAGCAGGCAGCAAGTTGGAGAGGAGGGATTGGGAATCAGACAAACCCGGGCGTGGGTAGAGCCCTAGCGTGTACTGTGACTTTGGGAAAATGACGTAATTTCTTTGCATCTCAGCTACCAGGATGAAGTGGGGATCGCAGCAACGTCATTGGGCTATTAGGATTAACTGAGTCCAAGGAAATAGTCCTAATCTACATAGGAGTCATGCTGTCTTAGTAAACCAGACATTGTAAGTAAATTTCTTCCTCTTTCAGATGATAAGCTTTAAGCAGAGGCTACGGACCAGAGACTTAAAATTTTTTTTCCAGTTTTATTGTATTTATTTGGACTTCCATAAGTTTTCCTCCTTATGGTTCTACAGTATCATTTCAAGTAAAGGATTCCATGACACATGAGGCCTGGCATGTGAAGAACCTCAACAACCTTAGTTGATTTCAGAGAATCCTGCTTACCAAAGAGCAGTGGCCCAATCAGAGTTACGTCACCGTCTAGTCTAAGGAGAACCCAAATCTTCCAACATGTGTTCCTTTTTTTCTTCTACAATTCCTTGACGCTTTGAAGGAAACAATTTTTGCCTTATAAAAATGACCACCCTCAAAAAAAAGGCAAAAATCATGTTACTCATCTCTCTATACAGCCAAAGATGCACTGGGAAACAGATGGCCTAATTCTTTGGCCCAAAATATGGGGAAAGAAAGGAAGAGAGAAGGGAAAAGATGAGTGGCAGCTGGTCCAGGATAAGGACAAACACTGATTTGATTTCTCCTCCTTCCCCACAAGTGGCCAGCAACCAGCTTCTCTTTAAGTTAAGCTGGGGGCTCTTTCTGGCCGGGACGAAGCACATTCCTCCTAGAGAAGTGTCTGTTTGTAGCAGAAGAGTAGACTGAGAGCGGTGTAGGTGGAGCAAATGTTTCCTTCATTTTTCTTTCCAAAGTGTGTTGGTATAAAAGTAATTCGGGAGATAAATGAGAAAATGTGGTTTGTTAAATTGAATACAGGACTGAGAGGCAAGTGAAGAGATGGCAAGGAGGGGTTGGTGCGTTAAAGAAACGACATGAGTGCCAGGGAGAAGCCGGGTGTTCCGCTTCCCCCCTCCCCATTCGTATTAGATTAACCTTTCAAAATGAAAATGAAATACAGAAAAGTCCTGACATTTGAAACCAAGCTAGGGTCTTACTCTTGCTGAAGAAACCTGAATCATTAAAACTGGGTGGACAGGGAATAGCTTTTTCAATGCTGGGGACAGCTGTAGGTAGGCAAGATTGAACTTTCGAATTAAACCCAGGGAATGTACCAACTTTTATCAGCAGGATGACTGACAACATTGAGGAAAGTCCTGAGAGAGGCAGAATTGCTTGGCGGAAAGGGCACCGGATCTGGATTCTTGTGACCTTTGACAAGTCATTTTACTGCTGAGTCTCGTTGTCCTCAGCTCCACAGTAAGGGGATCGATCTCTGAGGTTCATTCCACCTCTAGTATTCTTTGATTCCATGAGACCCTTGCAATGCCAAAAATGATGCCTTCATACCACAAAAGTGGTTATTTGTTTAGAAACAAAATTTAAAAAAAATTGTATTTGACACAAATCATAAACCCAGATTTCTGTAGACTCTTCTGGAAGCTACTTCATAGGTTATTAGTTTTTGTCCCTACACCTGATTCTGAGTTGCTCTCCATCATGTATGGAATGATAGGGCAGCAATAGGCTGTCTACATAGAAGTTGCCCAGAAATCTTTTCAAAATAAAAAAAAATTATATCCCTGAAATTCCTGGTGATTATAATCCATGGCCAGGTGTGGAAACCACAATAGCTCTCATCTCCTCTGAGAGCCCCATCCTCGTGTTGCCATGGAAATGGCCAGAGTCCCTCCATGCTCTATCTCCCAGCATTGACCTTTAGCGTGCCTTGGGGCCATGGAGTCCTGGAATTTCCTTTGTAAGATATAGCAAAAAGGTCACAGACTAGCACGAATGCAAACTAATTTAAATCCTGCCTCCATCACTCACTGCATGACTCTGAGTAAGTCATTTTACCTCAATAAGCCCAAGTTTCCACCCCCATGAAGTGAGATTAAAAATACTTGGTGGAGTTATTGTGAGGATGACATGAGCACACAAAATTCCCTAACACAGTACCTGTCCCTCATGTGTTCTCAGTACCCGCTGGTTCTTCCAGCTTCTAGAATTTTTAAGGCCTCAGTCACATGAAGCTAAGGTTACTTCTTTCGGAATATTTCCCAGTCTGACCTAGACAAAGTCTGTATACTTGTCCCTGGCACTTTCATCTCTTGGTTCTTGAGTCACGTTTAATCGGCCTTTCTAATGAGTCTGAGAATACAACCATCTATAAACTGTGATTTCTGGATGGACAACATCTTTCAAATGCTAACAGTCCCTTTCAACTGGGCTTCAAGCTGTCAGTTATACAGACCTTCAATATTTTCCTCACACTCTTAAGGTGGCAATGAACCCTCACCTGTTTTCAGGTGACGGTCTTGTAATTAGAAGGCACACCAGGCCTCTACTGCAGCAGGTATGCCCATTCTTTCTGTTCATAAACTGCATGTTTCTCTAACAATTATTGTTTTTAAGAAACATTTTAAGTAACATCAAAACTTATAACAATTCATTAAGATAATTTTAGTATATACGTAGATATTATGACTGTCACTTAATGTCTGTTCTTTAGATCAGCGTATATGAGAAAATTAAGTAAAAATGTATCCAGAGCTTGACCCATGTCTGAACCAAGCTACACCTCCCACACTATGGCCTGCTCTAGGCCATCATCATCCCTCACCTGGATCATCCTAGCAACCTCCTAACTAGTCGCCTGGCTTCCACCCCTGTCCCTCCACAATGTATTCTCCACAGAAATGATCCAATTACAGCATGAGGCAGATGATGTCATTCAGAACTCTCACGTGGCCCCTACTCTCACTCAACATAAAGGCCAGAGTTCTTGCAGCGGCCTCCAGGGCTGTGCATGCGCCCCCGCTCCCGCCTTACCTTCCTCGCCTCATCCGCTCCTCCTCTCGCCCTTGTCCACCCCCCTTCAGCCACGCGGCCCCTTTTCTCTCTAAAACACTCCGGGCACAAGCCCTCCTCAGGGATGTGGTTCTTGCTCTTCTGTCTGCCTGTGGTGCTTCCCTCCAAATACAAACATGGCTTTTTCTCTCCCCTTTTCCAGCTTTTGATCAACGGTCACCTTCTCAGTAAGGCCCTTCCTGACCACCTATTTAAAATTGCAAGCGTCCCTTCCTTCCACCCCGCACCCCGACTTAATTCATCCCACAGTGCGTGCTGCCTTCTAGCCTACTATGTCGTTGCTTATTTCGTCGTATCCCCGGCACTTACGGCAAGGCCTGGCACACAGTAGGCTCTCTATTCAAATATGTTGAATGGATGATTACACACCTCAAACGTGACAGAGCTAACAAAGCTCTTCTTATCCTCTTTGCAGAGTCTTTATTTCATGCTATATGTCCCTTCATTATGTCACAAAAATCATAATGGGAAAATATTTTTTTCTATTATTCTTCAAATTAATTTCCATGGGAGCTCATATAATCCAACGGATGTTGCCTTTTAAAAAGGCTTTTGAAATCAGCTTTGAAGCAGTTGCTTGATCACATAAGAAAATCATAATGTTATCATCATATCATCCCAGCTGCTGATGGTTTTGTTTTTTGGTTTGTTCATTTCCTTACCACAGTGACATTTGTTTATCTGTACTCTGGTCACCTGACTTGACTAGGGATTGTTTCTGGCTCTTTCCAGAATTCAAATATCTTCTGAAAAAAATAAAATGTACCACTGTTGAGAGCAAAATGGTTCTCAAAATATGAACAGATTTTTTAAACACTTAAGAATATGAAATTATTAAATCAATAAATTAAAAGATGGTCAAATTACTTTGTGCAAGTATGGCAAAGGACTAACACATTTAAAATGTAAAACTTCAGACAAATTTACTGAAAAAAAAAAAAAAAACCCACCAAGATTCCAAAGATGGGGAAATTATCAGGATAGAAAATTTGCAAAGAAGAAAATACAACGGTTAGTAAACACAAAGGAATGTTTTCAAGATTGCAGGTAATAGGAAAAGAACCCACAATTAAGACTTAGAAAAAATTTCACGTCAAATTTAAAGTTTCTTTTAAAATCAAACATAAGATGGTAACATTTGCGAAGTGACTTGACAGATGTAAGGGAATCCTTTGGCCCGGTTTTGCAACTTTTCTGCAAGTCTAAGGTTAGCTCAAAAAGTTAAACAAAGAAAAGAAGTGCTCTGTTCAGTTTTATTGATTTATTTGTCTATCCCTGCATCAATACCATATTCTCTTAACTACTATAGCATTATAATAAATCTTGATGTCTGCTATCTGCTTTCTTCCTCTTGCTGTTGCCTCTGTTTTCCTGACCCTTAGTATTTCCATAAAGTATAAAATTTGCTCTTCAATTTCCACAAAAACACTGCTGGGATTTTCAATGAGAATTATGTTGAATTTATAGGTCAGTTTGGGGAGAATTAAAAGTGAGAAATAAAGATGTGAGCTGTAACCCAGGCATACTGTGTATGTCTTCCTTTGTTAATCCTCCCTGGGCTCCTCTCCCCGGTCCTGTATATCGAGTAAAGCTGCACCTGACCGGAACTTGGATCTCTCTGGATTTACTGTCTAGTCTGAGAGGGGTGCAGCTTATTTTTCTACTTGGACTATTTTTTTTCTGATAAAATGTTAATCTTGTATGGAAAACAAAGCTCTCCTTTCCCATCTTCTAAACTAAATCCTATTTAAGCGAGCGAGTGTATCATACTTTAGTGTAAATTGATGACTGAGCTTAGGAGTAGAGGATGAGAATTGATTTCACTGTAGTCGTCAACTGCAGAAACCCAGCTCAAAATTGCTTAAGTAGAAAGGAAAATCAGCTCACTCGCATAACTTAAACATTCAGACAGCCGGATAGAGGGACACAGGGGCTCAAAAGATGACGTTCTCAGTCCTCTGGATCTCTCATCTCTGTTTTTCTCTCTGTACCTTGGCTTCATTCTCCTTACCCTCTCCCCTGAGGCTGGGATGAATGGCCGCAAAGAACTGAACCCGGTTCTCCATTCCTAAGGAAGAGAGCTCCTCTCCCTCCCTCCGCGCACCCAGCACCCACGTATCAAATCTGAGGGAAGAGGGTCCTGCAGGAGGATGGAGGGCGCGGCTGGCCTTGCTCCTACCCCGCCTCTTACGCTTGTTGTGTATTGCAGGGTTGGGGGAAGGCAGTGAGGGAAACCATCATCAGCCTCATTCGAGTCTCAAATGTGGGCTTCCCACAGCAGAAAGCAGGTCGGTTTCCAGAAGAAGGAAAAGCCGGACAGGCAAGAACAGCATGTGGAGCTGAAGTGACAGAAGTTCTGGGTTCATTTCACACCACCTCTCGTGGTGCGCAACCAGCTGTCCCTTAGAGAGCTAAGTGAATGACAAAGTAAGGCGAAGCACCTCTTATTATATACTGTAGAAACAAAAACGTACAGAATCTATGCAAATTTTAAGCATTGTCTGAAATTTTAAAATTTAAACATGGCTTAAAATACTGTAGAATTCCTTTCCTACTTAGGATTTCTCCCCCAGCTTTATTGAGGTATAATTGACAAGTAAAAATTGTACATATTTAAGGTATACCCCGTGATGATTTGATGTATATACATTGTGAAATGATTACCACGGTCAAGTTTATCAACACATCCATCACCTCACATAATTAGCCTTTCTGTGTGTGATGAGAACACTGAAGATCTACTCTCTCAGCCATTTTCAAGCATACAGTACAATATTATCAACTATAGTCCCCGTGCTGAACAATAGCTCCCCAGAACTTATTCACCTGGTAACTGGAAGTTTGTACCCTTTGAGCAACATCTCCGCATTCCTCCCACTGCACAGCCTCTGACAACCTGCAGCACGCTGCTGTCTGCTGCCATGAGTTTGGCTTCTTTAGATTTCATGGACAAACGAGATCATGCAGTATTTGTCTTTCCGTGTCTGTCTCATTTCACTTTGCATCGTGTCCTCCAGGTTCATCCACATTGTCACATGTGCCAGGACTTCCTTCTTTTCCATGGCTGAATGATAGCCCACGGTATACATACGCACCGCAGTTTCTTTTTCCATTTATCCACCCATGGGCACGTCTCTGAGGACTCAGGACTGTTCCCATAGACTTCCACACTCGCCCGCTGCCGGCTGAAGCATGTGCTCCTCACATGCTTCCTAATAACCACTGCGCTGGGTGTTGGGCAAACTCTCTCAATTCCCCCTCATCACTTCGGTGACCACAACCCTGGCTACACATTAGAATTTCCTAGGAAGCTTTAAAAAATCCCCGTGCCCCGGCTGTACCCCAGGCCATGTGAATCAGAATCTCTGGATTGGGACCCAGACATCAGCAATTTTAAAAGCTCTTCAGGTGATTCCAATGCGTGGCCAAGGTTGGGTACCCTGGATCTGAGACAGGGAACTGGCAGGCTCTGCTTCGGGCACTGCTTTGCTTTGGGCATTGCTTTGGGCGTTGCTGCAGGCATTGCTTAATTGTGCAGACATTATGAGTTAGGAAGTCTCAAAACAAAAGTTTCAAACTACCCTGATCAAAACAAGGAGGCAGGACAAGTTACATGAATATTCCTCCCCTTGTTTAGCCTATAATTAAGCCATTGGTTAACTAGAGGGGCAAAAGGAACCATGGGCCAGTTCTCTTCTGCAGGGAGAACTAGCTTCTGCTCTGTCTGTGGGGTAGACTTTCTACAGTTTCTGAATAAATCTCACTTTCACTTTATACTGTTCACTGGCTCCTGAATTCTTTCTTACATGGAGCCAAGGATCCACTTGGACCTCAAGTGGCTCCCAGCATTGGGAGCCACTTTCCTGTGTCAGATCCAGTTGATGGGGCTGCCTCCTCCCAGACACGCCTTGCTTCACTGCTGGAGGGTTAAAACATAGAGAACTAAAGTTTAATTGTGACCCCAGAGGGAATGGACAAGGAAGGAGCTCTGCCTGCGTTGGTTTCAGGCCACGAATCCCAAACAAGAAGTTCATGGGCCAGACCTAATCATTTATGGCAGCGGTCCCCAACCTTTTTGGCACCAGGGACTGGTTTCATGGAAGACAATTTTTCTGCCGCTTGGGGAGAGGTGGAGCTCAGGTGGTGATGCGGGTGATGGGGAGGGGCTGTGCACCCGCCACCCCCCGAAGTTTCATGGAAGGCAATTTTTCCATGGATGGAGTGGGGGTGGGGTGGGGAAGAAGGCAGAGCTCAAGCGAGGAGTGGGGTGTGTGGAGCTCTGTAGCCCAGTCCGCGGCCTGGGCCGCATATTTGTGGTATCCACAGCATATTTTAAAAGCTGAAAACAATCACATAAAAATATGAATTTTTATCTTGTCTTCAATTTTGAAGATGGAGGAAATATTGGGCAGCTACCAGTCAGTGGTCATTGAGTAGGAGCAACCCCCCCGGACAGGAAATGTGCTTTCCAATGTCACAGTTTTCACCACTCTCTATTAACATAGATGTAGAGCTACACCCGTGCAGATACGCTGGTACATGTGAATGTAGATAGAGCACACCTTCGACAAGACCTACCATGACTATCACAGGGACATAAAGGAGGCGCTAACAGACCTCAGTGCTTCTCTTCTCCACCAAGGGAAACTTAATATCTTGAAAGGGAATTTATTTAACTCAATTTATTCAACAGCCACAAATAATAGCGTTTGTATAGCACATTCCAATTTATGGAGAACTTTCACACTCATTATCCATTTGATCCTCATAGAAGTTATATGAAGGTTTTATTACAATTCCTACTTTATAGATGAAAAAATTGAAGGTCAGATAATTTTAAGAGATTTTAGTACATTAAGTTCCAAAATGAGGACTTGAATATATGCTTTGTATCCTGAATCCCATCCTCTCAATCATAACGCATTGTACTCCTCCCCGAAAGACAGTAACAGCTTGAGAGGCATGTTGAAAAGTTGTACCAGGTAATGGAGCTAGGAAACTCAGGATCTCATTGGTGCTGATGACATGCACGTGGCTGCCTCCAACCATCCCCAGCACAAGCCAACACAAGTGGCAGCTGCCTGGCCTCCATGACGCAGGGCTTCAAACGCAGGATTCATTTGGCTGAGGGCCAAACAGGTGGCATGGATACAGTAAACATTAATTTGTACCATACTTATCCAAAATTTATGAAAAATTTAAACCTTTCTAAACTGAGGTTCACCCAGAAACTTATACGACCCTCTTAGTAAAAATTATTTACTAACCATATAGTAAAATGGAAATTTGCTAGGGATTTAGAGAGGACATTGGCAAAATGTTTTGATTCTTGAATTTCATATACAGGGTTTAGAGACCAACTCTATTTCAAGGATAAATATCTCTCGATTGACAATTTCTGATTGTCAGTATTTTCTCCTTATTGAAAGTAAATAACTTAGCATTGTGCCTGGGTATGTATTGTAAGCGAACAGTACATTTTAATTCTTATAATTATAGCCATCCTTCCAATCTTTTTTCCAACCGATTTTTTATTCTATGTGTCCTTGACCTGGTGCACTTCGTATATATTTTTAGTTATACTGAATAAATGTTTCTTACATTGAACTAAACTGAACAGTTTTGTAAATTTCAGTATAAATTTCAGTATAAGTTCCAAAAAGATCCCCATGGAGATTTTGAGAAATTATGGAATATACAAAATGCAAAATGTTTCCAAAATGATGTTGGAATACCTATTAGAAGTTAAACAATTGGTGTGTTAATTTCAAATATATTTTCAATAGTGAAGGACTACATCAAATAATTTGCTAATATAATTTAATAATATAATTATTTGTTATCTATTTAAAGTTTATATTAGTCTATAAATTGGGCATTCCTCCTAATTGAATCTGGTTTCTCTCAGTTGGTTCAGTAAAACTTCATTGCAAAAATTATTTTTATAATTGTAATTGTCATAGGAACTAAATTTTAAAACACTGTCAATTAAAATTAAACTTGAGGAAATAATTGATGAAATCCCAGAATTTAATTTATATCATAGGTTTAAAACATCATGATAGCAAAGGGAAAGTTAAATGTCAAGTGCAAAATTCCTAAAATCAGTAAGGAAAAGACAAGTAACCAAGTGGAAAAATGTGCAAAGTTTGGAAACATAATTATCTAACAAACATATGAAAAGATTTTTATCCTCACTATTAATCAGGAAAATGAAAAATAAAATAATAATTGTTTTATACAAGGTAATAATATCAAAGTTGGTATCTAGGATGGATGAAGACATTGCTGGTGGAGTTGTCATCATAATCTTTCAAGTCACTCTGGTTAAAAAACTAAACATGTGCATACCCTATCAGCCTGGGATTTCTCCTTTCCAAATGTATTCTAGAGAAACATACACACACATGCACAAGGGGACATATGCAAGAATAGTTATTGCAGATTTGTTTGTAAGAAGGAAAGTCAAAAACAAATTGTCTATCAATTTGGAATAGGTAAACTGATATGCTTGCATTAGTTAGGGATTTGTTCCACACAATAGATTATTCAAATGGACCAAATGGTTTATTTTTTTTCTCATACTAAAGAATTTGGAGGTAGCTGGTCCAGGGCTGGTGCGGCAGATCCACAATATCTCAGTGTCGAGCTCCGTCTATCTTTCTGCTCTGCTGTCCTTAAGTCTTGCTCCCATCTGCATGGTCACAAGAGGCTCCTGACATTTCTCTCTGGGCATCACAACTGTGTCCCAAAAGGAAGGAAGGAGGGAGGGGATGTGCATGACAGCTGAGTCAGTGGCATTTGAAAAGCTTTCCTGAAAGCCTAACATAATGACCTCTACTTTCATATCTTGGCCAGAAAAGTGTCATGTATCACCCTAGCTACAAGAGAGCCTGGAAAATGTAGCATTTTTATCTGGGCACATTTTCACCCTAAAAAATCAGGAGGAAGAAGGAAGGATAGAATAGAGACTGGATTGGCAAATAGCAGTCCCCTCCACAGTGCCCATATAAATGGAATATCATTAGGAATATGCTAGATCCAAAAGAATCAAACTAAGTAGAACTCCAAGACATATTGGTGAGTGAAAAAATTATGGAAAAAAACCTATTGTATTATATAATGCCATTTATACAGCCACATACATGCACACAGACACAGAGAACACAGTAAACCAATACATAGAGAAAGGTCTGAAAGAATGCACACCAAAATCCTAAAAATGATTAATTGTGGGGGTACAGATATATGTCTTTAGTTTTATTTATAATTCAGGATAAGGTGGACATGGGAATATGTTTTCCAGATTCCCCTTTAAGGAAGGACTTGCCCAGTCACTGATAATGTTTTCAGCAGGCAGCCTCCAACTGTCAGCCCCTTCTGGAATTGTTTCAGCTGCAGAGAGCTGCCTCATTCAAGGTCACACCCTTGGTGATAGGAGTGGGCGTCCACATTCAATAACTGATCAATTTCAAACCAATTCTGAGCACTTTAATGGCATTGCAGCTCCAGACCTACCCCGTGCGATCAGCTCAGGCTGTTCAGCCTGCATTGCAGCTGGTTTCTCCTCTCCCCTGTGTCCTCTTCCCTCCCACAGACGTCGTTCAAGGGCCTGCCACAGTAAACATTCTGCACACTAAGCTCTGTCCCAGAATCTACTTCCAAGAGAATTCAATCTGTGACAACGATCACTCTGTTGTAAAGTGAGATGTGTATTCCTGAGAAGTCAAATATTTTGCAAAATTGCACACTAACCAGGCTTATGGAAAAAATAGGATTGGGACAAACTATTCAAAACCTATGCAACTACATAAGCAGAGCACCAGTAAAATCAATAACAATTGTAATAAAAATACTCCAACCACAATCAGTAGATCCCTGTAGCCTTAAACCCTGATTCCTGCTTTCTTCATCAGATGTGTGTCCTCAAGGCATTTGCTTCCAGTAGAGACCAGCTGCGACAAATTTACAAAGAAGAGGTAGCCTTTTTTATCAATTACTTTTTTTTAATCTGGGGGAAAATATTTCCTTTATTGCTTCTTTATCTGCACTCACAGCCTCACCAGATAGCTTAAAGGTGTGGAAATTGAGGCAGATCAGCCACTACTCGGACTAAAGGAAGGTACTGCTGGAGGATCTTCTTTTCTTTTCTTTTTTCTTTTTTTCTATTAAGGTCTTCATATTTTACTAAGAATTTCTCTTCAGGTATGAGGAAGTTTGTTCTGATCACTTCAAAATACTAACAAGATAAAAAATTTCATGTAAGAACTGATGCAGCTTCTGTGTTAAACTCATATCAATCCCTGATTCTTATTACAAATACAAGACTTGAAAGAGAGAAGACCGATCGGGTTAGATTTTTTTTTTTTTTTTTGAAGGAGACTCCATTGTGTACTAGCTCTATAAAATTTTAAAAATATACCTACATGAAGGAACAATACTGGAGAGAGAGAAATCAAGTATAAAAGTGATACTTGATACAAGCTTGGAATAACAGGGTCATAGCACAATGTTTTCAAATTCCCGGGCCTCTTTGGACACGAATCCCTGTAGCTAGAATTGTTCTTCTCTGTCCATTTATTGCTATTTGTCGGTTTACTGCTCTGCCATCATCTGAGTTGGTCTTACCCACTGCTATGGTTTGAAAGTGTGCCCTCCAAAATCCAGGTGTTGCTCATGTGGGCCTTTAAGAGATGATTAGGCCAGGAAGGCTGTTCCCTCAGTAACGGGTCTGAGGCCCTTATGGAAGAGGCTTCACGCCACATTCGGCTAGCTTCCTTTTCTGCCTTCTGCCACGTGAGGATGCAGCAAGGTGGCCCTCACCAGACCAAACGCCAGTGCCTTGGATCTTGGACTTCCAGCCTGCTGAACTGTGAGAGAATACATTTCTGTTTTTCATAAAGTACCCAGCGTGTAGCATTCGTTATGGTAACATAAAATGGGGTAAGACACCCCACTGTTCTTGTATTTTCAGTTCATTTAGTAAATAATTGTGTACCAGGCGGAGTGAGCATTCTATTCTACTGGGGTTCCCAAAGTTGCTCTCTGGCATCCCATATTGCAAAACATGTTTAAAAGCAATAGTTCGGTGGATAGAAGTAACCTCCATTTAAAGTCAAACATTTTGGCTTCTATTCTTAGCTCTGCCCTTCACAGCTGCGGTCCGCAACGCTAGGGCTGTGGACCAGTACCAGGTTGGGTCCGTGGCCTGTTAGGAACCGGGCCACACAGCAGGAGGTGAGCGCAAGCAGCTGCTCCCCATCGCTCTCATCGCCGCCTGAGCTCCGCCCCCTGTCAGATCAGCAGCGGCATTAGGTTCTTACGGGGAGAGTGAGCCCTGCTGTAAACTGCGCATTCGAGGGATCGAGGTTGCGAGCTCCTCATGAGAATCTAATAATGCCTGATGAACTGAGGTAGAGCTGAGGTGGTGACGCTAGCGCTGGGGAGTGGCTGCAAATACAGATTATCATTAGCAGAGAAGTTTGACTGCACAGAGACCGGCGATTCTGCATTGTGGTGAGTTGTATAATTATTTCATTATATATTACAATGTAATAATAATAGCAATAACGTGCACAATAAATGTAATGTTCTTGAATCATCCCCAAACCATCCCCCCATGGAAAAATCGTCTTCCATGAAACCGCTTCCCGGTGCCAAAAAGGTTGGGGACCACTGTCTCACAATGTAGCCTCAAGGGTGAAAGTAAATAACAAACATGAAATTAGCAACATCAATGAATGCCACTTTCTGTTGTACCCTAACCACAAACCAGCCTGTACTCCTAAAATGCCAACCTCACCAATTATCTTCCTATTTTAATTTCTACATGTTATTCCCATACTTCTTTCCCTAGCACTTAACTGTAAGACAGCAAATACTAAAAACGGTAGAAGTATGTGTCAGGGAACAGCCTGATGTGGACCAAAGAGATATGTGTACCTGTTTTGGTGATGTGCTTTAGCTGAAACGGTTCTGACAGCCAGGCTCAGAGGCAGGAGACAGCTTGCCAATGTTCTCTGACTTAAAGTGACTACGGTCAATTTTAAAAAGGATTGTGTGCAGACTGTTCTACTCTAGTGAGCAGCGTTAGGTTTGAGATGCCTGTGAGAATTGTGCTATGACTTTGGCGGAAACTTCTCAAGAGACAAACAACATCCTTGCTGAGCGTTGACATGCAGACGATATTCACCTGGAGGATACGTAAGTTGAATGGGCTCGGTGTTTCTGTCGTCACTTAATTAGTTCTACATACTTATATTTTAAACTTATTTTGCTCTCAGATAAATAAGTTTTCCCCTCCTAAGGGGAATAGATTTTTGTTGTAGATGGTAAACAGTTCTGGTTTAGTGCTACTCGTCTCACATTGACAGGTGTCTCAAAAAGTAAACCTACAATGAAAAGCCACCACTGCATGTTGCTACAAACTCTGAGAAGTAGATAAATGTAACTGTCAGCCCACACAGTCAGGTGTGTTGGGAATGTAACATCATTTTTCTATAAATTAACTTAAATTCTATTTTCAGGTTACCATTCTTCTGGGTACTGAAAATGCAATCTCAGTCTAGGACCTCTTTCCTGTCCTCATCTCTTTTTACCTGTTGAGGGAACTTATTGGATAGCAGCATATGGGAGGGTGGGATCTAGTCTTTGTTGCCATATATCCAGCTCACTTCTGTTGTGATCAGGGGTAATCATCAGAATATATTTTTTAAATGTCTGTCTTTGCCTGTGCTGTTTTTATTTTCAATCAGAATGGGTGTCTGTAGTAACTGATTAGCACAAGTAAATAAAGCACACACTGAGGTTTCTTCTGGTCTTCAAATGTTGGTTCACCCAAGCCACAACTACGTATTTTTGCCCCCAAAGAAAAACCTCTTCAAGTTTCTTTGCCATATTGAGATAGGGAAATGGCATGTCCTGCTCAATAAAGAGTCATAAAACCCGATCCAAGTGTTCTGATAAAACAGGAGGCAGTGGAGAAACCGGCAAAACCAGCTAGAACCAAGATGGTAACTAAAAACGACCTCAGGTTACACTCACTGCTCATTATACACTAGTTATAACACATTAGCATGCTAAAAATAACTCCAACAAGTGCCGCAACAGTTTACAAATGCCATGGCAACCCCCATAAGTTTCCCTATATGGTTTAAAAAGGGTAGGGACTCTCGGTTCCAGGAATTCCCCACCCCTTTCCCAGAAATATTATGAATAATCCTCCCTCTGCTTAACATAAAATTAAATACAAAGTATAAAATAAGATCCTGGAAACTCAAGAAGGGCTACTCTGTGTTGCTCTGAGAGATAGCTGCTGTTCTAAGGGGCAGCCTCACTTCTTTTTCTTTTCTTACTTCAATAAACCTCCTTTTGCCTTATTTTGTCAGCTCACTCTTGAATTCTTTCCTGCTTGAAACCAAGAACCCACTTGGCCTTTAGGCTGACCCCAGTTTTGGGGTCCACTTTTCTGTATCAATATCTGAGTGCTTTACATGCATTATGCTACTCCTGTCCCCCTTTTGACCATGGAGACTGTGTCTTCTCTGCCCATTGGGTAAAATTACGGTCCTTGCATCCTCCTGGATTCTACGCAAGAGTCTGGTAGGTGCAGGGGATTAGAGGGTTACCCTGGTCTTCAGTTTATCATTCTTATCAGTGTTTAAGTTGGGTTTGGACTGGGTTAAAGGTAGGAGTCAGGGACCAGAAATAGTCCGGGTATAGATTTCAGAAATATATTTTAGTTTTTAACTTTGTTTTATATTCAACTCTCTCTTCCTTTCCCAGTCTAAAGAATCTTTATTTAATAGAGGGTACTATAGACTGGCTTTTCATATATCTTCTCAAATCTTTTTTGGGCAACTTTTTTATGATCTGAGTCCTTCAATGTTCTTAGGCCTTGGATTTTGACAATCAAGGGTCATTTTTTTGTTCACACCCACTGAGGCAACAAATGCTGCTAACTAAGCAGGAGAATGGTCATAGCATAGAAAAGAATACTAGGAATGGCAAACACATGGGCTGCTGTGTATTTCAGTATTTATTCACCATGTCTGCTTCAGGTACCTGACCCATCTGTCAAATCCGTACAAGAACATCTCAAGCACAAGAACAGTCTTCCTCAATGAAAGCCCACTCAGTCTTCAGATTTCTCTGTTAGGAAGTTATTTGTTATAATGGTCTGAAATCTGTCTCTCTATAACTTCCACAGAGGCAGACTCTTTTTCCTGTGAATGTTAAAATAGAAAACCCCCCAGTCACTCCTATACTATCCCTTTTCTCCAGGTCTCTCCTCCAGCTGCCCTCTCCTGTTCATTACCTTAACAACCCAAAGGTAGAATCCCAAGCCAGTAGGTAGAATGGAAAATTAACCTTTTGGAATCGCAGGGTTTTCTGTAGCTCTTCTGCCATCCAAATTCCTGCTCAAGATTTTCAGTTAGCAGTGTGGGCTACAGACTCTTGATCAGTACGCTTTATCTTGCAATGAAGGGATTTCAGACCCAACGGTACATGTTTGAGGGAGGTGGTATGTTGGTCAGTGGAATTCAAAACTCACCACAGGTCATTAGTATGAGGCTCTACAGGGCACTACACAGTCTGGCTTTTTCCACTCTCCACCCTGGACGCCTTGCCCTTTCTGCAATTTTTCTTTGCCTTTCTTTTTCTTAACACAAGGCATTTGCTTTGCTGAGCCATCCTCTTTACCCAGGATTACTCTTCTTCAGATTTTAGCTTAAGTGAATCCTTGGGGTAGTTCTTCCAGTTTCTGTCACAAGATCTCTTTCTAGAGTCACCAATTTGCATTTCTTTCTGTGATTATTTATTTCCCCTATTCTGTCCTTATGGTTTACAGAGATCTGGCAGTCGGTAGGCACTGCACAAATGGCTGTTGAATGAATGAATGAAAATCGTGCCTGTATGTAAAGCTAGATCCCGGCCCACTTGTTCAGCATGCCCTTCTCCACTCTCTCCTACTTGTTTTTATCTCTACGTGTTTTTTTCTCTTTAATTGCGGTACCTGCTTCTAGCAAGCACTAGAATCAAATAAATGCATAAATATGTACTGTTCTTTTTCCTTCCTAAAGGCCAGTTATAGGCTGTGGTGATGATTATCCTACAGAGTCACCCAGACCTTTTAATGAGCAACATGAATCTGCAGGGACATACTGTGTCCCAGGATTGGGGTCAAAGATTGCAAAGATGGGCTGAAAAGGAAAAAAAACAAAACCCAGTGATGATTTTTTTATACAAATGTCATTTATTCTGCTTTGCGATATTTACAGTATATCCATGCCAATTAGTGGGGAAAATGGCAACTCATTATCCTATGATACGGAGTATTCAGATTGCCTGGATATTCTCAAAAGCTTATAATCACAGACTCTGCTCTTGTTCATATTCTCTGCTTGAAATGTAGCTTCTCTTTGGATTAGATGTCATTATAAATCCTTTGACATACAAAAGATTCATCCCTTCAGCTGTAGCTCACTAGATTACTTAAAACATTATTGAAATGTATCTCCATTTTTCATGGAACTCAGATGTTAATTTGAACATCTAAAACAGATAAATTCTTGATTAAATTGTATAACTGGTGATGTTTTTCTCAGTATAATTTTCAATAGCACATTTAGAAACCAACCAAGAGCTGATATTCGGGGAAGGCTGTTTATTCTGACCAGTTGCCCCTTTAGAAAGATGTTACTAGACATTCTGGTGGCACAATTTTAAATGACAATTGTGTTATTTTAATCACAAAAAAGAAAAGAAAAAACCCAAAATATGGACTTTAAGTGACAATTTAGATATGAACAGTGTATTGTCTAACCAATTCAAACTTCATTTCTCACAGCTGTAATTAAAGCTGGTAAAGCTAAGGAGAAAGACACATTTATAAGGAGAGGACCTAAAGTAAGCTAGAAAATATAATACTTTATTTGAAATTGAGCAAAAACAAAAATGTTCTTTAGAGATATCTTGCAGATATTTCATTTATGATGTGGACATTTTGTTTATAACAATCTGTATTACCAAGAATCTGAATACAAATATAGATACGGAAACCTATCCTGCAAATAATTCAATTACACAAAAATGAATTGAAAAAGCACAAAATCACCATTTAAAGCATTGGTCAGGTTGCCCAGCTAACTCAATCAGTAGAGCATGAGACTCTTAAAACATTGGTCACTTTAATGTTTTTTTAATCTATTCATTTGGGGGGAAAGGCTTTTTTGGTGGTTTTACATTTTTGCTTAGCAAAAGTAGGAAAGAGTATATAAAGAAGATATGGAAATTTGTTCAGTGATTTTTGTTCAGTGATAATTTAAGAAAGATACTATTGAAAACAAAACAGTTTGACTTCAAAATTTTATTTCTGCTATTTGGATTTTTCCTAATGTAATCTACAAAGGTAGATTGTGATCTAACTATGAATTCTTAGAGTCCAAATCCCTCATCCGTTTTAAAATCAGTCATCCAATTAATATAGGCTGGGTGAGGACAGGTGATCAAAGTTAAGACCTGAAGTAGGGAGTGGGATTTTGGAGGTAGGGGACAGTGGGAAGGTCGCAGGGGACACTGTTGATTAAGATAGTTGTGTGAGAAATGTAATTCTTACATAGGAACTCTAAATTGCTGTTGTTTCTGCCTGTTGATTGCTCGAAGATTGTTTTGAAAAAATGTAAAATTTATGCATTACCAGTGAATGTCTGATGTAACTAACATATTACAGATAGTTTAATGACCTCTCTTTGTGAAATAATGGTGTCTATACAAATGAAAATAGCCTTTTACACTGCCCTCAGTTCTGATTAAACTTAGGAAATGTATTATTTTTCTCTATAGGACAAGATTGTCTATTAAAACATACTCTCTACTTAATTTCTATTTTGGAAATTATTCAGTAATTTCTACTACATTCTTTTAGGCAAAAACACATTTTAACAAAGTTAGTGTGGCACAGTTATTATACCTGTGTACTGATTGAATAGCAATTTAAAATGCTAAGGTCATATCGAGTGAGAAAAATAGAATGTATGACTTATTTTGGATCAAAAACCATTAAAATGCAGGTACCATAGTAGAAGATCGATTCTTTTTTTCTGTGACTTATTAGGCTGACCTTTTGACTAAAGAAGTCAAAAGGAAAACCAAACTAACGGTCTTGTAGCTTAAAGAAAAGAAAGTCCCTAACCAAATCCAAATTATATCAACTAGGGTACAAAGTTATTTTCCACAATTATAGTATTTCCAACTTAGTGGCTACCAGGTGGATTTTTTTCTTTGTTTCATTTTTTTTTTTTTTTTTTGAGACAGAGTCTCACTCCCTTGCCCGGGCTAGAGTGCCGTGGCATCAGCCTAGGTCACAGCAACCTCAGACTCCTGGGCTCAAGCGATCCTACTGCCTCAGCCTCCCAAGTAGCTGGGACTACAGGCATGCACCACCATGCCCGGCTAATTTTTTCTATATATATTTTTTTAGTTGTCCAGATTATTTCTTTCTATTTTCTAGTAGAGACGGTGGTCTCGCTCTTGCTCAGGCTGATCTCGAACTCCCGACCTTGAGCAATCCACCCGCCTCGGCCTCCCAGAGTGCTAAGATTACAGGTGTGAGCCACCGCGCCCGGCCTTTGTTTCATTTTTTTAACCACTCCTAACAGGAGCAGTAGCAGCAGCCAACCCCACCCCTACCCCAGGTGGAGCTGAATACCCCTTAACCTTATGAATGGAAATAGAGTGGGAAAGATGCATTCGCATCTATCAAACCATAGCCTCCTTGAGTCTACTGCCTAGGCAAAAAGATAATTCCATGAGGCTCTGTCCTGCTAGGGCAGTGGTAATGGTCAAGTGGGCAGAGACAGAGAGTCATTTATTAATTTATTCTTCAGTTCATAAAGTATCTATCATAGACCTATATGTGCCAGGCTTTGGGGTAAACAAGGAGACAAAGTTAATAAAGTCAGACATAGACCATGCCTCTCAGAGTTTACAAGCTAAGTAGGAGTTATTAGCCAAATAAGTTACATTATATGTATAAAATTGCAACTCTTGATAAGCGCTAAGGAAGACAGCAAGGCCAATTCAGTTCGGGGTTTTACAAACAATGTGGTTCAATTATTAATTTGGTGAACATGAAGGACATTACCTGGCCACTTTCAAAATACATTTGAGATCTTGAAAAGGGCATATTGCATTGCCTTTTCCTGTTCCCGTGAGGGCTTTGTGGTTGAATTGTTGAAAAAGCACAAGGAGGCAATATTATGTAGATTTGCTATTATCTTGAAGAAAATAAATTTTGGAAAGAATAAACACTTAATTTCATTTTTAACTAATTACAATTACTAATGTTAGGAACAGCACAACTTCTCCAACCTTGAAATCAGATTGGATATCACTTTGTTTCTTCTTCCGTATTGATTTTCATGTAGTACTTCTTTATCACATTTTTTATTAAAAAAATAAAAGATTTTGAGAAAATTGTAGATTCACATATAGTTGTAAGAAAAACAGGGATCCTTTACCCAGTTTCCCTAGTGGTAACATCTGTCAAGACTACAGCAAAATATCACAATAGGAACTATATTAATGTTGACATTGACACAGTCAAGCTACAGATATTGCCATCATCACAAGTGTCTCTCATGTTGCCCTTTTGTAATTCCTCCCCATCCCTCCTGCTTCTACCCTCTTCCTAACACCTGGCAACCATTAACCTGTTCTTCATTTCTTTGTTATTTCAAGAATGTTATATACATGGAATTATGCCACATTGGCTTTAAAAAACTCAGCATAATTCTCTGGAGATTCATCCAGGTCGTTGCATATAACAATAGTCATTTCCTTCTTATTGCTGAGTAGTATTCCATAACATGGATGTCCCACTGTTTACTTAACTATTCGCCCATTGAAGGACATCTAGGTTGTTTCTAGTTTTTGGTGATTATGAATAACACTGCTATAAAAAATCATGCACAAGTGTAGGATAAATGCTCAGGAGTGATTGCTGGGTTATAGTTGAATATTTAGCTTTTTAGGAAATTGTCATACTATTTTCCAAAAACGACTGTACCAGTTTACATTATCACCAATAATGTGTGAATGATCCAGTTTCTCCACATCCTCACCAGCATTTGGCATTATCACTATTTTTTATTTTAGCCATTCCTATAGGTAGGTAGTACTATCTCCTTGTGGATTTTAATTTGTGTTTTCCTAATGGCTAATGATGTTGAAATACCTTTTAACGTGCTTATTTGCCATCTGTATGTCCTATTTAGTGAAATGTCTGTTCATGGTTTTTGCCCATTTTCCAATTGGATTTTTCAAACTGTTGAGCTTTAAGAGCTCTTCATAAATTTTAGATACTAGTCTTTTGTCAGATATGTTTTGCAAATATTTTCTTCCTGTCTATAGTTTTTCATCCTCTTAACAAGGTCTGGGTCTTTTACAGACTAAAATTTTTAATTTGATTTTTAAAATTACCAATTTTTCCTTTTATAGATGGTGCTTTTGGTGTCAAGTCTAAAAAATCTTTAGTCCTAGATCCCAATGTTTTCTTCTAAATGTTTTATGGTTTTAAAATTTACACTTAAGTCTACGATCTCTTTTGAGTTAAGTTTTATATAAAGTATAGGACTTAGATAAATGTTTCTTATTTTTCACCTGTGGATTTCCAATTGCTCCAGCGTCTTTATTTGATCTTGAACTCCTGGCCTCGATCCTCTCACCTCGGTCTCCCAAAGTGCTAGGATTACAGATGTGAGCCAGCGTGACTGGCTGAGCATCTTTATTTGAAAATGTTCTTTCATTTATTGAATTACTTTCATAACTTGGGCATATTTTTGTGAGCTTATTTCTGGGTTCCCTATTCTGTTCCATTGATATGTGTCCACCCTTCTGTCAATACCACACAATCTTAATAACCTTAGCAGATATTGAAATTGGGAAGATGGATTTCTCTCACTTTATTCCTCCTTTTCGAACTGTTTTAGCTTTATCTAGTTACTTTGCCTTTCCATATAAATTTTAGAGTAAATTTGTCTATATCTTTAAAAAAATCTTGCAGGGATTTTGATTTCCCTCATGAATATACATGCAGAAATCTCAGTAATAGCAAATCAAATTCAGCAATATATTAAAAGAATTAAACACCACCACCAAAGTGTTTTATTCCAGGGATGAGAGGCTAGTCCAATATTTGAAAATCAATCAATGTCATCTACCATATTAAAAGACCAAAGAGAAAAAAATCACATGATCATATCAATCAGTGCAGAGAAGGCATTTAACAAAATTCAGTACATATTCAAGGCATGAACGTCTTTGGGTTTATCCTGTTTGTGGTTTAGTTAGTTTCTTGAGTATTCAAGTTTATGTCTCCTGCCAAATTTGGGATGTTTCCAGCCATTATTGCTTTAAGTACCTCTTCAGCCCCATTCTTTTTCTCCTCTTCTTTGGAAACACCAGTAACAAAAGTGTTATATCTGTTGTAATCCCACTCTAGGGTGAGTGTGGTCTCATTACTGTTGGCTGATACTGAATGTTCTGACTCTCCACTAGGCTTCCTCTGACAACCCTCTCTAAACGTTGAGGGGAAGGGTGCCCCCTAATGGCTGGGTGAGATGCAGAAGTCCAGGCTCCCCCCGTGATCTCCACTGACACCACCATGGAAGAGATGGTAGGATCTCATTATCAGCTGGGGTGTTATTGGGGATAAAAATCCTTGACCTTTGACACCACCCTGACGGGGATTTTTGGATGCTTCATTACATCTTAATGAGTGTGGAAGTCTAGGCTTCCACATTGACTTTTACTGCATGGGTGAGTGTGAGGCCACTTTTTTCCCTAAGGTGTTCGACTGAAGTAGAGAGGCTATTTTCCAAAAGTTTTCTGTCTTGCTCGGCTTCTCCTTTCCTGCTCTTTTGGCAAGAGAGAGCAGGCTCTTTTGTCTGTGCTCATTGCCATTCTCAGGTTGCTAGCTCTTCAGTTCCAGGTGTGGGATACATGATACAAAAAGAACCCAGGAAGTCATTACTTGGTTGTTTCCTGGGTTTCTAGCCGGTCTGCTTCTCTCCGCCTTTCAAGTCGTTGTCTTATATATAATGTCCAGAGTTTTAGTTGTACTTAGAAGAATAGGGAAAAGTACTCCTACTTGATCTTCCCAGAAGCCCAAGTCAGTCAATTTTTTTTTGATCAATGCTTTTTTATTCAACATATGCTCTCTCTCTCTCTTAAGTAAGAGTCTCAGAAAGGAACATGGACACACTCAAAGTACATGTCCAAACACTTCTCATCGTTGCCTCGTCTGTGGTTCAAACCACCACCAACTCTCATCTGAATTATTGGAATAATCTCATGATTGCTCCCCTCCCCAGCCCCTGCTGTTTATTTATATTCATTACAGAATCAAGAAAGGTCCTATTAAATCATTAGTCTGATCACTGCTGAGAATCTTCCAAGTGCTCCCCACCATTCTCAGAGTAAAAGCAGAAATCCATACAATGGCTTACAAGGCCCCACAAATTATATACCCATCCTTACCTTACCTGTTTTGACTTCATTTCCTTCCGTTCTGCCCCTCACTCACTCTGGTGCAACCTGCTGTTCCTCTCACATGTTGGGCACATCCCCACCTCAGGACCACTGCATTTTCTCTTTCCTTGTCTGGAACACTCTCACCGCAGATATCCTCATGAATACCTCCTTCTCCTCCTGTAGATCTTTGCTCAAATGTTATCTTCCCAGGCCTTTCCTAAGTACCAAATATAACAGTGCAACCATCTCTCACTCCCTCTACCTTCCATGTTCCTCTTCTTGCTTTATTTTCTCTATAGCAATTTCCCCTTCTAACATACCATGCAATTTACTAACCTATTTTGTTTATTTTCTGCTTCTCTCCAATAAAATACAAGCCCATGCAGGGCATGGTGTATTGTCCACGTTAAGAACAGTGCTTGACCTATAGTAAGTGCTCAACAAATATCTGCTGCATGAATAAATGAACTTCCAGGCTTCACTGAGGCAGAGACATTTCATGACACAGCAATCGATCTGGTGGTCCAACTGACAGCCTGTCTCATGACACAAGATGAATATTACTATGTGCTCCTATAGAAGAAATTACACACGAATCCCTGTTCTAATGTTATACTATATTTCTTACATACTTTTTCTCCCTCTGCTTCTTTCTGCCTTTCCCAATCCAGACCCGCTACCAACTATATGGATTTCTCAATAATCTCCTGATTAAGAAAAAATTGAATCTGGTTTTTCCAGTGAATTGCCATCAGGCCTTGTCTTGACAAATGTCTTGTAATAGATCACATTATAGGCCAGTGGCCATGCAGTCCCCTTGGTTCAGTCATGGGTCAACTGGTATGACATATGGCCACCACTGCTGGACAAATTGCCTAGGGCAGTTCTCTCAGCAGCAACAAGTGGGCAAGACAGAGCCCCCAAAGAAATAGATTCTTCTCTCATATGCTAGGCAATTCTGTAGATTTATAAAAATTTTTATAGATTTAAACATAAAATCCTCAAATCCTTCTTGAAACTATTACATCTGTATCCAAGCTACTCAGCCCACACATTAGAAAATAAACACAGAATCATGGTTCAACATTTATCAAAAAGGATCCCTGACCTTTTAGACATTCTGGCTAGGAAAGGACTTAGCTCCTTGGAGGACTTGAGAATCTATGCAATAAGTAGCAACTAGTTTGATTTAACTTTTATTTTTGAAATGAAATGGACTCAATATAAAACAAGCAGAAGGGCTTTCCTCTTGGGTTTAACATTTTGTCAGAAAAGTGACAAAGCCCTTCACTTTGAAGCATATCCTGAAGGGACCCCACAAGACCCTTGAGAGTTCTTGGGGGATAGAGGAGATTCTGTGTCTCCGATGTTATGGCTCCACTACAGTGATTTTCTGAGCTCTCTTGAAAGTGTACAAAACAAAGGGAAAATGTCATAACCAACTGCCGCCCGGCATGACAGGTAAGGGCCGTCAGTTCAGAATTGGTGTGGATTTTGGATTTTTGGTAGGAATTCTTTTTCTGGACCTACTCAGGAAAAAACTGTTTTCAACACACAAGACATAAATTAGGCTCACTGTACCATCTCTCGCTTTTTATATAACATGATAAATACATTATAAACAAACTATTCAGTGATAAGCCGCTTTCAAAACACAATAAAAAGATGAGAGAAATAGTATTAAGCATATTTTATTCCCTAGGAAATTTCTGTCACATCCAACAGCTGTTTGTTATTATGTTGTTTGGTGGGCTTTTTCCCCCTATCTAGAGATGAAAGGAAAAAGCTATTATGAATAAACTGTGATAAAATTACTAAAGCCCAAGCACCAGTGGAGTGATTTAATATGAATATATTTAATTCTGGAGAAATGGGATCAATTTCAAATTTCAGCAGAGCTTTTCTTTTCACTTTTCTTCAGAATTGTTTCCTTTTTCTTATTGAACTGGAGGTATTGAGTTTAAGCAAACATTTATTTACTTTTCATTGAGCACCTCCAAACTAGAGCCAAAGAGTTTGCCTTTTGTCAATGACACATAAGCATTTGCTATTAAGCAAAATCCACATATAAATAGCTAAGCCTTTTCTGTTCTACCTTACGGAACATTCCTTTATAATTGAGTGAGCTTTTAATTGTCCTGATTAGAGTACGATATTACCCAAATTGAAAGAAGGTAGATTAAATAGTAGCATGTCTGAACTAGGTGAATTATCTGCTGATTAGAATAGAATGACAAGCGATTACCATGCTTTTTTTCATCTTAATTTGCCCAATTATCTTTGCTTGTTAAATTATCCTGGATAGAAAACGAGGCCAATAAAATTTTCAAGACAGAAATTTGCATCATTTTAGCAAAGCTTATATTGATAAACAGCAGCCAAGTAAAATAATCGGGACACAATGTCAACATTTAAAAAGTCAATTTTATTATATTGCTTTATTACTATTCAGTGTACTTACTGTCAGAGCCATATGAGCCATGGTGAATCTGGAGTGATCATTAAACACAAGTCTTAAAAGGGCAAGTTGGACTCTTCCCCTTCCCTGTGGCTCTAACACCACTTCAGGGCTATAAATTCCTGAGAAATAAAACACCAGCTTGCCTAGCAGGCAGCATAAGAGAAGAATGCAACTCTGCCAACTGTTGCTAATGCAGGATGCCAGGCCTTTTTGACTTACTTCAGCAATGCATGGTAGATGGTTCTGCACTGAATCCGAAGCTTCTTGAGGGCAGAGACAGTGATTCATTACTCTTCATAACCCCAGTGTCCAGAACTGTGCCTGCCGCACTGTAGGCAAACAATTAAATTTGGCAAAAGCAAATACATAGAGGAATGAATTACCTTTCTCATTCCATATTACAATACTCTTTTCCTTAGATATCTCCCCTACATCAAGAATGGTTTACTTCATATAAATGCTCCAGCATAAAACTGGAGGCTGGAAAGCAGGGCAGTGATAAGCAGGGATATGGTATGATTTATTTCTACAAGACAAGCCCTGTTCATCTGGGAGGGTGTTTCCAAGTGGACTGGATGGTCTGTGTGGGTCTTGCAGGCAGTTACAGGTAACAACTACATGATCCTGGATAAATACTAATCTCACTCCTAAATTTCTTATTTGCACACTCCAAAGGTAGACTGGCCTTCAAATAAGATAATGTGAAATCAAGCAATGATTGAAAACATTAATTCACCACTGTAGTACAGTAGGTATGAACTATCCTACAACACTCTAGTACAGGAAATTTTACATGGCTTTATTTGTGTAAATCAAATTAATCTGGCGTCATGCCCTCACTTGTCAAGGTTGCATGAAATTTAATCACAAGCACGTTTCAGGAGGCCCATCCACCTCCTTAGAGGTAGTCTATCATGTTGCCCAGAAAGTGAGGTCCCTGTTCCCATGTTTGCTCCTTCTGCTGCAGGTTGCCGTTGATCTGGTCTCATAGGAGTCCTCTCCAAGGTTCCACAGCAGAGGCTTTGACACTCCTCTCAAAGTGTCTGTGCTTAAAAGCCTGCATTAGTTTCAATAGTTTCACAGCTAACGCCCAGTTTGGAGCCCCAAGTGTGGGTGGGGCACATATACCTGCCCCTTGGAGACACTCTCTAAACATCCATTATCTCACCATGCTGGAAAAAGCTAGCGCTTGAGCTCTCACTCTCTGTCAAGATTTGACTCTTCAGCTCCAAGCATTAACGTCTCTCTCTCTCTCTCTCTTTGCCCGCCTGTAATTCAACTCCCAAAGGAATAATTGAGGACTGTGAAATGTCCTGGAGTTGTGAGGAGGGACTTTAAGTTTTCATTTTCAACTTGGAGGACAAATGCCATAAACAAGCCCTTGAGACAAGGGAACTGAGACTCAGAAGTGTTTGACTGCCTTCATGGGATAAGGAAGTAAAAATACCTCCAGTCTTACCATAGCAGCGACAGCCTAACACTAGCATTTTAATAAATTATGTAGGCACGCAGGCACTGTTACTGCTGAGGCTTCAGATGGAAAGTGTTGCTTGGTCGGGTTTCACCAATGGTGTCGAAATGTCCAGCCACAAAGGAGACTCTCAAGGTCACATGGTTTCCTCGTAAATCCAATGTGACTCAGAGCCTGGCCCTTATCTGTGCAGGTTCAGGGCTTGGATGCTGAATCGTGCATGCCACAGAAACCACAAGATTCCAATCAAGGAGTCAAAATGCCCACCAATTAATTTAAAATTGGAAATAAAAGCGGCAACTGAACCAGATATTTATTTGAACCTGACTAGTAAATTCTGTCCCTGTAGACAATCTACACAGGAGAACAAATGACCTCACTTGATGAGCATGAAGTCAGATCAAAGTGAGTCCACTGTACTTCTTAGCCTGACACATCAGTTTCAGTAACAGGGAAATGGCAACCCCAGGACCTGGACCTGGGTCAGGAAATTGTCTCTAAAATGGTTTTGATGACCATTCTCCATAATTTTCCCCTCTTTTATTTTATCTGGGCTTTAATGCTAATCTACCTTTGTCTCCCTTTTGAACAACACTCTGTATATTTATATATGTTAGCACTTTCAATCCACTTGGTAAATTGGCCCTAACCTGTGAGTCATCTATTACATATATCATGAAAACTTTTACACATTCAAGAAAATATTAAGGCTAATACGATGGCCACTTACGTACCTACGACTTAGCTTAAGAAATAAAACAAAACCAATGCAGTCAAAGGCCCCGTCCTGTGTACTCGCTCTCTGAATGCATTCCCCTCCTTCCCTCCCTCTCCCCCAAAGGTAGACATCATCCAGAATCTGGTGTGTTCATTTTTCTTTCATTTCTGTGTATTTTTACTACTTTGGTATGTTTTCCTGTATAATAGTATAGTTTCCTGTGTTTTTGAACTTTCTATAAATATATGTACTTCTTGCAGCCTTTTTCTCAGTCTCATTATATGAATATTTGTGGTATGCACCCATACCAATAAGCATGGCTCTGGTTTATTCATTTTTATTGCTGTTCAGCATTCCAGTATAGGAATAAAATATTTGTATTTTCAAAGAAAAACTGTGCCAAACACTTCTTAAAGGTGGCAAATAGGTTTTATTCAGACCACTGCCGTAGGGAAGAGAGACTCCAGTATAAACTGAGCTCAACTCTAACTAAAAGGTGGCTGAGGTTTTCAAGTGAAGAACAGACAGGGACCAAAAAGGAACTGTGGGGAAAATGAAAAGGGGGGACAGTGAAAAGGACTAAGGGGCTATGTAGAAATGGAAAATTGTAACAGGGGAATTAGGTGAAGAATTACTGAAAGTGGTTTGGCAAGATGGGTCAGATAGTATACATTTTGTGGTTTGGCAGCATTTCATTTTCTTAAGCCAAGACTCACGTGGGAACTGAGGTCATTTTTAGGGACATGGCCTAGGGTGGTGAAAGCCATGCTGAAGCTGGTCATATCCCTTAGCATAGCATGCAGGCAAGTTCTTTGTGCCGCATGGGAGTTCACGTTATTCACTTCTCTATGGTAGGACATTGAGGCTGTTTCCAACTTACTTGTCTTTATGAACACGCTGCCGTGAACATTCTTGCATGGGTGTTCTTGTTTACACGTTTGGAATTTTATCTAGGGAGTGGACCTAGAAGTGCTATTGCTTTGTAAAAAGATATGTACCCCTTCAACAGACATCTTCATTTGGACATTGTCAAATAATTCTCCGCAGTGTTAGTAACAAAGCACAGACCCGCCGGCAGCATATGTACTCCAACTGTTCCACATTCCAGCCAAAATGGATCTCGTCAGGTGTTAATATTTTTGCTCTTGCACATCTGAAGGGTGTGAAATGTACCTTTTTATTTTAACTTTTCCCTGATTATTACAGAGGTTAGTCATCTTTCCATGTGGCCACTAGGGTTTATATATTTATGAATAACCTGTCCATACTTTTTGTATCATACATCCTTTTAGCATACGGTTTGCCTATTCCTTACTGATGTTTGAAAATTCTTTAGATATCCTCAGTTCTAATCCTTTGTTGGTTATATGAATTGCAAATATCTTCTCCCAGTCTGTAACTTGCCTTTTAATTTTTTAATGGTAGATCTTGATAAACAAGGTTTATTATATTTGTTGGCCAAAATATCTTTTTTACTTATTTTCCTACTGGACTATTTGTCTTTTCCTAATTAATTCAAATAAGTTATAGATTTCTTTTGGGTTATTTGGTTAGTACATCTTTTGTCAACTTTCTATTTTCAACTTTTGTATCCTATGTTTTGGGTGTATTGCTTTTAAGCAGCATATAGGTGAATTTTTTCCTCCGTTTTCAAAATATTTATTTCTAAAACTGAGAGCTTAGTCTATTTACTTTGGCTGAGACTATTGATATATTTGGAATAATTTCTACCATCTTATTTTGTATTTTTAATTTTCATCACTTTTTCTTAAATTCTCACTTTTTTTGAGGCTTCTTTTGGAAGAAATTGTGGTTTGTTGGTTTTGTTTTATTTGGGGGTTTTTCTCCCTTTCTCTTTTTTTCCTTCCATTTATCTGGAAATTTCACACTCCATTCTTTCGATGATTATCTTAGAAATTTAATAATCACATTTAAATTATTGTATAAAGATAGTATCATTAAAATCCTCATGAGCAATATAAAGATTTTAAAATACTTTGATTACCCCTCCTGATATGTTATTTTGTTCCAGGTTTTCTTTAATTCAAAAATAAAAAATTTTATAGTTTAGTTCAATGTTTGTTTTTTGTGCATAAGTTTACCATTTTATTTGCTCATATTTCTTGCTGCAACTGAGACCTTTCTGAATCAATTTTCTTTTTCTTAAAATGTCTTTAAAAGTTCTTCTAAATAGTTCTATTAGTTGTAAAGTCTCTCAATTTTTATGTTTCCGAAAATATCTTTCACACTGTTTTGAAAGACAGTTTAGCTAGATAAACACTTTTAGCTTGACAAGTATTTTGTCTCAGCATTTTGAGGATTTCATTCCATTATCGTCTAGCTTTTGTAGCTGCCTTTGAGGAGTCAATCGTCAGACTAATTCCTTTATGACAATCTGACTTTTTTCCCTGGCTACTTTTAAGGTCTCTTGGTATTTGGCATTCTGCAATTTTAGTATAAGATATCTAGGGTTGGATTCATTGGACTTCCTGAATCTTATAAGGTTTAATATCACTCTGGAAAATTCTCGGGTATTTCAAATATTGCAAATTCTTCATTATTTTTATTCTCTCCTTCAAGAACTTCAATTGGATCCACATAGAGCTTCTTAAACTGTCTTCCAGTTCCCTTAACGCTCTTCCATATTATTTATCTCTTTTTCTCTTTATAATGCATACCAAATAATTTCTTTAGTTTCTATTAACCACTACTTACTCTTATTTAATTTCAAATATTATTTACTAATTTAATTTCAAATATTAAATATCTATTTCTTGTCTAAAAGTTTTTTGGGTGTTTTGTTTTTTAAATTTGGTTGGCTAATTTTGTTAATATGTTCTCCCCTCTTTATACTTTCAATCCCCTTCTTTATTTAAAAAAATTGAGTAGTTATATTATAACATGCAACTGATAATTCCAGTCTTGGAAGGTCTGGAAAGAATTTAACACAGATGAATAAAATAAAACCCATCTGTCAGGTGTTTATAATTTACCAGAGATACAAAAATGGCTATGATATATTGTAAAATATGCTAAATAGAAGATCAGGTAATGATTTTGTAATATGTAGAAGGACAAACAATTCACAAAATCCTATCGAATGGTTGGTCAAAGGAGGCTTCATGAAGGATATGATGTGTAAGTTAAATCTCAAGATTGGGAAAGATTACCTTAGGCAGAAGAAGTTAAATCCCAGAGCCTTGAAAATGTATGGCATGCTTAGGGAAGCCCAATAATTCAGTGTGGTTGGCATATAGGAGACATTGTGAATGAATTAAGTTTGAAAGGTGTTTGGGGCTAGGACAGGGAAGACTAAAGATGCTTCGTTAAGTACTTTGTCTTCTACATCTCAATTAGTGCTTAGGGAATGATAATGCAAGGATCATATTACATAAGAATCACCGGGGCTGTAGTTAATAGGCAGATTTCTAGGCCCCAGCAAAAAACTAATGAATCAGAATCATGGGAGTATGTGACTCATACTTGTATTCTTAACAAAATCTCCAGTTGATTTTTAAATTTTCATTAAGGTTTGAGAACAATTGATCTAAGCAATGAGAATCAATTGATCTAAGCTGTGTGTTAGGCACACTCTGATAGTAACCAAAAGACTTGAAGGAGAGAGACCAATTACAAGGCTAAGGTAGGAGGTCAGGTGAGAGATGTCATGAGCCCGGATGGAGTAAAACAGAAAATGAAATGGGAAATAGAAATAGAATCCACAGGCCTTGGTA
Organism: Indri indri; assembly: GCA_004363605.1. Classification (NCBI taxonomy): domain Eukaryota; kingdom Metazoa; phylum Chordata; class Mammalia; order Primates; family Indriidae; genus Indri; species Indri indri. Next base: position 104,196 of record RJWJ010000376.1, on the reverse strand, counting down.
TTTTAATTGGATAAGAGGCAAGGGTGAGGGATGAGGAAGGAGGGATGAGTAAACTACTCCAACTGTTTTTAGTTGTGCTCTTCCATCTCTCTGCTCTCACAGTTTTGGTGTTGGCTTCATCCTCAAAGTAGTAACAAGATAATTGCTGCAGTTCTGGTGTTATATCAGATGCAAAAATGCTCAGACAGAGGAGGAGAAACAATTTCTTCTTGCGTCTCTATTCTAATACCCTCAAACTGATTACATCTCTCTTTGATTCCCTTATCTGGAGAAAGACCTGATTTCCCGTGAGGCATGTGGCTGAATGAGGGTGGGGTAGGTGCGTAAGCAAAACCAGAGACTGCTATTGATAGAAAGCAAGAAGGGAGAGTGGGTTCTGGGTTGGCCATTACACTAGAATAATGACTACCACATGGTAGGCTCACAAATATTTGTAGGAAGAATACCTCATAGGGTCATTTCGAAAATAATAATACTTTGCAATTTGCATAATGCTTACTTCTACATTTTATTACTTCTTTTGTTCTTTATTATAGTGCCGTAAGGTAGATTTAAATAGCTATTATTCTTAATAAATTAGCTATACTCTCAATCTCTTTGTGAAAACAAGGAAAGTTGCAGTTATAGGCTTTAATTTTTTTCTATCATGCCTCTCAGAGAATAAGAAAGTGCCAGTGATTCTTGTATGACCTACTAATCTTACAAGTATTTATTTTGTTTAAAAACCCTGGCCAGGTGTGATGGCTCATGCCTGTAATCCTAGCACTTTAAGAGGCTGAGGCAGGAGGATCCCTTGAGGCCAGGAGTTCAAGACCAGCCTGGACAACATAGTGAGACCCTGTCTCTACAAAAAATAAAAATAATTAGCCAAGCATGATGGCTCGTGCCTGTAGTCTCAGCTACTTGGAGGCTAAGACAAGAGGATTGCTTGAGCCCAGGAGTTTGAGGTTGCAGTGAGCTATGATCACATCACTGCACTCTAGCCTAGGCTAGAGTCAAGACCCTGTCTCAACAACAAAAAAATCCTGAGGTGTCAATTATAATAATATTATCAGGTCAAATATAATAACCAACCAGCATTACATTTCCCTTTGGTTATTGTCACAGAGCATGGCAAGAACTTTTAAAGTCTTCAAAGTCTTAGAAGAATCTTTTTTTCCAATGATACTTCCAAGGACAAATTTATATTAGCAGAGAGAACAGAACAAGTTGGTAACAGTTATGAATATTCACACAAGTCTCCTTGTTGTACAGAAACAAGATTGATATTCTTGTGAATGTTCTCAATTTAATACCTTATCAAATCAGACTATTTGAATTTGTTTTGTGATGCAGAAAGCTCACTCTATCTTATAACTTCAGGAGACAGGGGGCATCTCTTCATCTCTTTTAGATTCCTTTTGTTAATTGTGAAGACTTGCATTTTTTAAGGACAGGCTCGGCAGCTCCATTTCTTAGCATAAAAAGTGAAAAGCAGGCCTACAACCTCATTTTCGTTTGCAGAAATGGAATAAGGGATGAATAGGATTTTACTTATTAACAGTGAAAGAAGGAGCATATAGCATTAACCTTCCACATTCTGATTTTGTAAATGAGGAATGTGCTATTGTCACAAGAGTGGCAAAATTGACAAAAAGATGTCAACAAGCGCAGGTAAAAGTTATTTCTTTAGGTAAGGTAATCAAAGGTTTGGAAACTCAGAGAGTAGGGAACACTGTAACACTCCTGGCCAGAGGAGCAAGTTTACCTGCTTTCTCAAGTTCCCTACAGGAGGCTGCAGCTCCTGCATCCTAATTAGAAGATTAAAACATGACTACCTACTTCTCCATTCTTTTTCTCTGAGCTGTACTCAGAAATGAACTCTGTAGGCCATTTTACTCATATCTTTGCTGGAACCTTGTCTTCCAGTGCCTGCTGAGGTTGAGTAAATTAGGTCAGACTAATATCAAGTTGATAATTAAAAATGTGGTAAGTGATATTGTCTTTAACAATCTTTGGGGGGGTGGGGGGGGCAGGGTCTTGCTCTGTCACCCTGGCTAGAGTGCAGTAGCATCATCATAGCTCACTGCAACCTCAAACTGCTGGACTCAGATGATCCTCTGGCTTCAGCCTCCTGAGTAGCTGGGACTACAGGCATAAAAAACCACACCCGGATAATTTTTCTATTTTTTGTAGAGATGGGGTTTTGCTGTGTTGCTCAGGCTGGTCTCAAACTCATGGCCTCAAGGGATCCTCCTGCCTCAGCCTCCCAAAGTGCTAGGATTGTAGGCATGAGCTACCATACCTGGCCAGTCTTTAACAATTTGGTAGTAAGATTTAAAGAGCAAATGAAGCATAAATAACCAAGGGATTAATTGTTGGTCTTTTAAAAATAGGTTAATATTTATTTAAAATATTTGTACATATCTTACCAAATATTTTCTTTTCAGTGCTCTCTTTAAGATGCAATTTTATTCTTTTTATTTCTTCTGAACTTGTGAATAGAGTAACCAACAACTGTAATCATTTAGTTTTCAGTTATATATAAAATTTTCTAAATTTTAATGAAGAAAAAACAATTTTATGCATTTGTGAGAAATTTTACTATTCATCTTGGAGAATACCAGCTTTTCTTTTATCTCTAAGAAAATTCTGGTTTGGAGCAGATTCAATCAATGGAAAAGTATAAGTGAATCTCATTTTGCCAGCCCCACTTCACCCCAAATTATACCATTTCAGCACTCCTTATTATCTCTTTAAGAGAAATTAACTAAAAAACAAAAGCAAGATATTTGTGGGTATTGTAAACTGAAATAAAATCCTAACATCCCCGCCCCCCCAGCCCCGCCCTCTTAAAAACCTGAGTTCCTGACCATGAAGGGAAGGGAGGTCAGACATGCCTCATTATACCCTCTCCCTTTTGGAGTTTAGATACAATGATTGTCCAGCATTAATGCTAAAATGGAGATCATAAGACAGACAAAATAGACTCTTTGTGAGTATAAGATACAAAATTAACAGGACCTGAGGCCATGCAGGGAAAAGGTTAAATCATCTGCAGGACATAAATTTGCTTAACAGATCACTTTGTATTGTGGCTTGTCTCTGATTAACAGACTTCCTTATCTTAACTTAAAACATTCCAGGCCTTTAGACAATGCTTTATATCCCTAACCAATTACAAATTGAAAAATCTTTGAATGCAGCTGTATCCTGTAAGTCCCTTCTTCAAGATGTTCTGCCTCTTCGGGCCAAACCAACATATACCTTCCATGTATTAATTTACGATTTTACCTTCAATTCCTATCTGCTTAAAATGTATAAAACCAAACTGTAACCCAACTGCCTTAGAATCTCTTGCTTAAGACTTCCTGGGCATGGCTCCCCTGGCTGTGGTCGCACATATTGGCTCAGAATAAATCTCTTTAAATTATTTTTCAGAGTTTGGGCTTTTCCCTGTTAACAATTCATTAGTTAAATTAGTTATATCTGTGAGTAAGAGAAAACTCAAAATAACAATGGCTTAAATAAAATGAATTTCTCTCTTACATTAAAGAAGGCTGGGGATAGGTGGTCCAAGGCTGGGGTGATGCTCCATGTGTTAGGGACTTAAGCACTTTTAATCTTTTTTTTTCTCTGACATCCTCAGCCCATGGGTTCTATCCTGTGATTTAATACGGCTGTTCAAACTTCAGCCAACACAGATTTATTCCAGCTGCAGGGAATGAAGGCCAAAGGAGGGCACACAAAGCTACAGAGGGAACATTGTTCCAGCAGCTATGCATCTGGTATTAAAGCAAAAAATTGCACCAGGCAAGTTAAACAGGCAAAGAAGACTTTATTCAAGACTGTTGTAATAGAGGAGAGAGGATGAACTCAACTCCAATGAAACAAGGGGCTGGAGAGTCTTTAAGAGCTTGAGTGTGAGTAATGGAAGGTCACCTGCGTTTGCTAATTAGTCTCCCACACAAGAAAAATAAATTCTGTTCCGTTTCAATAATAGGAGATGATATGATAAGGCACTCACTGAAGTTAGGCTTCTGCCTTCTGCCCTCCCAGGAAGACTGGGAGGTAACTGTACTATCTTCCTACAGAGTTTACATTTCAAAGAGATGGTTCCCAGGTTCTTAAGAAAGACATTCCTGGGGTCATCAAATTGGTAAAAGCCTTTTGAGGAGACTTACATACATTTCAAAGGGCGCAGAAAAAGAATTTGCAAAGATAAATTTTTGGTTTCTTTTTCTTTTTCTTAAGTAAATTCTCTAGGAAAAGAAAGGTCAAGGGCACACAGGAAGAAATCTGTCTAAAGCTTAGTCAGGCTGAAAAGAAGTTAAGGCTGTATTGATTACCAGTTAAAAGTCAAGATTCTATACTTAGGAAGAGTGGGAGAATGGAAATTGAAGGACAACTGATTTGTCCCAGTTTCCTTAATTTTTTATCTCCCAGTGCTTTCTAGAAAGACTATGTAACTGCCCCCCACCATTGAACAAATTTCAGTGACCCCTATATAATCCTCTCCCTTAACTTACTTGAACTTTTGAGTTGTTTCTTAAATATGATATAGATGTTCAGTGTTTGAAAAATAGTTCACTTCATAATAGTATTAAATCCCATTTATGAATATCACTGTGATATTATAACTGACTGCCCCGATGAACAAATTTCAATGACCCCTATATTCTTTTCCCTTACCTGACTACTTGAACTTCTGAACTGCTTCCCAGAAATGGTAGATTTTCTGCAAGACAAAGGAGCTGAGATTCTGAAGGGCCCCTAGGCAGACTTCTTGGCCAAGATTCACCACCCCTTACATCTTGTCCCTAATGTTGTGGTTCCCAACCCCCAGGCCACAGACCAGTACCAGCCCCTGCCCGAATAGGAACTGGCCGCACAGCGGGAGGTGAGTGGTGAGGGAGCAAGTGAACCTTTATCTGTATTTACAGCTGCTCCCCATCACTCGCATCATCACCTGAGCTCTGCCTCCTGCAGATGAGCAGTAGCATTAGATTCTCATAGGAGCTTCAACCCCACTGTAAAGTGGGCATGTGAGGGATCTAGGCTGTGTGCTCTTCATGGGAATCTAATACCTGATGATCTGAGGTGGAGCTGAGGCAGTGATGCTAGTGTGGGGGGCGCAGCTGCAAATACAGATGATCATTAGCAGAGAGGTTTGGCTGCACAATAGATGTAATGTACTTGAATCATCCCAAAACCATCACCACCCCCACCACCCCCACCACCACCCTGTGCATGGAAAAATTGTCTTCCATGAAACTGGTCCCAGGAACCAAAAAGGTTGGGGACAGCTGCCCTAATGCATATAGCTCCTTGTGAAATACACCACAACCTGCCTCAAAGCACACGACCTCTCCTTTAAAAGCCCGTGATCTCCCTTAGACAGGGAGACAGATTTGAGGCAACTTCTCCCATTCTCCTGACAAGATGTCTGTCATATTAAAAATTCATTTTGTCCTTGGCAATCCTCATGATCTCAAAAATTGGATCTTTCTTTGTGCAATGAGCAACTGGACATTGACTGAAACTCCCTTGTGGTTTCGACAACAACTACAAAAGTTACTATGGCCTAGAATAATTTGAAGTCTGATAATATGATGCCTCCAGATTAGAGGGGTTTTTTTTTGTTTTGTTTGTGTTGTTTTGAGACAGAATCTTGCTCTGTTGCCTGGGCTAGAGTGAGTGCTGTGGCATCAGCCTAGCACACAGCAACCTCAAACTCCTGGGCTCAAGTGATCCTCCTGCCTCAGCCTCCTGAGTAGCTGGGGCTTAGGTGAGTACCACCATGCCCAGCTAATTTTTTCTATTTTTAGTAGAGACAGGGTCTCACTCTTGCTCAGCTTGCTCTTATTCAGGCTGGTCTGGTCTTGCTCTTGCTCAGGTTCCTCTTACTCAGGCTGGTCTTGAACTCCTGACCTCAAGTGAGCCTCCGGCCTAGCCTCCCAGAGTGCTAGGATTACAGAGGTGAGCCACTGGGCCCAGACTTTTATTTATTTATTTTTATTTTTTGCTTAAGATCGCTTTCGCTATTCCGGCTCTTTTCTTGTACCAAACAAAGCATAGAATTTTTTCTTCTAGATCTGTGAGATATGATGCTGGTATCTTGATGGGGATTGCATTGAACCTGTAAATCACTTTGGGCAGAACGGACATTTTAATAATGTCAGTTCTATCAATTAATGAGCATGGGGTATTTTTCCATTTGTTTGTGTCATCTGTGATTTTTTTCATCAGTGTTTTATAATTCTCCTTATAGGCATCTTTCACCTCCTTGGTTAAGTATATTCCCTGGTATTTTATTTTCTTTGCAGCTATTATAAATGGTATTGAGTTCTTGATTTGGCTCTCAGCTTGACTGTTGTTAGCATATAGACATACTACTGATTTTTGTACATTGATTTCGTAATCTGAGACTTTACTAAATTTATTTATCAATTCTAGGAGTCTTTTGGTGGATTCTTTAGGGTTTTTGAGATACAAGATCATATCATCAGCAAAAAACAATAGTTTGACCTCCTCCTTACTGATTTGGATACCCTTTATTGTTTTCTCCTGCCCTATTGCTCTGGCTAGGACTTCCATTACTACTCTGAAAAGAAGTGGCGACAGTGGGCACCCTTGTCTTGTTCCAGCTCTTAGGCGGAATGCTTTCAACTTTTCCCCATTCAGTATGATGTTGGCTGTGGGTTTGTCATAAATGGCTTTTGTGATTTTTGAGTTGTGGTCCTTCTATGCCTAGTTTATTGAGGATTTTTATCATGAAAGGGTGCTGGATTTTATCACATGCTTTTTCTGCGTCTACTGAGATGATCATATGTTCTTAGTTTTTGTTTCTGTTTATGTGGCAAATCACGTTTATTTATTTGCATATGTTAAACCATCCCTGCGTCTCTGGGATGAAACCTACTTGATCATGGTGAATTACCTTTTGATATGCTATTGAATTTGGTTTGCTAGTATATTGTTGAGGATCTTTGCATCTATGTTTCTAAGGTATAAGAGTATGTAGTTTTCCAAAACAGGATAGTACTGGTATAGAAGTAGAGACATAGAACAATGGAACAGTATAGAGAGCCCAGATACAAAACCATCTACGTATAGCCAACTGATCTTTGATAAAGCAGAAATGACATACACTAGGGAAAAGAATCCCTATTCAATAAATGATGCTGGGAAAACTGGATAGCCACTTGCAGAAGAAAGAAACAGGACCCCAATCTCTTACCATATACAAAAACTAATTAAAGATGGATGAAAGACTTAAATGTAAGGCATGAAACCATAAAAATTCTAGAAGAAAATGTAGGAAAAAAACTCCTGTGGACATCAGTCTAGGCAAAGAATTTATGATTAAGACCACAAAGGCAAATACAACAACAAAAATAAGTAAATGGAACTTAAATTAAAAAGCTTCTGCACAGCAAAGGAAATAATCAACAGAGTTAATAGACAACCTACAGAATGGGAGAAAATATTTGCAAACTATACATCTGATAAAGGGCTAATATCTAGAACCTATAAAGAACTTAAATCAGCAAGAAAAAAACAACCCCATTAAAAAGTGGGAAAAAGATATCAACAAAGTTTTTAAAAAGAAGATATACAAATGGCCAAAAAATATATGAAAAAATGCTCAAGATCACTATGCATCAGGGAAATGCAAATTAAAACCACAATGAGATACCACCTTACTTACCCCTGTCAGAATGGCTGTTATTAAAAAGTCAAAAAGCAATAGATGCTGCTATGGATGCAGAGAGATAGGAATGCTTCTACATTGTTGGTGGGACTGCAAATTAGTACAATCTCTATGGAAAATAGTATGGAGATTCCTCAAATAATAAATGCAGACTTACATTTCATCAGGCAATCCAACTGCTGGGTATCTACCCAAAGATAAAGAAGTCATTTTATCAAAAGACGCCTGTACTTGAATGTTTATTACAGTACAATTCATAATTGCAAAGATGTGGAATCATCCTATGTGCCCATCAATTCATGACTAGATAAAGAAAATGTGGTGTATATATGTACACTATGGAGTACCACTCAGTTATGAAAAGAAATGAAACATCTTTTGCCGCAACTTGGGTGGAACTCGAGACCGTTGTCCTATGTGAAGTATCCCAGGAATGGATAAACAAACATCACACATATTCTCTAATAACTGGGAGCTAAACAATGGGCACATGACACAAAGAGATGTAAAAGATATTGGAAACCAAGAAGGGGGTAGAGTGGGATGGGGTGAAAGGGAAAAACTTAACCTATCAGGTACAATGAACACTATTCTAGTGATGGGCACATTAAAAGCCTAGACTTAAGCCTTATGCAAGGTATTCATGTAACAAAAAACATTTGTGCCCCTTAATATTGTTAAACTTAAACCCATAAAGTACAGTAATGTTTAATTCAAAATTTATTTTTCTAATGGAGAATTTCACATACTACTGCTGCTTATGTTGTAAAAACTTTGTGGGTGTGGGAGATCCTTCTAGGGTTCTAAAATACATTCTGTAAAGTTCACTTGGATTTATAACGTAATAGCTTTCTTAACTGACCTTCACTTATATGAGCGTCTCTCCCTTCTTTCTATAGACATACTGAATTTTGACCACAGCATGAAAAATACTTGTGGCCGATGGACTAGTCTCTTATAACCTGCTGAGTTTCTCCCCTCACCAGAACTGTAGGTTTCCCAGGTGTCTCCGGTGTTTGTCCCTAAACTTGATTATACTAGCTTCACTTGTTGCAATCACATGAAAAAATTATGTGGGCCCAATAAATATGAATATGGATTGAATTTTTTCTGTGATAGTTAATTCCAATGATTTGCAGAGAATCAATACATGTGACTTCCTAAAAAAATTGCTGCAAATTTAGCTGGGGGTAAAATATCTGTGAAAGTCTTGAAAGAAAAGCCAAAAACTCAGAGGGATGCTGCAGTTAGATTTCATCACAAACTTTTTTTTCCATCTTAAAAAAACTAAAACTGGGACTATAGACAGTGTTTTATGGAAAGTGATATTTATACATGAAAAATGGCATGGACCTTGCAATCATAGACCTACTCAAGAAAAGGCCTTGGCCCCATATCAAAGGGTTAATGAATAAATGTTTATACATTTTAAGTTAAAATGTTTATGGTACTTTTTTCCATGATTCTTCATGTGACCGAATTTTTTTTAGTTAATCTACCAATTATGTTCTCAATCAATGTAGGTGAGTAAAAAACCTACTTGACTCTCAAGTGTAATGATGGATACTGACATCTTAAGGGATTTGTCCATTGCATCAGAGGTGGCTGAGAACATAGAGACTTATTTCATTCTCTTTCCATTTTAGTCTAAATAACAAATATTTCCCTAATTCTAAATGAGATAGCTTTCATACCTCACAGACAAAATTGGATACAAAACTAGGTTTTAACTTTAATGTTGGAATTTCTTTTTTGTAAATTCGTTTTAGATTTTGTCTTTTATGGATAGTGACCATGACTTTAGCATACAAAGTCGATGCAGTGTGACCTCTATTTTTCCCCCACAAGACTGATAAAGCAAAGCTAAGGCACTTTAAGTAGCACTGATAAAATACTTGCCTATACAAACACTTTAATATGAAAATATTGTGGAAGATGTAAGTCTTAGTGTTTATTGAAAGCAACAGACTGCCATTTAAGTGGAGTTATAGTTGGATTCTTCCTAAATTAGAGTGGCTCTTATTATATAAAAGCTGCCATAAATTGTTATTATTTTTAAGAATTTGTTTTAGTTAGCCTCTTTCAATTTTCAATAACAGAAATCCAGGTACAGCACTGAAAATACAGAGATTATAATTAAACAAGTAGAATGCAGGAAAATCCAAAAATCGGGCCCTGGAGTGCTTGGAACCAACTCTAGCGATCAGCTACTCTACAGAGCCAGTTCTGGACTTAGACTGCTTGTGCTCAAATCCTGCATCTGCCATTTATTTGTGTAATATTAAACAAGTTAATCTTTATCAATCTTGGTTTCTTCATCTGTAAGGTTAGGAATAAAATAGCATCTATAATTTAGGGCAATTGTGATTAAATAAAGTTATGTAGATAAGCTCTTATCACAGTGTTTTGCACTTTGCAAGTTTTCAATAAATATTTCTTGGCATTGTTATGATTGTTGTCTGATTAGCCTGATTAATTATGGAGTTTTTAACTCTAGTCTCTGTCATCTTCTTGTGCTTAATCTTAGTTTCTGTCCCTTGTGGTTGTTCTCTCTTAGGGTAACCTTTTGGCTCTGTCCCCTCTTATCACTGTGCAGTCTCTTGTATGTAGATTGGATCAGAAGATGAATCTACTGTCTTCTCCTTATGGTGTATTCCAGCTAAGAAATGAAGAAAGAATGACAGGATTAAAATATCAGCATTTTGTAAACTCTTAATGAAACAATCTTTGCAGTGGTTAGCAAACTATGGCCATTGGGCTACATCTGGTTTGCTTGATTTTTATAAATAAAGTTTTATTGAAACTCAAAAAAAAATGAATCTACTAACTTGATTCAGGTATACCCTTGATGCAGTCAGCCATGACTTCCTAGGTAGTTTTCTCTTCAGAAGCGGTTAAAGGAATAGCAAACAGTGTTTAGAAGTGCATCTCTACTGAATTCATGTTCTGCCATTCTCTCAATTTTAATGTTCGGTTTTTCTGTCTTAAGTTGTCTGTTAATCAAATTAAGGCAATACCTCATATTTAAAACATATGTCCAAACTAATCACCCTTACTTTTAATTTTTTTTGGTTACATATCTTTATTAAAAGAGCCAAAATAATGCCTAAACTCAAACAAGTCACCCCTGATTTTTGAAACCACAGAATGATTTTTATTTATTATTTATTTCAGAATATTATGGGAGTACAAACGCTTTGATCATATAAATTGCCTTTGTACCTCCCGAGTCAAAACTACAAACATGCTCATCCCCCAGACAGCGCACACCACACCCATTAGGTGTGAATTTACTCATCCCTTCCCCCCTCCCCCGCCTAATCCCCAGTGAGTGTTACTTCCATATGTGCACATAAGTGTTGATAAATTAGTACCAATTTAATGGTGAATACACATCGTGCTTGTTTTCTATTCTTGTGATACTTCACTAAGAAGAATGGGTTCCAGTTCCATCCAGGTTAATATAAGAGGTATTAGTTCACCATTTTTTTTTAATGGCTGAGTAGTACTCCATGGTATACATATACCACATTTTATTAATCCACTCATGGATTGATGGGCACCTGGGTTGTTTCCACATCTTTGCAATTGTGAATTGTGCTGCTATAAACATTTGAATGCAGATGTCTTTTTTTTTTTTTTTAATAGAACATCTTTTTTTCCTTTGGGTAGATACCCAGTAGTGGCATTGCTGGATCAAATAGTTCTACTTTTAGTTCTTTGAGGTATCTCCACTCTACTTTCCATAAAGGTTGTACTAGTTTGCAGTCCCACCAACAGTGTATGAGTGTTTCTATCTCTCCTCATCCATGCCAACATTTGTTGTTTTGGGACTTTTTCATAAAGGCCATTCTCACTGGAGATAAGTGATATCTTATTGTGCTTTTGATTTGCATTTCCTTGATGATTAAAGATGTTGAGCATTTTTTCATGTTTGTTGGCCATTAGTCTATCTTCTTTTGAAAAATTTCTGTTCATATCCTTTGCCCACTTTTTAATGGGGTTGTTCGATTTTTTTTTTCTTTTGCTGATTTTCCTGAGTTCTTCATAAATTCTGGTTATCAGCCCTTTATCACATGTATAGCATGTAAATGTTTTCTCGCATTCTGTAGGTTGTCTGTTCACACTAATAATTGTTTCATTGGCTGTGCAGAAGCTTTTTAATTTAAGTCCCTTTTATTTATTTTTGTTGTTGCTGTGATTGCTTTTGGGGTTGTTGTCTTCATAAATTCTTTTTTTTTTTTTTACTTTGGAATGATTTTTATTGGTACCCAATAATCTTATCCATCTTTTAAGATTCATAAATTAATCTATAATTGCTATTTAAAAAGATAAGGGAAGTTTTTTTGAGTAAGGAATCTTTTAGTTTCTCTGTTTCAAGACCATAGAGTAGGGTAATTTTGCAGGTGGGCTCTGGCTTTCCTTTTCCTTTAATAGGCAGTTTTATGTTTTTAAGAAAAGCTACTTCCCGTAGAAAAAATAAATCACAGAAGTCCCCTAAATGCTTTCTTTCATCTTTTTTTCCCTCGATTTGTAGATCCTACCGTTAGCAAATTTCCCTCTAACACTATATGGCATCCGCAAGCTCATAGATTTGTTTTTACTGTTTCAAATGACCAGATATGACCCTCTCATTTTCTAAATGAGATGAATTATATCAGTTTACTCAGTGAAGTTTATTTTTCAGTTGCAATATTGTATAACACTTTATTAATTATTCTTCTTTATAATGTAACCCTTGAACCTTATGGACCTTAGGCTTTCCCCATGTGTTGAACAGGACACTTGGACAAAATCTCTATAGTCTTTTCCAACTATAGTTAGTTATATAATTTCAAGTTAAATTTTTACTCCAATGTTTTTATACTTTGAAGCACATAGCTGGACTAAAAATTCTCAAAATACCCCCTGCTCAAGTGATAGGGATATTAAACAGATGTTTTCTTCTGCTTATAGGCAATTACCATACTCTACATTTACTCTTGTAAAACCATAAACTAAGGTATGTCATAAAAACAATGTATACATAGATCTCATGGGAGATCCCACACACTTTAGTACCCAACACTCCATCATTGTCAAAAACTGTGCAGTATTCCTAAGAGGCCATCCTAGCTAATTCTAATTCTGTATCAAGACCTATCAATTGCCTAGCTCGCAGGTAATAAAGTGGCTTTGAATTCAAGATAATCATGGCTTGGAATGAGTCATGGTTATAGAAAACCCAGGGCACAATAGTAGCTTCATGTGACAAGTATAAACTACATCAAGCACAAGTGTTAGGGGTTATGGAAAGTCTACTGGGGTTAATTAGGACTCTTAATTGCTCTAATCTCTACACAGCTGTGACTACCTCAAGCTAGATATATAACTTTTCAGTTAGATCTATAAAATGGGTGCAAATTTTCAGTCATTAAATAGATATCACATACCTGGTTATGTGCCATAGAATGTATTCGATGCAATGGCAAATATAAAAAGGTGAATGTCATATGAACCTTCAGGAATTTAAAAAGTAGATCAGTGAGCTAATGATTTTTATCAATGTAGAAAATCAGGCATGTTTGTATTTCCAAACATTTGTGTGTTTATTCTTACTCAGTTGTTGTAATGTAGGAAGATTTTTGCTTTATTTTGTTTTATGTAGTATCAGTAGTTGTTAATTGGAAAGAAGAGTAAATTAGGAAGCCAGGAAACTTGCATAGTAATTATGGTCTGCCTCTGAGTGAGTCACTCAATACTCTTGGGCTTTTATTTCTTCAGAAGTATAGGACTATGTTTTTAAAAAAATTTTTTGTATTGGGTTCTTGCTCTGTCACCCAGGCTGGAGTGCAATGGCACCACTGTAGCTCACTGCACCCTTGAATTCCTGGGCTCAAGTGATCCTTCTGCCTCAGCCTTCTAAAGTGCTGGCATTACAGGCATGAACCACTGCACCTGGCCAAGGACTACATTATTTTTTTTAAGATCCTGACCATCTCTAAAAGATTATGAACCATTTCTAAATACGGGATTTTTCTTTTACTACCAGTTGTACTGTTTACAAGGAAGTTCAATTTTTAATTGAATGAGTTTAAATCTTTACATCGTATAATTTTATCTCTGACCCTCACTCCCACCATGCAAAACAAGGGAATATTGGACTATGAATTTATTGGCATAAATTCATATTAATCTCATAAACTTCAGGCTAATCATAATACAGAAAATATCTTCCATAGGTGCCTGTCTTGTGGATAATTTTTGCTAAGACACTTTGTTTCTTCTGGAAAAATATACTTTCCAAAATTTAAAAATTTTTTTGAAAAGTAACCAGAGTAATTAACCCCTCCCCTCCACCCAGGTTCAATAGGTGAAGCAATTATGAAAATCATCTTTTTAAGTAACTCCAGATTTCTCAATTTAGGGATTTAGAGAAGCCCCGATAAATGGATACAGGGTTTCATAGAGAGGCATACGACAAAAAGGGGTCAAGTAAGGTAATTTAAAATTAAAGACTAGAGCCATGGGATTGTCTAAGGAAATAATTCAGCTTTAAAACTTCTAGTTCCATTGAACAAATAAGACTATCTTTTGACTGTGCTCGTTTAGTGTTCGATCACCCATCCCAGACCAGGAGAGATACAGATATGTGTCCATGAACAAGTAACCTTACTCTTTGGACCTCAGTTTCCTCAGTGTCACGTTTGCAGTATGGCAATTTGCTATGACAAATTAGAAACTTAGAAGTATTCTGAGAGCAGTTTTGTTGACATGCTATTTTGTTCCCTTGCTGAGTGTAACAAAGAAAAAAACAGGGAAAAGTAAGCAGTAGCTTCCAGAGTTTAGGTATCTTGATGCTTGAATCTCTGCTGCTAATTACTGGAACTAAAGCTCCAATATTGAGAAGACTATAGCAGCCAGACCTTGAGTTTCTGATCTTTCTTTCTTTCTTCCCCACACTGATGACAATAAAGGAGGAAAGACAAATGCATCTGAGCCTCAGGACCTGGTTCTTTTCATTTGGAGAACTGGACAGTTGACAGATGTGCTTCTCAGTTCTGCTTGAGAGCTGAAGCATTTGCCAGGCTCACTGGTCAAGGCCCTGGGTCTTGCTGAAAATGTTCTCTATCAAGAGAACTGATGCTCAGAGGAACTCTTGCTGTCCCTCAGTCCCTGTGCTGACATAAATTCTTTACCTAGAACGATGTCTATAAGAATTTTTCCAACATTTTCTTCTAGAATTCTTATGGTTTCATGCCTGAAGTTTAAGTCTGTTATCCATCGTGAGTTGATTTCTGTGAAAGGTACAGATCCTGATTCAGTCTTCTACATGTGGCTATCCAATTTTCCTAGTACCATTTTTTCAATAGGGATTCTTTTCCCCAGTGTATGTTTTTGTCTGCTTTGTCAAAGATTAGATGGCTATATGAGGATGGTTTTATATCTGGGTTTTCTGTTTTGTTCCATTGATCTATGTCTCTGTTCTTATGCCAGTACCATACTGTTTTGGCTACTATAGCCTTGCAGTATAGCTTGAAGTCTGGTAAATTGATGCCTCCTAATTTGTTCTTTTGCTTAAGGTTGCTTTGGCTATACAGGGTCTTCTCTGGTTCCATACAAAGCACAGAATTATTTTTTCTAGATCTGTGAAAAATGATGTTCATATTTTAATAGGATTACATTGAATCCATAAATCACTTTGGGTAATATAGACATTTTAACAATGTCGATTCTGCCGACCCATGAGCGTGGTCTGTTTTTCCATTTGTTTATGTCCTCTGCTATTTCCTTCTTCAGTGTTTCATAGTTCTCTCTGTAGAGGTCTTTCATCTCCTTAGTTAAATATATTCCTAGGTATTTTATTCTCTTTGTTGCTATTGTGAAAGGTATTGAGTCTTTGATTTGGTTCCCAGCTTGACTGTTGTTGGTGTATATGAATGCTACTGATTTGTGTACATTGGTTTTGTAAACTGAGACTTTGCTGAATTTATTTATCAGTTCCAATAGCCTCTTGGCAGATTCTTTGGGGTTTTCTAGATCATATTGTCAGCAAAGAGTGGGAGTTTGACCTCCTCTGCCCCCAGTTGGATGCTCTTGATTTCCTTCTGTTGTCTGATTGCTTTGACTAGAATTTCCAGCACTATGTTGAATAGAAGCTGTGAGATAGTAGGCAGCCTTGTCTGGTTCCACTTCTAAGTGGGAATGCTTTCAATTTTTCCCCATTCAGTATGATGTTTGCTGTGGGTTTTATTGTATATGGCTTTTTATCATTTTTAGGCCCTGGAACACATAGAGGGAGCTTAGGTATAGTCTACTGATCTCCTGAACTGAGGAGTTGGAGCTGCAGGTCAAGAGACATCAAAAAGGCAGAGTACTGCTCTATGGCCATACCACCCTGAATGCACCCAATCTGGTCTGATCTCAGGAAAATGTAGAGTACTGGAGAAGTGAGAGCTGCATATTGAGAAAACTCTGGAGATACATAAAGGTTCTCCCTTGAGTATTCAGTTGAATACTGGTCAGTGTATACAAGCAAGAAGACTACCCAAACTTAGGGAAAGGCTCACATGAAAAAAATAAAATAGTGCCCATGGCTCACATGAGGCTTGGAATAGCATCTGTTTTCAATAGCCATACTGAAAAGCCTCATAATTCGTGGATGTTGGTACTAAGTACTAAAAAGGGTTTTGTCTCAGTAGCAGGCTAAATTTAGCTTAGTCTAAAAGCTGCTCTGGCCCTATCTAACAAAATTTAAAAGCAAGATTCTAAGAGATCACGAAATTGTGCCCAAGTAATGATACTTTTCAGGACAACGCTCAAAAATATTCAAAGGAATACAAAAATATTCATCACCAAAGGAAAATTCACAATATTTTCTGCCCAATCAAAAATTATCAGGCATCTTAAGAAACAGAAAAATGCAACCTATGACAAAAATCAACAAGTTGAAACTCATTAAGAATGACAGATAATATAATTAGTATATAAAATATTAAAACAGCTGTTATAACTGTATTCTATATGTTTAAGAAGTTAGAGGAAAGATTAAGCATGTTTGATACAGACATGAAAGTTGGGGGACAAAAGACCCAAACTGAATTTAAAGAAACAAAATACTAAATTATCTGTGATGAAAAATACCTTGCTTGGGATTATACAAGATTAGACATTTAAGAAGAAAAGTTTTGGCCGGGCGTGATGGCTCACGCCTGTAATCCTAGCACTCTGGGAGGCCGAGGTGGGCGGATCGTCCTGAGCTCAGGAGTTCGAAACCAGCCTGAGCAAGAGCGAGACCCCGTCTCTACCAAAAATAGAAAGAAATTAATTGGACAGCTAAAAATACATATAGAAAAAAATTAGCCAGGCATGGTGTAGTCCCAGCTACTCGGGAGGCTGAGACAGTAGGATTGCTTGAGCCCAGGAGTTTGAGGTTGCTGTGAGCTAGGCTGACTCCACGGCACTCGCCCCAGGCAACAGAGTGAGACTCTGTCTCAGAAAAAAAAAAAAAAAAAGAAGAAGAAAAGTTTTGTGAACTTGAAAATATAGCAAGAAAAACTGAATACAAAAAAAAAAATGAAATAGAAGAAACAGACCAGTGAAATATGGGATAATTTGCAAGTAATTAAACTTGAAAAGAGGGAGAAAGAGAAAAATATTTAAAGAAATATTGATTTTTTTTTTTTTACAAATTTGATGAGAACTGTAAACAGAACCAAAAAAACTCAAAGTTTCAAATTCAGACACATGAAAAAACATGCCAATGCATATTATAATCAAATTAAAAACAGTGATAAGAAAATCTCAGAAAAATAATATATAACAACATACAGCGGGATAAGGGCAAATATTACAGTAGCTTTTTCATCAGAAACAATGCAAGTGAGGAGACAGTGAAGTAATATCTTTAAATTACTGAAAGAAACATTGTCAACTCAACCTTGAAATTTTTTTACCTAGCAAAAATGTCTTTTGAAGATGAAAACAAATAGACTTTTTCAGACACATGAAAGCTAAGGGAATTCATCACCAGTTGACTTCTGAAGTACCATAAATGCTAAAGGAAGTCCTTTAAGCTGAAGAATGATGCTGGAACAGAACCTGAGTCTACACAAAAGATTGGAGAGTTCTAGACATTTTGACTACATGGATACATATGAAGATAATTTTTATTATTTTAATCTCTTTTAAAATGGCCATTAAAGGGAAAAATAACAATGTATAAAATATATAAAATCCATAGCACAAGGCCAGAAAGGAAGAAATAGAAATGTATGGTTTTAAGGTACTGTACTATATATCAAAGTGATATATCATTTGGACGTAGACTGTGAGAAAGATATTTATCATAAACCCTAATTGATCACCCTTTCTGACTGGAGAAATATAAGAAAGTTTTTTTTAAAAAAATAACTTTTTGGAGGAAAACTCAGGAACATTTATCAGAATTTAAATTAGATGCACATTTGGGCCCACCTCTTGACCTTTCAGAAATCTATCCTAAGGAGACTCACAATATGAATACCTTTTAATATAGCAATTCCTTTTATAGGCATTTAACCTAAAGAAGAAATTAAACAAGTATCTAGACAGGTGGAGAAGAATTCCCATTACAATATTATTTGTAAAAGTAGAACACAGAAGTGGGAAACAAGCTCAATGTCATTCAGAATTATTTAAATAAATTCTGACGTAGTCATCAATGGGATGTTACACAAACATTAAAGTTATGATATATAACTATATTTAGATACAGTTAAATATAACAGTGGAAATAAATCCACAGTATATTGCTAGGTAAAGAAAGTTTAAATATATATAAAATAATCCTCTTCTATTTTTGTTTAAACAAAAAAAAAAAAACCTCATGTGTATACATGGGCATGCCCAGAAAAATGTCTAGAAGGATGTATAGAAAGTTTCTCATGGTGATTATCTTTGACTAATGGAATTTCTAAATTCTTTTTGGTATTTGTTTATTGTTGCAAGGAGCATGCATTAATTTTACAGTAATTTCTGGACTGGTGAAACTATCTCCATTTGGGAAAAATACCTCCTAAGAAGCTTATACCACCTAGTAATGTATTTTAATATCTCCTGTATTTTTCAATCAGAAATTTCTTCCAATTGTGGACTGTTTCACATTGATGAGAAAGTAGAAAAAAATTTTTTAAATCATTCATTGGGTTTTTTCTTTGATCATGTTCTAAAACACATACATGCTTAAAAAAATTTATTATTTCCCTGAGTATTAGGTATTATTGTGATGTTGTAACATTGTCATCAGGCTCATTTGCAAACTGGATTTTATTTTACATTTTACTATTTAAGTACTTTTAAGTGAATTGAAATAACTAATTTTCATGACATTACATTTGCTGTACATGAGGGTAAGCTCTGAATAAGAAGTAAGCCACCAACTTCAAGTGATTGGATCATCACCCTGCCAGGTCATTCTGTGTCATGTGGGAATTCTATTTTCTAACAACCATCTTCAACGAGAGCCAAATCGTTGCTCTAGATCATAGTCCAGCTAGTGTATAGGTTCTTTCTTAGCATGAATCAATCCAAACAGTCTGATGGGATCATCATGAATGTTTTCCTCTATTGCCTGGATTTCTGGTGAGAAACTGTTGACCGAAGTGGTCTTAGAAATGCTGGCATCCATTGCATGTAAGTGCATGTCTTCATCCTTGTCTGACAAGTGAGTATTCTGTTTCCTGGGCTTTCTCCGCTTCCCCTTAAAGCTGTGATCAAGAGAGGCGTAGAACATCTGTGTTTCACCAGTTGCCTAAAAGAAAGGTATATTAATTTTTCATTATTTGCCTGTTTGCAAACCTTGACTTCTGGAAATTTCTATTGCCTATGGAAAATAAGAAACTTGTTTTCTCGGCTTCTGCTACCATTTTTGCAAAATTTGTCAAGTTAGGATGACAGAACAAAACACAGTCATCAACTCCAGGCTATTGAGTTGGGGAAAAAAGCTTAGATGAAACTTTTTCCTAGATTTTTATTTCTTATACTCAAAATGTACGTGAACGTTTTAGATTGACTCTTGCCTACTCCACCTCTGCTTCCACATCAGGTAGCTCTTGTTCCAGTTGCTCTTACCAAGTAGCAATACTCCAATTTGTTAAAGCGGGAACAAGCATGATAGGAAGGAATTTAACAAATCACAAGGTCTACCTTACATGAGCTTCGCAACTGGCTATTTAATGAAACCCACAGAAGTCCACAATTTTTCAGATTCAGAAGTGTAAAGATAGCAGTGTCCACTTAGATGACTGGCATCTGGCAAAGAATTAAAATTTCCACTTTTCCCTATTATTTCCTTCTTGTCTGTCTGTCCCCAGAGCCTCTTTGAGCTCAATTTAGGTTGACGTTGCAGATATCCATTGATATCCAAGAGGATTTAGTGGTCTTGTCTGGACTAGAGCTGGGCCAATACTAGGATAAGAAGGACAGGAGAAGAGGGTAACTTGGGGAAGCAACAGGCTGAAGGCAAGACTTGAATTTGGTGCTGGAAAGCCTAGCGCTGAATCTCAGCTCTGCTGTATATACTGATGAGACCTTGGGCAGTTTTAAAAACTAGACTGAGCTGCACTTTTCTTCCCTATCAAGTAAGAGTAGTAATACCTATCTCACAGTTTTGATATAATTAGTAAATGGAGATAATGTATATGGAAGCTGTAACTACCATCCAAAAGTTAGGTGGTGGTTTTATAATTATTAGAAATTATAGCTAAAATACTAGGGCAGCTATTGAATAAATCAAATATTTCTGTGTTAAGAGTTTACATTTAAGACTAGGCCAAAATTCTATCAATTTGTGGGTGCAGAGGTGAGGAAGAAACATTTGGATTAACATAATCACTGCTGCATGGGTAAGCGTCTCCTGTTGGCACTCACTTTCATGCTAGGAGTGGAATGTCATACATTCTCTACAGGCAGAAGAGATGATTCTATTTACAGCCTCTAGGGTTTCTTTGTCTGGCTTTTTATTCTTAAAATAATCACTTCTGGAAAATTGCAATAGCCGCCAGACTAGTATCATTGCTCAGTCTCTTCCCTCTGTCATATATCCCATATATTGTTCTCGAATTATCTTCCCGAGGCACAACTTTCATATTTCACCATACTGTTCTCCCAAATCTTAGCCTGCAGACTAAAGTCTGAATTTCCTATTCTTCCCTTCAAGATTTTCCATGTTTGACACTACTCTGGCTTTCAACTATGATTCCCTCTACTTCCCTATATAAACTCTGTATTCCAGGTCAACTGGAAAATTCACTGCTTCCTGTACAGATCTGGTGCTTTTACCTGCCTTGCCTTTGCCCATAGGAAAGATGTCAGTGAAATGTGAAAGGTCCTCAGTAACACAAAAAGATGCCTATCTTTTTGTCTGTCCACCACTTTGTTTCATCCCTCTTCCTTTGATAAATTCTCCCCTTTCTCTCTGGGAAATTTCTCTGGTTCTGAAGAGGTTGCCAGTTAGAGTGCTGTACCCCAAACATACCATAAGACTAAGCATGTGACCTAAACGTGACCAGTCATCAGTTGCCACCCAACTTCTGCTAACAGGGGGTAGTCCAGGAATGGGTATGTGATTTACCAAAGCCAATTAGATGATATCTTTAGGATTCATACACACATTTAAGGACAGAAAAGGTATCTTTTCCCTAAGGTTGAGATGGAAAAAAATGGGGACTTCCAGTGGCTTTCCCAGCCTTAATGCAAGTCTGTTGATAATAGAAGAGAATAAAGTCAGTAACTTCATGAGGCAAAATGGAGAGTACCCCATATTCAATCATGTCAAAATAAAATATACTCTTGGATCTCCTAATTATATGAAACAATAATTTCCCTTTTATGCTAAAATGGTTTGAATTTGATTTCTGCACTTATAACTGAAAGCATCCCAAACAGTCACCGTTATTAATTAAATGCTACAGAGTTTAAAGAATGTGAGTCCTAAGAAAGAACCATACATTGTACATTTAATAGTCATTTGAGACTTCTACGGTGCTGTTTCAGTAGAGTGTATTAGGGGCAAAGAAAGGTATATCTCTAGAAAGAAATGGAAACAACAGAGGAAGGTAAGAACCAGTTCAGAAATTAGAGGGAAAAACAGGAGGAAGTAAGGTTTTGTTTTTGTTTTTAAAGATTGGGGAGATTTTTGCATATTGGTACGCAAATAGTAATGATACATTTAAAGAAACGATGGCTCTCTTCCTTGATACTGCCTACAGAGGTGACAGCCATCTTCTACTTAGCATCATGGCTGTCCTCAGACCCCTTGTGCAGCCCTAGATTGTGAAAAAGAAGACAAAGAACTTAATTTCGACATACCAGTCTGACCGGTGTTGGATAAAGTATAATTGGGGGAAACTCTGTAGCATTTAATTAATAACGGTGACTGAGTGTTGATTAGACATGCACTGTTTGGGATGCTTTCAGTTATAAGTGCAGAAATCAAATTCAAACCATTTTAGCATAAAAGGTATTGACAACAGGGTTCATACAAGATCCAAGGGCCAGATCTTGATGCCCAACAGTGGTTATGGGAGCAACAGGAAAACAAAGCTCATACTGCCAGTAGCTTCCAGAAGTTCCTGGTCCACAATGTCAGAGAGCTGGAAGTTCTGCTGACATCCAACAAATCTTACTGAGCTGAGATTGCTCACAGTGTTTTCTCCAAGAACTGCAAAGCCATCATGGAAAGAGCAGCCCAGCTGGCCACCAGAGTCACAAATCCCTACGCCAGTACAAGCAGTGAAGAAAATGAATAGGCAGCTCACATGCACATTTTGTGTCTAAATAAAACCATAAAAACTGCCAAAAAAATGGAGAAAAATAAAGGTTGTAAGATCCTGAAAGAATTAGGAGAAATGGTTAACAGCATGAGTAAGAGTGTTGGCTTTGAAAAGGGAAGAGAGAGATTAATTAGAGATTTGGACATGAAGAGAAGAGGAGTAAACTCATACTTGTATCCCTCAAATTTTGTAGGTCATGGGAACTATTGTGAACTCATTTTATGGTTAGGTTTCCTGATTAACTCTTCATAATTAATAGTAGACTGGGATACTACAATTACAGTTTCTGAAATATACACATCACTATAAAAGGGCAAGGAGCTTGTTTACATTTTTTCCAAGAAATACTTTATCCATCAAGCTTTACACATAATATTGTAGATACCTTATGCTTTAAGGTAAGTAACAACGTGTTATAGCAGCAAACTGACTAGTGTTTTTTCATGATAATGATCGTTCTAATGAAATGGAATTAAGCAAACAGAGATTACTTCTAATTTGTGAAACTAAATCTATGAGAAAAGTATAATACAGACTAATTTCCTTGGAAGTAGCTCTAAATATATAACTTATAGAAGAACAGACTTTTAAAGACATCTTGAAGCTTCACATAATTTCTATGTGAAAGCCAAATGCAGCTCAAAGCCGGCCTGTACAATTCATATTTATTAAAGTGCTGTGAATCTCTACATTTTGAACGGTATGGTTATCTTTTAACTTTCTTTGGGAACTTCTTATTACCATGGAGTTAGCAGATTATATCATGTGGTTTTTCATACCTTTATCTAAAAATGTATCTTATAATTAATGGAAAATCAGATGACAGAATGGCAACTATGTCATCTTTCCCAAACCTCACCACATCTCAATTTCTTAATATAAATTTCAAGAAGTCTGATTTCATAGGAGATTCATATAAAGAAAAAGAGAAAAATTCTACCTTATTGGGAAGTTTCCAAGATGTGACCCATTTTAGGGAAGAGAATGTTTTCTATTAGACAAAACTAAGTTTGGATTCTGTCTACTTAGTCCTGTGGTGCTCTAGGGCAAAGTTTTTCATCCTTTGCAAGCATGCGTAAAATGGGAATGATAATACTGCCTTCCCTCATAGGAATCTAAGGAGACAATGCATAGAAAGCAGGTAATACAAGGCCTAACACAGAATTGCTTAGGAAATGCTGGCCCTATTACTACTACTTAGCAGGAGCAAGAAAGAATATAATTGAAGAAACAAGGTCTGGGAGGAGAAGAAAGACTATTTTAACATGAAATTTACACACTTCAGGAGCATGTAGGCTAAGAATTGTGAATGGCTTTTAACAAAGTTAGTATATATCTGAGAATGTTGAACTGATTGTGGTAGGAAAAGGAGAAACTATCCATTTCTTCTTGGGTTTTTATGTTTCTGCTTAGGTTTTTGTCCTGCCTATGCCCTCGTTAGCTGTGTGTACATTCCACACTCTTGCCATTAGACGATAGCCAGAGGACTTGTATTAAAACTTAGTCAATTGCCTTTTAAAATAGGGGTAGCTAATTTATCTTATAACTAACTCCCCCTTTCTCATGAATTCCTGACATCTAGGTCTTGTGACCAAGTTTTATATTTATCTCTGATACACATAAATTTTTTAATCTGAAAGAAAAAGCTTAATCGATTATTTAGGAATAATGCCACTTTTCCCTTCAAATCTATTGTCTTTGTGACTGTACACAATTTTGACCCTTGGAGTGTGGTTAGAGTTCTGTTTACTTGCCTCTGAGTTTACCCTTAGAGCTCAGGTCCCAGAACTGGACACCTGATTCGGATTGCAAAATTTCTAACAGGCTATTTCAGATGTGTATCAAAATATACTACTCTTATGCTCTTGAAATAAGCATATGTGCTTCCACCTAGACTGAACTCAACCCCATAATACAGAAAACAAAACTCACCTGTGCAGATGGGGTGGCTTCTTGTATCTCATTTACAGATCTCTCTGGTCGGGCTTTCATTTGTTCATAGCAATTTTCATCCATTGGTTCTGGGGAGTTAAAAAGATAGTGATTTTATAATGGAAAAGTAAAGACTTCCAGCATGAATAAAAATACATGATCCAAATAGGATTTAGCTGTAAATATGAAACCTCCAAGAATCACTTAACTACTCTCTTTGGTGGCGATGCAGAGGTAAGGAAGCACAAACTGTTACCTGCAGATCAGATGGTGAAACCTTTTGTTCCATAGCATTAATGATAAGACAAAAAGGAGTCCTTTTGGACTAGATCATAGTAATCATTTTATGCTATCACAGGACATAATAGTGTCAACTTTAGCTACCATTTAGATGTTATAGAGATTTCATGAATTAAAGAACTGCCTGTATTCTCTGCTATTTAGGTATGATTGCAAATGGTGCATGGTGGCGTAGGCACAGTACACATACGTCAATGATTATACTTTGTTCAATGAGTAAGAAATTTTATGTATTTATTTATTTTTTTGAGACAGAGTCTCACTCTCTTGCCTGGGGCAAGTGCTGTGGTGTCAGCCTAGCTCACAGCAACCTCAAACTCCTGGGCTCGAGCAATCCTACTGTCTCAGCCTCCCAAGTAGCTGTGACTACAGGCATGTGCCACCATGCCCGGCTAATTTTTTCTATATATATTTTTAGCTGTCCAATTAATTTCTTTCTATTTTTGGTAGAGATGGGGTCTCGCTCTTGCCCAGGCTGGTCTCGTACTCCTGAGCTCAGGATGATCCACCCGCCTTGGCCTCCCAGAGCGCTAGGATTACAGGCGTGAGCCACCACGCCTGGCCCATTTATTTATTTTTGAGACAGGGTCTCTCTGTCACCCAGGCTGGAGTGCAGTAGTGCGATTATAGTTCACTGCTGCCTCAAACTCCTGGGTTCAAACTATCTTCCTGCCTCAGCCTCCCAGGTAGCTGGAACTACAGGCATGTGCCACCACGCTTGGCTAATTTTTTTCAGAGATGGAGTCTTGCCGTGTTGCCCAGGCTGGTCTCAAACTCTTGGCCTCAAGTGATCCTCCTGCCTCAGCCCCTCAAAGTGCTAGGATTATAGGTGTGAGCCATCACTTCCAGCATACTTGGAGACATTTTAAACCCAACATTCTACTTTTGAAAAAGGGTTTAGATTATTATTTTGGTCCCATCAATCAGTGACAGGATATCTCAGCTAGACTGCCTCAGAGTCTGGGACTGTACAATGGTGGTCCTTAGTATCTGGGTCTTCTGTATAGTGTCCAGCAGCCAGTGGACCTGCACACATTTATCCTGTGGGGACATGCTTATTGAATTGGCCATACTTTTCTTCCCCAGATATGCCCATTTAAAAGGGAGAGGAAAAAGAGGTAGTGACTCATAGGATGGTCAGTAACCTCGCAGAAATGTAGATTATACAAATTTGACCCCAGAGAGAAAAAGATATACCTACTATAACAATAAGAACCTAATAATCATTCAATCCTTTCTGAAAAGCAACACAGAGAAAAGGTTACATAAATTTATGTTTCTCAAATCATGGTCCATGGAAAATCTACATCAGAATCACCTGAGATGTTTAACTAGCAGATTCCTAAGCTCTTGTTTGGACCTGCTAAATCGGAATCTGTGGGAGTGATACCTGGGCTCATGTAGATACGGAAACCACAGATATGGTGGACTTTGAGCCACCATAATACATAATACATAAGAATTTAAGTTCTCAAATATTACAAATGGGTGCCAAAATTCTGCAAAGTGAAACAGAAGGACAAGTTATATTTAATAATATATTCCTAAAAAATAGTTTGATTCCTTAGAGATCCGAGGACACATTACGATGGAGGGAAAAATACAATTAAATAAATTCTTAAAATCCTATAAAATAAAATTTACATTCTCCTACCTTTAGGAGAATCCCACACTCTTCTGATATACAGATATTAGATAAATTTAGTACATTACTAGATATCTGTGTTTGAAATTTGGAGAGCAACAAAAATTAACCCCTGAGTCTCCCCTGATGAATTCAATGAGGGCTTTCAGGGAAAGGATGATAGCTTCTCTCATCAGAGCTCTGGGATCAGACCAGGGTTGTCTGTTTTGTAGAATTATGGGTGTTTTGTTTTTAGGTGGTTGTAATGGTATAAGTAGGAAGAGATGCCAGGAATTGAAGGCACTTGTCACATAAGAACAAAAAACATATAAACCACTCAGCAATGAGTTAGCTCTTTCTCCCTCAACCTGAGATTAATCCAGCCCTAGGTTCCCTGCTTAAAACATGAGAAACCAGAGACAGTGTTCATTGTTCTAGATTATTCACTGTAGATTGACTTTTGTATGCAGAGCACAAAGCACTGTTTTTGTGGACCATTTTTTCCCTAGAAATATCTTTATTTCATAGAATTCTGTGCATGTCAAAATTCACGGTAATAGTCTTCCTGTATTCTCATTACTATTAGGGTGACATGAAGAAAATACAGAAAAACAGGATGTTGATTTACACTGAATATTGCAATACAATTTACAATATGCAGCTTTGGAAATGTAACCTAATTAATATACAAAATATACTTGAATTTATGGTGACTACTAGGATATTTAAATGTGATTGTGATTTTGAAAAAGTACCACTTAAAATGCTTTGTAGAATTAAGTGAGGTTTACTTATTTATAAATTTAAT
This sequence comes from Indri indri, assembly GCA_004363605.1. Classification (NCBI taxonomy): domain Eukaryota; kingdom Metazoa; phylum Chordata; class Mammalia; order Primates; family Indriidae; genus Indri; species Indri indri. Next base: position 77,047 of record RJWJ010000376.1, on the reverse strand, counting down.
TTATGAAAAAATATAACTTACCTGAAGTCATATCATCTAAATTACCATAAATTGGTATGTCTTCATTATAATACTCATCAACCCTATAACAAGGAAAAATAATTTATTAGAGTCTACTTTACGTACAGTTCATAACTCATTTCTCAGTTAAGTTCAATATTGAATGAACTATTGCATGGTCTTTCTCAACGTCAACAAACTAAGGTAGATGTGATCTTGTGTGAGTGAGTGAATACATGCAGCTGTATACACATGTGTGTGTAAATTTAAAAAGTTGGTTTTTGGACCTTCTTTCAAAGAATAATGATAGCAAATACTTATTCAGTACTCATTGTGTGAAGTGCTACTTCAAGTATATTTCATGTATTTGTCCATTTAATTCTCACAATTTCAACAGGTACATACTATATCATTCCCATTTTACAGATAAGGAATCTGAGGCACAGAAGTTATATAACTTGCTCAAGGTCACAAGACTAGTAAATACCAGAGCTGGGACTAGAACCTAGGTTATCTGTGCTCTCAACTATACCATGCACTGCCTATTTACTCACCCAGAATATCACTTTGAACAGTCCTTTATAACTGTTTACTAAATAACTATTGCAGACTCAGGGTGGCAGATGCAATAAAATGATTGATCACTTATTATGTTCAGATGCTGGGTTACGTGTTTTACATACATTACATCAAAGGCCCAAGGAAATTCTGCAAAAATAGTGTTATTCCCCACATTACACAGAAGCCTAAGCATCAGATAGATTCATTTATTTTTCTTAGGGGTGTGTGAGATATCAGAAATAACAATCAGTTATGAAACCTTTTCTCTGTGCCAGTGTTCCTTCAACCCTCAGGACAATACTATGAGATGCATATTTTTGTTCCTATTTTGCTTATAAGGAATTTGCAACTCATTGAGGTTAATTAAATTGTCCAAAGACACACACTAAGTGGAAGTACTAGGATTGTAACTCTAGTTTGGTCCTAAGGCCCTGTGCTCTGTTCACATTGTGAGGAAGTCTTGCAGAGGGGGATACAATGCAAAGGCTACATATAGGAAAACAGTCTAGGAGACCACACAGGGACCATAGTTTTGTCTCCATCCCCACCTGCTACCCTCTAGTCAAGAGAACTGATAAGAATACACAGCTATTTGCTCTTGCTAGTTGATTAAATTTCCTTCCAGCCTCATGTGAGTAATGCTATTAGGATTATAGTAGACATACTACAATGTCTACCAGACTGTCATTCTACCAATGTCATCCTATCACTGATGATGGCCCTGGTGACCAGCTTTCATAATGGCAGGCTGGGAACAGAGGAATGTGTCAGGCAGTGAGAGTGGCATTTCATAAAGTAGTGCCAACTGCTTTGAGCTCACATGTCACTGAGAGCTGGAGGGAATTGCATCAAAAGAAAAAATAAATCTTATCTCAAGGAATAACACCTGTATTGCTCCCCATGCTTCTGAAAGAAGACACAGTAGATGTAAATGGTAAGTCAGTGTACTTAAAACAACAGTTCAAATAATTCCTGTATGAAATGGCTTGAAAAGCCCAGATGCTAGCATGAATTTCAGTTATCTGATAACAAAGGAATCATCCATAACCTTTCTTTCCATCTGGTAATTCAATACAGCTTAATATTGGGATAAAGAGTAGTCTCTGCTCATGATTTTTCTCTGGCTATGCAGAGAATATAACAGCAAAAGGTGAAGAATTTTTAATATGACAATCCATCCATTCTCTTAGCCCACATAGATAGCAGATACAACCTGCAAATGATAAATCATGCCCAAAAAATGAATATTGTTTCATTCGCTATGAGTGGAAATAAGATGTGATTTATAATGCAGTGCCCTGTGTCTATAGGCAGGTCTCAAATGATTAATCATCTCAAATAAACTATTATTCGGGAACAATTGCCTAACAAACAAATTTAAAAATGTATTTTCACTTAGCAATGCCGAATAACTCTAGCCTATTGCAGATATGTAAGAAACTTTAAGAACAAATGTTTGTCCATGTTTTGTGTGGAAGATTAATAACTTTTAAAAATAAATTAGTAATTGAGCTCATCTGAGAGGCTAGTGCACCTCTGAGTTTTGGGCCAGACCAGACTCTCCATTGCTCTGAACATGTATGAAATGATCCTCTAACCAATAAGTACATTTACTAATGCTCCAAAATGTTTTTAAAAAGTACTAATTATATCTTTTACTATGGTCCAAGTTTTGGGCTTTTATTTATATTTTTCTAGTCTCTATGGTCCAAGTTTTGGGCTTTTATTTATATTTTTTCTAGTCTCTATGATCCAAGTTCTGGGCTTTTATTTATATTTTTTCTAATTTCTTTTTTTTTTTAATTTTTGTTTGTATTTTATTAGGTCCTTTTATTAAAAAAACACCTCATTCTTTATGATCAGAGTCAATTTAAATAATTAAATTCAGTTCTTTAAAAAAAAAAAAACACCATTACTTCTACCTGGACAACCTTGTACTTAAGTTCTCTTATAATTGTCTTATTTATAAAATAAGAATATTAAACTAGTTGATTCCTATTGATCATTTCGGGTCCCAAATTCTATGATACAAATACAGAGTTCCAACATCCAAAAAAATGAAAGACATTTCTACAAAACTAAATGAAACTTTTAAGGGACTGTAAAGTCAACAGATTGAGGAAAGAGCAAGGTGTGGGGGGTCTATCAGAAGTTGGCTTTGGTAATCATTAACTTGATTTGCTTAATAGGCATTTCTTTGAATAGGCAGAATGTAAGTTTGGGCTCTGTCGGCATATGGATGTTACAAAACCATGAGAGAGGATGAAATTATTTATGGAATGAGTATAGATAGAGGAGAGGTTCACTAGATACGCCCTGGGCACTCTGATGTTTAAGGTTCAGGAACCAGCAAAGAAGTAGATGCTGCTAAGAGAAAAGGGAAACCAAAGTGGGAGGGGCTCAGCGCCCAGAGGAGCGAGTGTTTCAAACAGAGAGTGTCGGTGTGTCGGATGCTGCAGATGGACTCAGAGAGATGAGACTGAGATTTGACCATGTGAAGTTTACTGGCAACCTTGACAAGAGCTTTATCAGTGGATTAGTGAGAACAGAAGATTGAGTAGAGTAGGTTCAAGAAAGAAGAGAAGAGGAAGAGAAGCCAGCAAAATAGAATGTCAATGGATCTTCAGGTTTTGCTATAAAGGTGGCAGAGCAATGGAGAGGTAGCTATAGGGTAATCTAGGATCAAAGGAATGTGTTTTTCTATTAAAGGTATGGACAATATAGTCTGTTTTTATGTGGATGGGAATAACACAAAAGGGGCAGGAAAAGTAATGATGCAGGAGAGAAAAGGGAACGTTGTTAGAGCGATGCATTTTTGAGTATTTGATTACTACATTTTTGCTTTCTTTGGCATGGCCTGTGATGTGCGTGTAGGTGTCTTGAACTTGGGGTGGGAGGGCACCAGTGATAGAACTCTGATCCAGGGGAAGATTGTAAACCACAGCAATATTTTGTGGAGCGGGAGGCTGAGGAGTGAGCCCAGTAGTGTTCCCTATGCCGGGACAGTGAATGGATGCCTGGAGCCATGATATCTAACACTAAATTTTCATTCTCTTGATCAGTGTTCCAGTTCCTCTCCAATATGCCCGTTTCTTTGTAATGTGTGCTAAGCATAATGAGCTTATATTGCCAATGCTCTGGAGCCCTGTAAAAGAAGTTTGAGGGAAAGGAGACTGGAGAGAACTGCCAGCATGAAGATTCCTAAGGAACAACGGAAGAATCTGAGAGCGGTGATGAGGACAGCAAGAATAAGGTTTGTGGGACACATAAACACTTCTCAGGGACTCCCAGAAATACTTAGGAAATGGATCAGACTTCCTGCAGTTACATAGGGTTGGGGCTTGTTATGGTTATTTGTATATTAAAACAAACAGGAGGCTGGAAGACAGAGACACACCTCGGTGACAGTGTGGCCATGGTCATAGTGAGTGCCTGGCTTGCACGCCCACTTGACATCTGAGATGTCAGGGAAGGAGACCCAAGAGTCCTACTGTTATAAGGACAGTCGACCCTGAGAACAGGTAAGAGAAAAATTGAGACTAAAGGACTGCTCCACAGCACTAGTTATATTTGGTTAGTATCCTTAGCAAAGAAGAAAAATGAAGAGGCTCTCCACCCTGCAGAGCTCCAGAAATCCAAGAAACCACTGGAAGATAGAAAAGTAGCTGAACTGAGATAATGTTTTATGATAAAAGCACCTCAGTGTCACCCAGAAGCAGTCCATGAAAAGCTGCTGGGAATTGGGACTCTGAAAACTGAGAAGTCAGGACAAGGTTAAAATAATTATAAACCTAAACTACTTTCCTAAATTAGGGGCTGAACATATTGGAATGGGCAGGAATTTTCTTAGACCTTTTCATCCAGTAAAGCAGAAGCTTTTTTATTACCTATATAAATAAAGTACTATAATCTATATTTTTCAGATGATAAAACTGAAGTTTATTAATGCTCCATCACTTTCCAAGACTAAAAATCTAATTGCAAGGGTTTGATTAAAATAAAAAATTGTCTGGATCTCAAATCTATTATAGTCCCACTGCATTATCTTCCTAACACAAATCAAAAGACAAGAGTTATATAGAATTGTTTTAAACAAAAAATAAAGTGCCCCATGGGTCAATACCAGCAAGTGTATATTTGACTTTGTTAGGTTTAGATGCTATGCTGTCCTTAAAGGGATCACGTTTCTGACCTACTAGTGCAGGGAGGGCAGGGATTTGGGGAAGCAGGAAGATCAGATCAGAGGAGCAATTTCTTTCCCTTCCAGCATTTTCCTACTGAGTAGGAACAAAATGAGATGTGATGAGAGTTTCTTTCTTTTCTGTCTAGCCACAAAGCATTTTGTTGCTGAAGAGGAATCAGTAATTCCAACCCCGTAAGAAAGATAGACCTTATTTCCACTTGCTCTGTCTTAAATTTTAATGGCTGGAGGCAACACTTTGTTTCCTGGAACCTCCATCCCCTTCACAAAAGTGATTTTGGTTCCCAAACCACATAATTGAGAGAAAGAGGTAAGTTATGAAGTATGTGCATAAACTTGTGGATTAGTATGCCAACCCCTTTTTTATAGATAAAAGCTACATTGTATATTCAAATTTTGACTAAATGAAGATTTAAGAAAATAGATTATTAAATCCTTGAAGTGAATATCTCTGTCTTTCCATCTTTTTGTCTCTATGGTTGCAGGACAATTCTCTGGGCAGCCTTGGACAAACCCAGTTCTTTTCCCTTTCTTGCTTATAACTCTTAAAATGTGCTGGAAATGCAACATCCTGGGATAAAGAGGAACTGGCTGGAACAGCCCAGGTTTTTGTTCCAGTCCCCCAAAAAACAGGATGTCCTTCGATGTGTTAGCCAAGCATGTCATGTTGCCCCTGGGGTATAAAACCCACGGTGGGCTGCTTTCTGGGGTCCCTCAGCACAGTGTAAGTGGGACACATGCAGATAAGATTCCATCCACCCTGGGAAGATTTTCTGAGCTTGGGGAACCAGATCTTAATGAATGCTGGGCTTTCCATTGTCCCTTGCCATTTATTTGTAAATTATAAACTCACTTCATCTGTCTCACCAGACTCAGAAAATGTGCAGCCCGAGATGCAGTAGGCTGAAGGAAGGTTTGCACCGCTATCCCTGGTGGTTGGAGTAGTGATGATCCTTCCTATCCTACACGTAATAGGCGTCCTCCCTTGGGATTGGTAATCAGCAAACTTGTTTTGCAATTGTCTAGCATAGTGCCTGTTTGTTGAGTGAATATGTATTGAATTAATGAATGTTACAAAAGAACCAGTCTCTTTTCCACATTTGCCCTAGAGCTAAGAGCCTGATTGCTTTCAGGTGGGAATTTTACCAATTTTCCCTTCTGACTTGTCCCATCCTAACCCCAAAACCACCAACCTAGGCTTTAGCTAAATGATCAAATCATAAGACTTTCTATCACATTATATCTTAATTGCCTTTCAAATGAAAAGCATCAAATCAATCACCAAAGAGATTAGCTTCTCCTACATGGTTAGATAGGATTTTCTGTCATGTTGTTTTTGTAAAAAAAAAAAAAAAAATCACTTTTGATATGAACTAATTAATGACTTAACATTGGATTAACATGAGATAAGAGTAGTCGTAAAAGTAAAGAGTGCATGTCTGTCTGCAGCCCAATTCTTGAATCTGCCTGAGAAGTTTTTCACATGGAGAAGAATTTTTTAAAAGAATTGTAGAGGCCAAAAAGGCTTATAATCTCCTACTCAGTGAACAAGCTCTGTTTTTCAAAGACCTTTCAGTCTACCATTTCAGAAAGGTCTTGAAGAGCCCTCTAGGAAATTCTCTTTATTTAGAGTTTTCTTTTTCTTTTTTTACTCCTAAAACAGAAATCTCCAATACAATGACACATCTGGGTCAGAATATACTGTCCAAGAAAATGAAATTTCTTTGCTATGATTTATGCCATAAACTTTCCTTTAAAAAAAAGTATGATACTATACAAATTTCTCTGCAACTAGCACAATGTTTTTAAAAAATAAGTTATATCTATAACTGCACATTATTTTAGAGTATCTGTTTATTACATCTCCCTGTTGCTTGACATTACCTTTACAAACAGCATACCACCAAGCATCCTTGTATATATAGGTGTGTGTATACATATCTTATTAGGTAGTGCAAGATTTTTTTCTATTCTGGATTCTGAAGTATAGCATGATTCTATATATAATTAAACTACATCTTTACAATCTGATCTGAATCAAAATCTAGGATATCTGCTTTTGAAATTAATGAGAATTCTGTAGATGCCGGGATAGAATCTCATTTCATCCTTCTCCCAGCTCTCTCATTGACTCACAATGTGTAAATAACTAGGACAGATAGAACTCACTTTTCATTTTATTTTAACCCACTTGCAACATCCCTGAGCCAAATCTATGAGCAATATAGCATTTGTTACTTTTCCTTATTGGGAATCCCAATACATGACTCAATTTCAACATACCTGGGAATGTAGTCATCGGAGTACCTGTACATTTTATCTGAAAGATATTCAAAAAGAGACAGATTAAAAGAATTTTTGACATATATTTGTTAAATCTTCTACAGGGTGTTTGAGGGCAATTTAGCTTCAATGTTAACACCTTTAACTAAGGCCCTAGGGCCACTGCTGATTGAACTCGGGGTAAAGACCTCCTATTTGGCCCAATCAGATTCTCTCTTGGTAATTTGGAATGGAAACAGTGCAGCTTGGAAGTGATGTATAGCCCTCATATGTGGCCATTTTATGGTCAGGAAACACTAAGCAGAGAAAGCAGGAACCTTCATTCCTGCCTCCCTTGTGGTTCCAGCCCATTATGAGGCGTAGCTGTACTTTCTGCCTTTGAGTTGTAGGAAACACCTCTGCATTCTTCTGATAAGTTTTTCTCTTTCCTCATGTTGGTTTGAATAAGCTTTTCTTCCGTACTGAAAATAAATACATAAATAAATCAAAAGAAAAAATTCCCTAGAAAACAGACAGTTCTTTGCTTTTTCTTCTCTATCTTTAACATTTCTTGGCACGTGAGCAACAACATAAAAATGATGTTAAGGAAGCAGCTCTGGTCATGATTCCATTTCATCTACATGACACAAACAGTGGTCAGGAGAAAGAGGGTCCTAGGGAGAAGAGACCTGGAAAAAGCTGGAACACAGTCTCTAAAATTAAAACAGTAGAATGACTTAAAAAGCTCTCTTTTGTCTACAGAGACAAGACTTACCAGAGACGTCATGCAGGACAACAAAACCGTGAAAAAAATAATGTGCCAAATCTCAGTAAGTAACCCACTGTTGAACCTTGTAGTGGTAGTTCAAAGGCAAATAGAAGGAGGTATTTTTACTTCTAGTTAAATATATGAATTCAAAAGATATTAGAAAATAGAGTTCTAAGAAACTTTTAAAAGAAGGCAATTCATTCATAATGAATTACTGAGAAAAATTAAGGGATATTCAGGGTACAGTTTTGATAGTTAAGATCAATATTATGAAGAAATCTGTCATGCATCAAAAAATTTTCTTTGAGGTTGAACTAGACAGACATACATAGTACGATGTTTACTATATTTGAATTGCCTATTATTTAACTTGACATTAATAAAAGCCAAAACCTTGCAAAAGCTATTCATATAAAAATGAAGACCAGTGTTATCTAAGTTTCTAACAATGATACAGATACAATAGCATCAGAATGTTGATCCTTTGGCTTTAACGTGTGAAAAATACTGTGTGTTGGTAAGAAACTAGCAATAACATTTTCAGATAATTGAGTAAGTCACCACATGACTACAAAGATTATTTTTAGTTAGGTTTATGTGTGACAAAGTTGAGTTATTCTCTAGAGAGGTTATTAACTATTAAAGAAACATTAGTAGAACGATTTATGAAAACAATCACCTTGGAGGATGAAATGGACATGTCACATGTCAATGTGTTAGGAAGAATCATGTGAAGGACCAAATGAGGGAAGATTTTGCAGAGCACATCACTAAGCTGCTTGGGCACCAAAAGTGATGAACGTAAGCCATTTGGGATATGTCAGGAATACACTTCTAGCCCACAGAAAATGTCCTACCATGAAATGCATGTGAAAAATGCAGCTATTTTCAACTACTTTCAGATTAGTCTTGAATGCATGCAAATGCTGGGAGAAGCCTAGAGAGGTCTAAAAGATGTTGCATAATAGCCACAAATTAAGGACAGTTCAGTAAAATCAGAAAACTTGAGAAATATAATGATATCAATAATCATAAGAAAAATTAGTTAATGTAGACCAGAAATTTATGAACTGGAAAATGAGGCATGATATAAAGTATGTGTTGATTTTTTTTCTATATAAAGAAAATATTTATACCCAGGCCACTAATTATTTTTCAGATTCACCTGGAATTAAAGTATACACACAAGAATTTAGTCAAACCGTAGACTGATGTATCACAGAACAAGTTCAGGGTTAAGAATCAGAAGTCATGGATTTGGTACCAATTCTACAATGCATTTGCCATGCAACAACATGCAAATTACTTCAAAATTCAGATTTCTGTTTTTTTCTAGAAGTAGGGATAATAATGCCTATATCATGGAGTAGATGTGGAAGATAAATGAGATAATTTCTGTAAAAACATTTCATAAAATGAGAAACTTTGTTATTATTATATATTCTAAATACATATTATGTAACAAGCCAGAATTTAATTGTGCTTACTTGATTTGGGAAGTTTCTTTATTTTAATGAGTTACCTGAAAATAGGCTGATGTTATTAAGATGGTATTTTAAGTTAAAAGATTTATAAGTAAAGCTTGATTTGGAATGAAATTACTAAATCTCACCTTTGACAAAAAGATTGTCACCACCTAAGCATTAATTAGGAAAAAAAAGAAATAATTTAAAAACAAAAATAGTGTCATTGCTTAATAAGAAAAAAATAGGTATGGAGTAAAAATATTTTCCCAAACAGACTAACATTTTAAAAATAGAATATGCATTTTTCTATTAGAGGTGCTTGAAGCATGAACATTGGTACCTGGAAGTATACTGATGTAATGTGTGAAGGTTAGAAGGGAAATACAGCTGGATGTATTAGCAGCAGAAAAGGACAAAAAAAGTAAGACCAAAAAGCTTTACAGGAAAAGGGGAATAGAATCTACTATACAAAGGATACAATATAATAATGCTTAGATAAAAGGAAAAAAGACTAAACCAATGTGAAAAAGAAGACACGAAGTAAAGGAGCACCTGAAATGGGGCATAAGTTCAAGGGCACCTCACGCCATGCTACTCTTAGGATGTAAATGTACAAGTTGGAGATGGGCGATCAGGAGCAGGGTGATTTTCGTTTTACAATCCTTCCTAGAATAAGATTAATAGAATATGAGCTCTGTAAATCGGGAGGAGTAGTAAAAGGTTCGGAGGTTGCAGCTAAGAATAAAGGTGCGCAAGCTGAGGCTCCCGAAAAGAGTTCCCTCGTCATGAAGGCTTTTAAGTTTATTTAGAAACTCCTGGTATGATTTAAAAGCTGCCTAGTGATTTCAATGGCATATAGCAAAATAAAAAGTGTGCCCTTTGCTATAAAGCAATTAAGTATGCAAGATGGTGTGCGGGAAAAACTAAGTGAGCTTTCGCAGCTCTCCCTGTGATTCAGATGCAAACACTTGTGGTCAGGTCTGTAGTTGAGAGGGTGTGATGCAAACACATTTGCGTTTGTTTTTCCCTTGAGAGCGTTCATTCTCCTATGCACATCGCGACAAGAAAAAACAGCACATGGTTTAAACTCCATAATAAAATCTTTCTAATACATTTTCAATGTGAAAAATGTGCAACAATTTTCTAGCGAATAGGAGATGTACTGATAGGACTTTGATGTACGAGCAAACCACATGCTTGTTTATCCTTCTCAAAGCAGAGAGGAAGAGTTGGATGAAGAATATTCTTTGGATTCAAAGGAGGAAAAAGCTAATGCATTCCTATCACAAAAAGAAAGAAATATAATCCTCCTAAAGAACAGATTTGGAAAAAGAATCACATAAAAATGAAAGATTTATTTTGCGGGGGGAATGAGAGAACTCCATTTCAAAGCTTCTACCTAACTGCTGCAGAAAACATCAAGGAGAGACTTATCTGGTCTATCAGATTGAATGTGTAGATATTGTATTGTTGTTGGGATGGAGATTTTCTTTTGTAAGCTATTTAATATACAGGCAAAACTTATTCACTGACTGTTCCCCAAGGTGGAGTCATATCTTGCAAGTTTCTTAGCCACAAAGAGTCACACAAAGATGCAAACATAAAAAAGTTACATGAGGCCAGATACAGGGGCATTGCGTTCACAGACCAAGTGGCAGAAAAGCTGGCTGGATGTGATAGAATCTCTTCTAGTCTATCTGTCCTGAGAAATAAGGCAGGGAGAGGTCTTCAGGAGGACTGGGAAGGGATCAAACAGTTTGCAGGGCTAATCCCCAAACTACCTGAAATCTCTGGGTGAAAAAGAGTACTATTTGTTCATATGGCATGGAGAAGATGGCAGATTTATTACTGATACCTGAGAAAAGATGTCAGGAGACCTTGGGACAGTGGAAAAAGGCTGCAGAGAAAGGGGGAGGTGGGATGAAAACAAAGGGCATTCTGACAGCACTGATAATTGCTGCTCCAAGGCTAGTCTTGGGTTTGCACACCGATTAAGTGCGAGTCCCAGGGTTGCGTGCTCCACCTAAGGAGGGCACGTTATTGCTTAAATAATCTGCGATAGGCTAATGTTTAGAACGAATTCCACAAAAGCCCACAGAAAATTCTCTGAAATGGACCTGAATGTGACTTACATGCACACAACAGTTACCGCTAAAGCTCAGAGTATTGTACAGACCTGTTAAATAACACAGAGATGGGGGCAGGAAGTGAAGTGGGAGCTGGAGAGGAACTAGATGGCACAGGGGTGGTGGGAGCAGTGAAGAAGCCAGAGGAATGAATGTCCACTAAAATAACAGACGTTAAAATTAAATGGGATGGCATGTAGCCATAGGAGGCCCTTAATAATAATTTGTGGAAAGAGTGAAGAAAGCGCTAGAGCCACCAGTTATGGTGATGTGGGCTGTGTAAGGTCTAGGGACCCACTAAGTCCCCAGCACTATAAAAAGGTGGATAGATAGAAAAAATTCTCACAAGAACTCCATGATCAGATGGTATTTCCCACATGCTCTAGAGAGGGAAACTGAGACTCAGAGAAATATGTTACTTGTACAGATCTCCCAGCTAAATATTGAAAGCAGAGTTCTAACTCACATCAGGTTGACTTCAAAGGTGTGTTGTTAAAAAAAAATTAAGAGCTGAGTACTATTCAGCCATAAAAAAAAGATGAATTAATAGCTTTGCAACAATCTGGATGGAACCGGACACCATTCTCCTAAGTGAAGTATTGTAAGGATGGAAAAACAAACACCATGTGTACTCACTATTAAACTGGAACTAACTGATGAGTAAACAAGTGCACAGAGGGAAGTAAAACTCATGGAAAGCAAGCAGGGGGGAAGAGGGGAGGGTCAAAAACCTATCTCACGGGTACTATGGACACTATTTGGGTGATGGGCTTACCTATAGCCAAGACTCAAGCATTACAAAAATGATCCATGTAACCTAAAACATTTGTACCCCCTTGATATTTTGAAATAAAAATTGAGGGGACTGAAGTTGATTTGAAAAAGTACATCAATAAATTTATTATTTCCTATTTTAAAAAATGTCCTTTCCTAACACACTACTTTTAGTCGATAGAGCCATTTATGGCATGTCTAGAACAGTATAATTGTCCAATTGAAATAAGAAATCTGTCCTGAAAAGGCAAAATGAAAAGGTACTCTTTTTTGAGTTAGGCTACTGTCTTTTAGCAGTGGTCAACTTATCATTATAAGCAAGCTACTCCACAAAGGAGTTGGCATGGTGGCAAATTGGTATAAATAGATAAATTTCAATGCACAAACGACCAAAAATGAAAATTGTAAAGCCTGTTCACATTGAGTTGCAAAAGACTAGTATAGCCAAATACTTCTGGGGCAGAAGTAATAGGTCAGTAATATTAGACCAGTCCTGGTCTTGATCATGTTGGTAAAAAGTGGTTCTTAACATCTACACTTCTACGTAATCATAGGGCTGAACAAAATGACTATTTAAGTTGACAGTAAATAGGTCACATTTGCTAGATGAAATTTCAGTTAGACAATGGGGCTTAAGTTAAACATGTCAGTCTACCCGTTGCCTGGCCTTACAAAAATCTTAAAAAGATTACCATTGGAATTAGTGAAAGAGTAAGGTATGAGTTCAGATGCTTATTCTTGTCCCGGTTTCTACCTTATTTCACCACTCTAACTCTCGTTTCACCCTTTTTCATATGCAGGTGATAAAATATCTTAATGAAGAAATTAAAATATAGTCAGTTTAAACTATTGTATAAAAAAAGGGCTACTCTTAACTCATTTTTTTTTCTATAAAAGAAGGAAACATTGTAGCATTGTTTGCCTGAAATTTCACCTTAGGTATAAAATTATGTAACATAGATCCTAAAAGAGTGTTAGGTTTCTGGCTGAGGATATTTGGTCAACAGTATAGCATATGCTGGTAGAAAACATTTTGGATCGAGAATTAGAAAAACTGGGCACTTATCCTTGATTTTGCTGTTGAATAGATGTATGACCTCAGCTATGCCACTTCATTTTCTAGTGCCTCCTATCTTTTTTTTCAAACCTGTGTGACAATAATGCCTTCTTCTTCTTCATATTTTACATTAGAATTACCAACACTTGAGAACGTATTTCTAAGAGGATCAAGGATACTCCCTGCAATCTGACCACTGTTATAAATTAGCTTCATGCAATTTTTCTTGGACACATGTGTCTAACTTAATTTTGTTAACTTAGTTTTATTTCCTTTTATCTGTTGAAGAAAATGCATTTCCCCTTCTTTTCTATTATTTTAGGATCAGGACATTTTGGTAGTAATAAGAGTTTCTTGGTATTAAGACACCTCCCAACGATGGTTGAACTCTCACTCTTCCATCCGTCCATGTATTCAACGCAGATGTGTTGGATGCCTACAGCATACAAAGTTTGCTGGGCTTTACGCTATTCTGATCACAGCATGTGCAAGTGAAAGGCGCATGGTTAAAACTGCTGCCTAGCCTGTTGAATAGCAAAGCTGACAGTGGTGGATATTCTTGACTTACCCTCCTAGCCCCTGGGAGTGTTTAAGAACATGCCCATGGTTCAGTCTATTGCTTTTGCTGTCCGTTTCTGAGCATACATCTGCCTGTTGCTCTTGAAAGGGACTCACTGATCCTGAGAAGACTAAGTAGGCTTGAGGGGAATCTTACAGAGCTAGTCTTCCCTTTTCTCATCATGCATCACAGAGACCCTTAATGGCTGCTCCAGAATAGACTACAATTTCATGGGCTATTCAACTGGAAGAGGAAAAACATGTCCACTAGGATAAACCCTTCTAACTCCATACCCTACAACAAAGATAGAGATAAAGCTAAATTTGGGAGTTTTTTTCACGTTCCTAATATGATTGCATTCTTAAGAGAACCCTCAGGGTGAAAAATGATTATCAAATAGATTTTCTACAGATAAGAATATCCTATTGAATGACATTTCATAAAATTGTCTAGTTCCACAGATTTTTCCAGGGACACCACAGTCTCCATTCAAGCAGGTACCATGTGGTTATTTGTCCAAATGTCTTACCTTGTCGCTGCTTTTCCACACAGTGGGAAATGTTGAAGATCAGCGATATGACCAGAGCCAGACCCAAGAAGACTAGAAGTCCCCAGAGATAAAAGGGGCATACAGAATTTCCTGGAAACAAAAGTAAACACATCCATAATATAAAAGCTGCTTACCCATTTGTTTTGGTCTAGCTATTGCCACAATTAAAGCCATTGCATTTATTCACAATGAAGGACAGATCCTCTGCCAGGAAATTAACTAACATTGGCAACTTCTTGTAGATTTCAAAGTGGGTGTTAGTGACAAATCCCTGAATTCAGCACGGGCAAAAGAAAGCATTTTCCCTGCATTCTTCATGTTTATGAAATAGAAGATATTTTTAGTCTGGCTATTAAAGGTGACAAATGGTATCTGATTATAAAAACTTTTGTTCAAAATCAAGAATATCAAAATTACTAAGAATCATAATTTGCTATACTTTTCCCCTTTAATCCTCAGACTATTAATATAATTACACTTTTTTTTAATTTACAAAACCCACTTGTTCCCTTACGCTAATCTCAGTTAGTATAGGATACTGTGTGTAGAAATAAAACAATAATTCCAGAATCATAGTAACCCAGTTTTGTTAAGACTAGCCACAGGGAGCTTTTCTCATACTATTTACAGCCCCATGAATGTATAATGAAGGGTTAATTATTCCTCTCTTTCCCCTAGGCCTACACAGGGTCTGGATCATTAATATCACCATCTTCCACCTCCACATCTTGTCCCACTGGAAGATCTTCAGGGGCAGTAACATACAGGGAGCTGTCATCTCCTGTGATAACAATGCCTTCTCCTGCAATATCTCCTGAAGGACCCGCCTGATACTGTTTTACAGTTATTTATTTTTGTTTAATAAGTAAAAGTACACTGAAAAGTGTTATAATAAAAAAGTATAGTAAATGCATAAGCCCATACTATAGTCATTTGTTATCAAGTATTATGTACTGTACATAATTGTGTTATACTTTTATACAACTGGAAGCACAATAGGTTTGCATATACCAGCATCACCACAAATATGTGAATAATGCATTGTATTACAACATTATAACAGCTATGAAGTCACTAGGCAAAGGAATTTTCCAGCTCCATTATAATCTTATGTGACTACCATCACATACGTGGTCCATCATTGAGCAAACCATCATGTGGCACATGACTCTCTATAGTGACAATTATACAGTATAGCATAATATAGTATAACTTCCCTAAGAACACATTTTACACCTAATTTATTATAGAGTTGACCAGAAAGTTGCATTGCTTAAAATGAAGCATTTAATGGATGCATTAATAATTTACCTTTGGCTAAATTGGACTTACAACTCTGCTTTAGACATAGTCCAGGCTAGAATTATTGCATTAAATCCCTATGGCATATACTTTGGGTCCTTGATCATTCAATCATCATGTGCTGAAAGGATGTGAAGTTGATTTTGGAAGGATTTTTTGACCCTGCCTGTGTGAAAATATCTGCATCCACCCCTGAGTGAAAGTAGAATGGGCTTTGATGACTTTCTATTCTGGGAGATGTCCCAGTTATGTTTCCAAAATTTCTTAAGAGAATGTCAAGACTGCTTCCATCTCACTGACCATTAAAGCATACAATCTGCCCTAAAATGGCAACAGATTGAACTTCAGGTTGTAGTCAGAAAATAAAATCTAAAATTCTCTCTTTCTCTTTTTATTCTTTTCCGTTTTCCATATTTTCTGCCTTAGTTTTCAGAGCAAAATAAAACATGTTTTAAGAAAAAAACCTATAGCTATATAAAACTCACCATTGAATTTGTTAATTATAGGGATACTGTAGAATATAAAATATTATTTAATGCACTATTTGGTGTCTCAAGTATAAGGACCTGGGCATCTCCTCAAGAATTGGCACATTTTTACTCTTATAGCTCATGTAAATATTATAACTGATCATCTGTCTTTGATACATAACCTACTTTAAACAAACCTCTAGGATTATAAGATACTCATTTTTGCAGACTAATTGTGTCCCTTGCCCCTTATTGTCCCTTTATGCTGACTTATTTGGTTATCTTTTACACTGTTGTGTGTATTTCTAATACCCTTCTTTCTGGGAGAAAGGCAAATAAATATCTAGAAAATAATAATAAATCTCTAGCACTTATCATCCTTGGGAAAACTAATGAAAATCAATCTCCTTTCCTCTTAGTATTTTTTTCTTTCCATTTCCCACAGCATCTAGCAGTTAGTATACGCTCAATCAATACTTATGGTTTAGGTAAATAAAATATAGTATAGGATACACCATCATACTTCAAGGAAGTAAACAGAAAGCCCTAATCTTAATTTAAAAATTGCCCTGAATCTAGCTATAAATCATCCTATCGTTTGGACAAAATTACATTTCAAATAGAGGTTTCATTATTTCTTTTCCAAGTAAAGAGAGAATTAAAATAGTTGTATTAGTCCATTAATGGCTATAGATAATTTTGCTCTCAGCCACAAAGAAACAACCAAATCAATGTCACAAGCCTACATGTTACACAGAAGGCTTTAGGGAAAGTCCTAATAAATTTCATGAAATAATGTCAGCAACACTAAGGCAAGAACTTGGGCCACACTGTACATTCCTTTAGGGTTGTGTTTTATCATTTACTCCTCAAGGGAGGAACCCTTGGGCCCAGGAGTGTGAAGCCATCCTGGGCAATATTGCAAGACCTCATTTCTTAAAATAAAAAAAAAAAAAAAAAAAGAAAGGAGAAAAAGAAAAACCACACGCATGAAAAAAGTAGATATTAAGTAGCTAAATAGCGGAAATTTTCAACTTGAATCACAGATCATTATTAATTGTTACAATTATTAATTGTAATTACTTTCATTTATATAGCTTTTATCAATTTAAAAAGAACTCCCACACAATTTGAATTTAGCTATTTACACTATTAAAAAGCCAAAGTCCTCGTGAAATTATCAGTGAGGCAATGACAGCTAGGAAAATCATGATTTTGGTTTCCATCTAGCTTCCAACTGCCAGGGGCTAATAGTGGTGGGTTTAATTATAAGACCTCTAACTTCCTTAAAGCCAAGAGTAATTGGCAGGCACTGTACTTGGAATTCACAATTGCATGTGCTCTGGAAGGAAACCCAGCTAAGCAAATACGATGTCTTTCTGCTGGCAGGTTTGATTTATACAGAAGCCTTTACTTAAACAATTAACAATAGGAAAAGGTAATAAATATGCCTTAATTGTTTCTACTTCAGGCTTTCTTTAACCGAGATAAGTGTATGTGTTTATAGCATATGTACATAGCTTCTCTTAATGGCTTCCCTTGGCTCATAAACTCAGTCAGAGCAATGAATATCTCTTTGCAGGCCATGAACATGTATATTTATTTTAGGCATCCAGAAGTTTTGAAGAAAAGTGGTGACATTATGATCTCCATGGGTCTACTTATAAAATGAGTTTTTCTTAACATAGTGATGGTTTCATGTTAAACAAAGCACATTCTTCATGATTTTTTGAACGTGGCACATATCATACGCCCCTAATCCCCACCACTGCCATCCAGGCCCATTGTCCGCATCAATAAAAGGCGTTAGAATCATAGATATTACCACAGGAGGAGGCTCTCAAATCAATTCCCAGCTTTCAAGTAAATAACATACTGTTTTTAATGCCAAACCTGAAATGCTGATCTTAAATTGGTGTCTATTATGAACAGAGAGTTATTTGAGAAGTGACGGTGTATGCTGGGGAGTGGGCGGGGACGGGAGAGGGAAGATGGCAATAGTGGCCCTGGAATGTGTGTTTCAAACAGTGTGGGACAGAGGTGGAGCAGTCACTCCCTGGTTGTGCGCAAATCACTGAACCTCACTGAGCCGATTATAAAACTGGGGCTCAGATCTTCATCTGTGTGACATCAAGGCCGCCTCCTCTTAGTACCTCATGAGTCCTCTCAGCCAACACTTACTGAAGAAAGTATACACATGGGAATGAGGTGGAGGCAGATGTTAAGAGAAGATGTTACGATTTCTCCCTTGCTGGACTCCTTGTTGCTTCTGCAATTAAACTTTGGTAAATTTCAGAAATTCTATTGGGATTAAAGTGCTGCCAAAATTCCTGCTGTAGATGAACCTCTTTTTATTTGTATTTAGCCACTCCATTTTATACACGTACTTATTGTTTCTTATTAGGGAAGCGCCTTAGTAAGATGCTCTGAAGATGGCATGGTTGTATAGAACCTTTCATCCAGCAAAATACCTGAACTACTCTGTTTCTTTTAACATTTCGAGAAGGTCTATTATTTTTCTCTCTTCCTTCTAATTCAGGAATGCTGGGAAAACCAAATATAGTTTACAATGCCTAGAAAAGTACCCAATAATGATACCTATTACTGACTAGCAGTTTGTGGGGCATTTATTTCTCAGAGCTGTGATCTTTAAGTGATAATATTTCCTGAATTGACTTTTATTAAAGTCACTGCCAAATATTACCTAAATTAAATGAAGAAACATTGTCTTTCACCTACAGTTAACATTGTTTTTTACCTGAGTTTTAAAGATGACTCATAAGTTAGTCCTACCTATTCTTTAAAAACAGGCTTTCATTGTTCTCAAAAACACGATTGAGGTGCAAGAGAAGACAAAATTGGGTAAAGACAATGAGAATCCTTTTTTTTTAAAAAGTGTAAACTAAATTGTGAATCATTGTTTAAATTAAATTAATGATATCCCAAAGGAATTGCTTTCACCATTTGATTCAGCTATTATTGATTTTACATAAATGAAGAAACATGGCAGGAATTAAGATACCAGCACTTTATTGATGATGGAGTGACTACAGGCATTTAAGCAGCAAAAAGGGAAAGATTTGTGTTTGTGTTTTTGTACGTTTTACTTAACTGGAAATAATTTTGCTTTTTTGTGTGTTCAAATTTATTTTCTTTTTAATTTTACCTATCTAAATATAAAAATTAATATCATCTAATTTTCTTCTTTCACATTAATTTTTGTTTCGCTTTGTTTCTGCTTTTAACAGCTAGGCTTTAAGGGCAAATACTTTGCACCTCTCTTGCGAAAGTAAAAGGTCTCATTTGGCAATGGAGGAGCTCTTGTATTATACCTGAAGGGGAAATCTGAACTACAAAATGTTATGGAGGAAATTTTATCCAATATGTTCTAAATTTAGAATTAATTAGTCCTGAAAATAGTTGAAAGTTAAATTCACTGCCTTTGGCCTTCCCACCCTTCCTGAGTTCCTCCTCATCATCAGCTCATGACAATTGGACATAGTACTGCTATGGCCACCTCTTGCAAGTCACCAACAAAACTCGAACAATTGCTTTTGTTCTTTGCTAATTTATGAACTGGAAAAGATAAGGAGAGGTATGAAAATCGTATGTTAGCTTACATTTCCTGTGTGATTTATGGAATCAATTGATTTTAAGATCCATTAACCATAACACTGGAAGTAAATTTACAGAAATTATAATATTAATATATAATATCTTTGCTCTATAAATGGCCCATACAAATTGGTATAAAAAGCATTATAAGCACAATAATCAAGCAAAAGATGTAATCGGACAATTCACAAATGATAGAATTATAGTTTTAAAACCCATGCAAAAATGTTCAATTTCATTATAATCAAAGTACTGCATATTAAACAATGGGTTAGAATGTTATGCTTATGAAATTAGTAAAGGGTTTTGTAAATGAGACCAGCCTGTTAAGGAGAAACACTGCTAGGATGAGAGCGAATTGGCATCACTCTTGGAAAAGCAATTTGGCACTAACGAGACTTAAAATGTTCATAAACTCTTATTCAGTAATTCCAATTCTAGAAATCTTTCCTAAGAAAATAATAACCCTTAATACAGAAAAAGCTATAGAGTTGCTCATCTTTTTGTCATTTAAAATATTAAAAAACTGGATATAACATAAATGTCCGATAATAGACAAATGACTAAACTATAACTCAGTAGATGTCATTTTTGTGCATTCATTTAAAATGATTAGGCAGAAATTATAATACAGAAAATTGTTACTGAAAAAAGCTGGATATATGATTTTATGTACATTATTCTTTCAGTTGTGAAGATCAAACTATGTATGATGTATAGAAATAAAATTTGGAAGGAAATACAACATAATATTTTGTATTTTTAAGGTGATGGAAAATACGTAAGATTTTTAAAGTACATTTTACGGTTCTCCCACTTTATATAATATGCATGTTTTTTCTTACAACAGAAAAGATGTTTATTTAAGGAATATAAAGTACACAAAAGAATACAGGAGAAATGAACCATCCACATGGATTCACAACAGTGAATCCATCCTTCATGATCCGTTGCACAAGCAATTGACTTTTCACTGGCCTTTTCAAAATTGTCATCTCTCTGAATGTTGATAATTGGATTGATTGCCAGGAAGATACTGTAGTGTCTGATCTCTGAAGAATTAGAGTGTAGAATTAGAATTACACCTATCCTGTTTTATGTGTAAACTAAATTAAAGAGGACTAGCTATGGTCAACAAAAGTTTCTTTAAAAATAGCAAGTACTTCAAAGAGCATAATTATCAGTGCACACCTACTGAACAGTTACAACTAACTTTGTATTACAAAACACTGCCTACTTTTATCTTTTGAGAGAAAATTGTCAACTCCTACTCATTAATATAATTCAAAACATATTCTAATTATACTAAAGGTTATCTCACATTTTTAAAAACAATTATGCTAACTAACTACTTTCCAAATATTCAGGATCTTTTTCTTAGGACTTAGATATTATTAATGAAATGTTAGGCATAGGAATGGAACAAAAGAATTAAAAGTGCCACTTACCTGACATGCTGCTTTTTTCAGAAAAGTCCTTATGTAGCCATAGGCAAATCTTATGACTTAAAAATGCTTCCACAAACTTTTTCTTTGATTAATGTTTCTTTGTTATGTTAGAAGCAGTATGGCAGCAAAACTTATCTTTATCAGTGCCTCACATTTTTTTCTCTTCTGTTTCTTCAAATCTTTTGTGTGTACTTTGTTCAGTTACAAACAGGAAATGTGGTGATGGAGGCTTCTACAGTTTTGATCTGAACACAGTAGACTTAAATCGTTGTGTAACGTGGGAAGAAAAATCCCACAAGCCTCCATTTTCTGGTATTTGACTTTTTTTTTTTATCAATATCTGAGTCTAATTTAAAAATAAATAAATAAAGGTATGAATTAAACTAGGAGGGATCTTGCCTATCTCTGGAGAGAATCCAGGAATCTCCTCATAAGTGAATTCACATGGAAACAAAATAAAATATACTAAACCAGTGAGTGAGCAGCAAGCAACCCCTGGGTGTGATCTTTGAGAAATGTTGGAGGTCAGGGAATTAATTCTATCCCACTGGGAGATTAGATGCCTGCCTCATTTCCTGCCAGCTCTCACCCCAGCCAGCAAAAGTCCTTCTGTCCAATCTAGAGTCACCTGGCAACTAGTTCCAGTTTTCAACCACCACCCCAGAGTGTCAGTGTCAGAAGTTCTTAAATGTTGGTGTACAGAAGTATGCTACGTGGCACTAGTTTAAAATCCTGAGTCCTACTGAATCAGAATATTCCAGAAGCACTGGAATATGCATTTTAACAAGATTTCTGAAGTACATTTTAATATATATATATATATATATATAAACATAAGAAAAATACTATTTTAATATAGCTGTTCTGGAAAATGTTTTCAGAAATTCATATATATGGAATAGAATTGATCTTACTAATCATTAAAATTCCAGAACCTAGAATTATGCCTGGCACATTATAGGTCTCAATAAACATTCTCACAATGATTGAATAAATAAAACAATGGTAGAGTCTTCTACTTTCTCCTTGCTCCAATATAGAAAACAACTTGCTGGTAAACAAAATACAGCACTTCTTTATTCTTTGGACAGAGCTGGCTAAACACTAACAGATATTTCCACTTCAATTACTTTCCCCAAAAATATTTCTTATGAATCATTGAATTAGAGCCTATAAAACTGAATGAGACCATGGAGATTCTCTGGTCTAATCTTTAAAAAGCATTTTTAAACTATGTTTTGTAGAACACTGGGCCTTTAAGAAACTCTTAGAAAACAAATGCTCCTTCAACAAATATATCTGGAAAAACTATATAGTATTATTTTCACTTCTATAGTTGCATAATAGCATATTAAAGGCTTAGGTAAGTCCTACAAAAAGGAAACTGGAATAATGTTTTTAGCAGTAAGTTTTTCTAAACTTGTTTGGCCAGAGAACTCTTTGTTCAACAGTTACCTATTATATTAATATTAGCAGGTGACAGGTTCTATGAAGCAGGCCCAGATATCCACAGACCAAGGTTTCAAGGGAACAGCAGTCTCAGGTTTATGAAGGGACCAAAGGACAACAGAGAATCAGAAAGTTTCTTCCTAGAACTTGGTGGAACATAGGGAAGGAGACTGCTAAAGAGCTTAATCACAGACTTCCAGGAGGGTTTGGACACCTAAGACAGCAGTTCAAGAGAAAAGGGCCCAGGTGTGGGGTGGCCTTGAGGGGTTGAGCTTCAGTCCTGAAAGAGGGAAAGTGGTCAGGAGGGCAGAAGCCCCAGGCTCAAGAGGGGACTACACAGGTTACCTAAGCAATACCTTGGCATATGGCAAAGTAGATGCCCACAACTGGAGCATACAGAGGCCATTAGAGAGAAAAAGGGTCTCAGGACTAAAAAATTAGGAGCAAACATCTTCTTGTTAGAACAAAAACATTGCAGAGGATGAGGAAGGAAGGAAGGAGGATGCCCTCATCCTGGCTGATCCATGCAGTGCGATTCCAGAAACAATAATGGTGTTCGGTAATTGGCCCTGAATGCAGAGGTGGTCAAACTCAGCAAGAATGACTCAGGTAAAAATGCAGGAATTTTGTGGTTAGCACAGGAAGAGTACCTCTCAGAACAGCCTAACAAGAAGAGAAACCCAAACCAAACCCACCCATTGGGATAGTAACTGCCTAAAGTCTTCCTGCCTCAGGTCTGTGACTCTACACGTACAAGTCTGCAGGCAGCCAAGGAAGCAAGGGCAGAGAAGACAGGCAGGGACCCAGGAAGGATGTATCCTGCTTCAGGGGGAGCCTGTAGCACATGTTGAGTGATTACCTAATGGTTTAAAAGAGTTAATGCACATCCTAAATGCATGAGTGACATCTCCAAAATAATAAAAACTTAGGCTAATAAATCCAAACCACTTCACAATTTCTAATTATTATAATATTTTTGAAAGTGATCTGCATTACAATGTTCTCCATTCCTTAGATCTATATAATTGGGAGCTGTAACAAGATTGTCCAAGGTCACCCAGATAGTCTGTGCCTGCGCATTAGATAGTTCCACAGACGTTTGAAATTTTCCGGAAAAAAAAGAAGACAGCTTTTCATTAAATGTAGATGGCTGAGCACATGAAGACATTATCGGAAT
This sequence comes from Indri indri, assembly GCA_004363605.1. Lineage (NCBI taxonomy): Eukaryota > Metazoa > Chordata > Mammalia > Primates > Indriidae > Indri > Indri indri. The sequence goes on along the minus strand of RJWJ010000376.1, from coordinate 53,261 downwards.
ATAAAATAACCTATGGATATACGTTTGTTATGAAATACATGAGTGAGTGCATTCAGAGACTTGAATGACTCCATGAGCCATGTCCAAATTATAAATAAGCACAAGGCCTCTCTAGTACTTTTTATTGAGATGAGTTATCAAAATGAAGTTTAGAAGATAGCTAGACTAAGCAAAAGTGTCCTGACAAGCTTGAAGCAGTTAGAAATGTTGTAGGAAATTTTGAGGGGAGGTTTTCATGGGTACCTGTCAAAAAATAAGAATTTTAAGGTCAACAAAATTGAGGTTTTGCTGCCAAAAGAAAATGAAAAACATGTCAAAATGGCAGCTGTCACTCAGAGTTTCGGAAAAATAGGTCACAGAGTGCAGATGGAGGCCCACTTTTCAAATCTTGCTGATGATCATTTATCATTTTTATAATTAATTTTATCACTATAATGTATTTACCTATATCTGTGTGTATATCCATACATATAAAAAGGTGTGTGTGTGTGTGTGTGTGTGTGTGTGTGTGTATAGTCCGAGGGGCTCCAAATTGGTATTATAATATATTCACAAATGTATTTATTGTATAAACTATTTATAATAACATTCATTACTTTTATAATCAGAATAAATGACATATCCTTATTTTAAAGGCTCTTTAGAATACCTTTATCTTATAGAAATAGAACTTAACTCTTTGTGTAATTTTTCTTTATTCTAGTGAATCACTCATTAGTCATACTAAAGCTTGTACAAAGTAAGCAAACAACTTTATGAGTAAAAGGAAGGGAAGGGCCACCTGTGCTATTGATTACGCTGTTTTAAAATGTAAAATTATTCAAAATTAATTATGAGGTTACAATTGCATCTGATTAGACTATAGTAATGATTCACATTTTCATTGAGTTTAGACTATAAGGTCCTCTAGAAACCATAATTATTCAGATGAAAAGGATAAAAACAAGTTAAAAGCAATAGAACAATGCATAGATTTGGCATAAGATTCTCTGATTTTTTTATTATACTTATTATGCCTCACAGATCCAGAATTCTTAAAAAATTAAGCACCAAAATAAAAGAGTAGATAATAGAAACTTTAGAACTAGTAGCGAAAAATGTCTGATAGCAGATACAGTCTCTTTTTCTACCTGTGAGAAGCTTAAGTATCCAAGTTTTCTAGAAGGCAACAATTTGCCCCATTATACTGATGTCTATGTGATGCCCTAGAGGCAATACTGTTAGCAAAGCTAAAGCATTCTGAGAAATTTTGTTCTTATTTGAAACCCAACTGGTTCAAACAAGGTAGAACCAGTTTATTAATATTTCCTATAGGACTTCTCAAAACTTTAGTTAGCGAATATGCAAGTTTTCTTCTTAAGAGGCGGATATATTATGCAGTATTTTAAAAAATATTGTTGCACAAGAATAACATCTCTTTACTTTTAAAGCATTTTGAAGGACTACTGTTATGACGTATGTATTTTAAGAAACACTGGATCAAGCAACTTTTTCTTCCTGTTGAACTGGCTCTTACCTTCTGGCCTCCTCCCACATTCAGGGCCTGGCTTACATGAGAGACATCACGATAATATCAACTTTACCACCTAAATATGAATTTTTCTCATTAGGGACGGTTTTCTTAAGATTCAAAAAGGGATGAACCCTTAAAATTCAAATGCCCTAGGACAACTAAGACAGTGAGCATCCTCAGAATAGCTTACACAGTGAGTCTAGTTCTAGTGAATCCTCTACCAAATAAGACTTGCAGTATATTAGTTTTGATCAGAATAATAGATTTGATGCTAGGCTATTTCTAGAAGAAGGCAAATTGTAGTTGGAGTACCCTAGGGAGTGGGAACATTGAGCGGAAGCAGGAACAGTAACATGCAATAATGCACCAGTCAGGGTCCTGTCTGGAAACAGGTGCTAAAAGTGAAGAGGGACAGTTGAATGAGTTGGATGAAGGGACTGTTTACAAAGGTGCAGGCAGAGCTAACAGGAAGCACAAGGGAAAGTGAAACATCTCTGGGCTAACAACAGAGGCAATCAATGACCAACTCTAGGCTTGAAATTATTAAGGAGTTTAGTGACTGGAACCCCATGAGGTATATATAGCTGTAACAGAAGGTTGCCTGACAGGAGCTACGGCTTTCAGAAAAATGAAAAATAAAAAATCACAGCCAGTGCCATGATCAGGCAAGAAGAGAGCTGTGGGAAAAACATCCCAATTTTGCTCCCCTCTGCTTCTAATCTCCCACCCGCTTTCCTCATTGGCCAAACCCAGTATTCAAAGGGAACGGCAGTCATGACGATGCAGTTCATAGAAGTCGGGCTTCCATGGCTTGAAGAGGGTTAAAGAAGAACAGAGAATGGGCCTGGATTGATAAACATGTGAGCAAGAGGTTTACCATGAACTTAACTTTAGATAGGTACTATCTGTCCTGCCAAATGTGGACTTCGTAATTTCATAAATAGACTCATCCTCCAGAGCACAGAATAGCTAAAAGTAATGTATTTTGATATTTTCAGCTAGATTCATCAGGGTAATTTTATTGATCCAAAAATAATACCTAAGATGTCCTAAATAATATTAAGTTGCTTCTGCATAGTAGAACAAAACTAAAAATAAAACTTAACCATAGATTATATAAAAATTATGAGAGGGAGGATATAATAACGGAAACTATATGTGAAAATTTTCCAGAGTTTAAGAAACATATGAATCTTTAAAGTGAAAAGACTCAGAGAACAAGAAAATAATAAGGCCAATATGGTATATGGTTAATATTTGAAGAATCTAAATTAAAGGTATATGATAATATTTTGTATTATTCTTGCAATTGTTTCGTAAAGTCTGAAATAATGTCAAAATAAAATCTTGAAAATATATGTAAATTACTTAGAATAGTATCTGGTAGATGTGAAATGTTCAGCAAGTACTAAATGTTGACGTTGTCAGTATTACCCTGATAATAAAATCAGATAAAAGCATTTTCAGAAAAGAAATCTATAGACAAATTATTCCTCATAAAAATAGAAAAAATTCTTAACAAAATGTTAGCAAGTCTAATCCAGCAATATATTAAAAGGATAATATATCAAAACTGAGTGGAGTTTATCCCAGGAATACAAAGTGGTCCAACCTTAGAAAATCAATCAGTGTAAGTCACCAGATTAACAGATTAAAATCAAACAAATGAAAAACATGTGATCACCTCAACAGAGGCAGAAAAACTATTTGGCAAAATCCCAATATACATTTCTGATTTTTAAAAATTAAATGCTGAAGAAACTAGGAATAGACAGGGACTTCCTGTAAATTACTTAGAATAGTATCTGGTAGATGTGAAATGTTTAGCAAGTACTAAATGTTGATGTTGTCAGTATTACCCTGATAATAAAATCAGATAAAAGCATTTTCAGAAAAGAAATTAGGAGTTCCTACAACTCACATCATCCCTATTTCTGAAATACTGAATGTTTTCTGCCTAAAATAGGAACAAGGCAAGGATATCTACTCTCACCAATTTAGTTCAACATTGTACTGGAGGCTCTAGTCCAAGCAATAAGAAAAAGAAATTAAATTCATGTGGATTAGAAATAAAGAGTAAAACTAGTTTATAGATGATATAATTCTATGAAATCTACAAAAAAAAAATCTGCTAGTACTAATTAGCAAGTATAACAGTATGTCAGGATACAAGATTAATATACAAAAATATTAATTTTATTTTTTATACTAGTAACAAAGAATTAGAAATTGAAATTAAAATAGGAACAGAAATAAGATCCGTAAGTTTCAAGGCTAGAGATTGACTAAGAAAGAATACAAGGAAACTGTGAAAAATCTTTAATGGCAAATTTTTACTATATCTGAAGTACACCTCAATAAATCTCATTTTAAAAACACTAAAATAGAAAAAAATAAGAATCTGTGAGTTTGATAAACAAATGATTGAATAAATGAAAAGGCAAAATTGTTTCTTAGAATAGAATGCCAAATAAAAATTATAGAAGGAATAATGGTATTAAAAAAATCTACAATTTCAACTATCAAATTAATCACTGATTTAGAAAAATACTGTCAGTAGGTGCTAAACTAGTAGGTGAATGATTGATGAGCAAAGAGATATATATCTAGTCTCAAAATGTCTCCCTACAAATTATTAATTTAAAAAAATTGACTTCATGTTGGAGAGACCTAGTGGATATAAACTTAACTAAGTATCAGAGTTAGTATTACCAATAATGGAACAAACCAAATTCATATATATCCTGATATAGTACACTGGAAAGTATTCTTCTGGTATTCTTATAAAAATTGAAAAACTTTAATCAGGCATGAATGGTCAGATATACCCAAACTGAGAGGCATACTACAAAAATAACTGATCCACATGCCTCAAAAATGTCAATATCAAGAATGACAAAGAAATGCTGATTAAATATTTCAGATTAACTCAGACTAAGGAGAGATGACAAGTAAAGGCAAAGCATGATCTTGCATTGGATCCTGGGCTGTGGGGAAAAATAGCTATAAAAGGACATTGTTGGGACAATTGCTAAAATTTGAATACAGATAGGTAGATAACAGTATTGGCTATGAAATAAAAAATCCTTGATCTTAGGCAATACACACTAAGCCTTTATAGATAAAACGGCATAATCTCTACAATTTATAGCCAACTTCCAAACACATGCACAGAAAGAGGGGAGGAAAGAGAACAAATGATACATGTAAAGCAAAAGGGGTAAATGCTAATAACTGATGTATTTGGATAAATGGTATATGGGACTTCTTTGTGCTGTTAATTTATGGGCTATGGTTTAACTAGAACTCAGAAGAAAATTTATAACCTTAAGATATTAATAAATAAAATACAATTAATTCAGTGAATTGAACACTTAATAAGTTAGTCACATATCTACAAAATAAATTAAGAAAAAGTAATACTGGAATTAGTCAAGATAAAAGCAATAGTTAATAAATTAGAAAATAAAAATTCCAATTAATAAATAGATCTAAAGAGCTAGTTTTTGAGACCTCCAACACTGAAGAAAAATTATTGACTCTCCAAATCTAGTTATAATGTAGAAAGTACAAATACAAAATTAGAAATGAGAATGGGAAAATAACTTACAAAGGAAATTGACAGGATTACAAATGTACTTTGTTTAATTCCAGGCAAACATATTTGAAGACCTACCTGAAAGACATGATTTCTTACAAAAATACACATTGTCAAAACTGACCCAATAAGAGGCGACTAAACAGGAAAATTCTCATGGAATTTAGAAAATAATAAGGATCTACTCACAAAAAAAAAAAAATGCCAACCCCTTACTATTGGGAATGTTTCTAGTGTTTCAACACTAAACATGATGCTAATTTGGCTTAAGATAGAAGTTAGGTATAGATATATATTTAGATAAAGATTTAATTATAGAGACAACAGTTATATAGGAAAGATAAAGCTATTATGTTTAGTAGTCAGCAAATCCTCTGTATTTTTTAAATCAAAATTGTAGTGTATGTATTATTTTAAAGGTTGAATGGAGGGAAGCTTTCTGGTAATGGTGGTATGAAGAGGTTATAGAATTCCCTTTTGCAGAAAACAAGCATAAAACTGGGAAAATGTCTAAAACAACTATCTGGAAATTGACCAAAGGCAAATAACAAACTGAGAGATGTTTATTCTTAGAAAATTGCTACAATTTCAGGTAAGAATGCAGCAGTCCTTGGTGTTCTGGCTACTCCTATTTTCCCCGCCCCTTTGTCCTTGACCCTTTATGGTTTGGTAGGGCGGCATACTTGATTTGGAGTCAGGCAAGGGTAATGTGAAAATCCATACGTTGCCGGCTGCAAGTGGCAGTCTTAGCTCAGAATGAATAGTAAAAGGCTGCAGGCCCGGCGCGGTGGCTCACGCCTGTAATCCTAGCACTCTGGGAGGCCGAGGCGGGCGGATCGTCCTGAGCTCAGGAGTTTGAGACCAGCCTGAGCAAGAGCGAGACCCCGTCTCTACCAAAAATAGAAAGAAATTAATTGGACAGCTAAAAATATATATAGAAAAAATTAGCCGGGCATGGTGGCGCATGCTTGTAGTCCCAGCTACTCGGGAGGCTGAGACAGTAGGATTGCTCGAGCCCAGGAGTTTGAGGTTGCTGTGAGCTAGGCTGACGCCACG
>RJWJ010000376.1:12697-46994 GCA_004363605.1 Indri indri | reverse complement strand
TAAGAGAGTGAGACTGTCTCAAAAAAAAATAAAAAAAAAAATAAAAAAAAAAAGGCTACAATTTTGCTAGTTCAAAGTTGCAGGTCTGGTTTGGAAGGAATGGCTCACCAGACACAAATTCAATAGTAAGAGATGTAACAGACAGAGATAAGCTCTCCACACATCCCTGCCTATCTGCTAAACTATGCACGTGTGGGAGAAACTCAAGAGGAACCACGGAAAAGAGAAAACCCAGACAGACTTGAGAACTGGCTACAATTTTGAATGTGTTCTTCAGTCGACACGTAGCTCAGTAGGCAATGGATGCGGAAGCCTTAGGGAATTGAGGTGTCTGCTGAAATCACTGGCTGACCACTAAGCTATGCAGACACAGGGGTAGTCAAGCAGTAAGCAAGACTAAGGGATAATGTTTAAAAAAACTGAGCAGAAACATCATTGGCTTCACATTGTAGGGATCAGAGATTATGTAGTTTAAGTCCAAGCAAATTACTAAAACAAACAAATAACAATAAACACATACATACACACAATGAGCATTAGGAAAAAAATAAAATGCAAACATGCAATATGTTATCTAAAATTTTAATTTTTACATATATATTACAAGGTATGCAAAGAAACAGAAGAATGTGACCCATACTCAGGTATAAAAAAACATAGTTGTCAGTAGATGCTGGATTTAGCTGGCAAACACTTTAAAGCAGCTTTGTAAATATGTTGAAAGAATTTTTTTAAAAATGTTCAAAGAATTGCATGGAAATATGCAATCAATAAGTTAACTAATGAAAAATCTCAACAGAGAAATTGAAACTACAAATGAAATTTGTAGAGTTGAAAAGTATAATAACTGAGATAAAAATAAATCACTAGGTGGACTCAATAGCAGATTTGAAACAGTAGAAGACTCAGTGACTCAGAAGATAGATCAACAGAAATTGTCCAATGCAAAGATCAAGGAGAAAAGGGATTGAAAAAAAGAAATAGAATCCCAGAGATCCATGAGACAATTTTAAGAATTCCAGCACATTTTTTACTGGGAAGTCATGGAAGGATGGGAGAGAAAGGGGCAGAAAATAATTTGAAGATACGATAGCTGAAAACTTCCCATTTTGATGAAAGACATTTACTTCCAGATCCAGGGAACTCAATGAACACCAACTAATATACACACACAAAGGAAAACGCACCCAGACACAACTTATTCAAATCCCTGAAAGACAAAGAAAAGAGAAAATTTTGAAAACAGAAAGAAAAAAGGAATTCATCCTATACAAGGAAATAATTTGTTGTTGGCTGACTTCTTATTAGAAAGAATTAGATTACAAGAAAGAGGAATAAGATATTCAAAATACTAAAAGAAAAAAATGGGCAACCAAGAATTCTCTACCCTAGTGAAATTGCTCTTCAAAAATATAAGCAAAATAAAGACACCCCCAGATAAACACAAATTGAGAGAATTCACTGCTAGCAGACCTTACTCACAGGGAAAGTCAAGGGAAGTACTTCAGGCTAATGGAAATGATACTAGATGCTAACTCAGATCCACAGGAAGAAATGGAAATATTCGAGTAAATGAAAAGACTCTATGTGTGTGCGTGTGCGTGTGTGTGTGTGTGTGTGTGTGTGTGTGTGTATGCATGTGTGTATAAGATTTTCCTTTCCTTTCCTAATTTCTTTAAAATCAGAAAATTGTTTAAAGCAATAATTACAACACAGTATTATTCAGTTTATAATATATATGATCAATTTTTGTGTACGACAGTAACGACAAAGGAATGGGGAAAGATGAAATGGAGCTTTACTGGTACAAATTTGCTATATTTGACTGGAGTTAAGTCAGTATTAATTTTAAGTGAATTGTGAAAGTTAAAGAAGTTAACTTAGGTGACTTTTTCATGTGAATATCATGGAGCATACTTAGACAAACCTAGATGGTACAGCCTCTACACACCTGGGCTATATGTTTCAGCCTATTGCTTGTAGGCTACGAACCTGTACAGCATGTAACTGTACTGAATACTGTAGGCAATTGTAGCACAATGGTAACTATTTGTCTATCTAAACAGAATTGGTACATTAAAAATATGGTATTATAATCTTATAGAACCATCAAATATGCACTCTGTCATTGGCTGAAACATCATTATGCAGCTCATGACTATATATCAGTAACTACATTAAATGTGAATACACTGAATGCTCAAAAGACAGAGAAAAAGAAGAAAGAATAATGGCCAGCAAACATAAAAAGTTGCTCAACATCTGTAATCATCAGGGAAATGCAAATCAAAAGCACAATGAGATATCATTTAACTCCAGTGAGAATGGCTTTTATCAAAAAGTCTTAAAATGACAAATGCTGGTGTGGATGCAAAGAGATAAGAACACTCATACACTGCTGGTGGGACTGCAAACTACTGTAACCTCTGTGGAAAGTAGTATGGAGATACCTCAAAAAACTAAAAGAAGCACCACCATTTGGTCCAGCAATCCCACTACTGGGCATCTACCCAAAGGGAAAAAAGACATTTTATAATAAAGACATCTGCACTTGAATTTATAGCAGCACCATTCACAATTGCAAAGATGTGGAAACAACCCAAATGCCCATTAACACGGGTGGATTAATAAAATGTGGTATATGTATACCATGGAGTTCTACTCAACCATAAAAAACAAAGGTGATCTAGCACCTCTTGTATTATGCTGGATGGAGCTTGAGCCCATTCTTAGAAGTGAATTATCACAAGAATGGAAAAACAAGCACCATGTGTACTCACCATCAAATTGGTACTAACTGTTCAACACTTAGGTGCACACAAGGAATTAATATTTATCAGGTGCCAGGAAAGTGGGAAGGGGGTGGAGGGGATGGGTAAATTCACAACTAATGGGTGCAGAGTGTGGGGTCTGTGGAATGGGTGTGCTTGTAGCTCTGATTTGGATGGTGCTAAGGCAATTTATGTAACAAAAATGTTTTTACCCCCATAATATTCTGAAATTTAAAAATAAAAAAAAGAATAATATTATTTACTGAGTGAAATAAAGTGGCTTAAATGCATTTTCCAACCAAGTGTAAAACTTGAATTCAAACAGTAGAGATCAATTAGTGTATTAGAAAAGAATGAGAACTTTCTCACCTGGCTCAAAGTGGTAAAGAGCAAGTATGAAGTTAGTGTGTATAATATTGAAACCTGCCTTTGCCAGGAGTATTTCTTTTGTTCTATGTTTCAGTTTTCAGATATCTGAATGCTTGTGCACCTGTGATTCATGTAGCAATTACCACATGGACAGGCCAGACTTGATCTCTGGATGCAGTGTTTCAATTATAGAGAAAACATAAGTAACTGACATGTGTGCGTGGAATTTACTGCAGCATCTCCCTGGCCTCGCTCTTTTATTTTTAATAAAAAGAAGGAAAATAGTAGCAGTAAAAAAAAAAAAAAACAAAAAACAAACTTTATTACATGATTGTGGTGGTGTTTATTTCACTGTGTACATTTGTCATAACTCATGAAATTAAAGTCCTTAAAATTGGTGAATTTTGTTGTATATAAATTATACTTCAATGATTAAAAAACTCAAACCAAAAAAAAAAAAAAAAGGCAGAGGTAGAATGGATAAAAAACCAATATCTTACTATTTTTCTATAAGCGACATACTTTAAATTGAAAGGTACCAATAGGTGAGGGTAAAATAATGGAAAAAGATAGGCATGCATACAGCAACAATAACAGAGCTGAAATGGGCTATATTAATATGAGATAAAGTGGACATCAAGGCAAAAAATATTACAAAGGAATGATTTTGTTGGTAACATTTCCCAATGAAAAAGGGTCAATATATCAGAAAGATATAACAATTATAAATATATATCCTAACAACAACAGAGCCCCCAAAACAAATAACACAAAATCTGACAGAATTTAAGGGGAAATAAAAAATACAACAGCTATAGTTGGAGTTAGCCACTCCCGTCTCTGTAACTGATAAAACTAGAGGGAAAACAAATAATGATACAGCAGCCTCGAACAACACCATTAACTTATAGGTCCTAATTGACATTTAAAGAATACTCCACATAGCAACAGCAATATAGAAATTATTTCCAAGCACACATTAAACAATCTTCCTCAGAGACTGCATGACAGTCCATAAAGCAAATCTCAAAAAAATTAAAAGGATTGAAATAATAAAGCCTTTTATCATAATTTCATTTCATTAGAAAACAATAGAAAGATTTGGAAAATCTCAATATTTTGAAATTAAATGACTGACTTCTAAGTAACTGGGCAAAGAACAAATCACAAGAGAAATTGCAAAACACTTTAAATTAAATGAAAATAAAAACACAACATCTCAAAATTTATGGGATGCAGCTAAAGCAATGCTTAAAGGGAAATACGTAGCATAAAATACTTACACAATAAAGGAAGAAAAGTCTAAATCTTATGTTTCATCTTGATAAGCAAGAAGGAAGAAGTCAAACCCAAAGTAGAAAGAAGAAAATAAATAAAGATCAGAGGAGAAAACAGTGGAATAGAAACAGAAAAACAACACAAAAAAAAAATCAATGGAATCAAAGGGTGGGTTTTTTTTGTTTTGGTAAAGATCAGCAAAATTGATAAGCATTAAGTACACACTTTACAAGAATTAAAAGAATTACAAGAAACTATTATGAACAACTTTGTACCTACTTAGATGAAATAAATTCCTAGAAAGTCAAGAATTACCAAAATCGATTTAGAAGTAATAGAAAACCTGAATAGACCCATACAAAATAAGGAAATTAAATAAGTAATCAAAAATAAAGGGAGAGAGAGATTTCTGGGAAGGAGATTTTGTAGAATTCTGTATTATCTTTTACAATCAGTGTGTAGTCCTGAATGATTTGTGTGATAACTAAATGTCTACAGTATAGTTGTTAAGGGTTCAGTTTAATCCCAACACCAAGTTTACTTAGTTTTATGAAAGCTTACAGGAAATACCCTGCATACAAAACGGCAACATAGGTGTGGTCTTGTACCTCCCAGGCCCAGCTTGCAGTCCTTGTCATGCTGCTTTTAGAACATGCGCAGCCATGAGAAATGAAGCTAAAAATGTGCAAACTATGTCAACTCGGGGAACCATCAGCTCTGGGTTTTCTTAAACTTTTATTCCTGGTCAGTCACACTGCTCTCTCAGCTGCATGTGACCAGCCCCAAGTCTCCGTGGCAGCCACATGTCATAAATTGCAGCTATTCATTATTAAGTCTCGATGACGAGGTATTGTGGTTGGTTCTGTACATACTCCTTGGTTAGATTCTCTTTTAATATGGATCTGCTCTAGTTAAATTTCTAAAAACCTCCTTCAGTTAATATTGCAAGAGAGTCTAAACATGGGGTGAAATTCTCAGGCTCTCCTGAGACTAAAGGAAAGGCCAAAGAAACAGCTGTTAACTCCTTTTAAAAGTCTGAACAGACATTGCTCAAAGGTTAATAACAGATGTGTGTTAAGATTATAGGTGATTTTTCTTTCTTAAACATTTAATTGTTTTTGTAATTTTACAATGAGTAGTAATTTTGTATTCAGAAAAATAAAGCTATTTCCAGAGAAAAGAAACTTTCGTAAACAAAATCAAGTGTTTATGCTCAATTGGGGAAATGAACAGTTGGTGCAGATGGCAAATATTTATCACACTTGCCAATGTTGAAATGACACAGGGTTACATTGGCATGTCACAGTCTTTAAAAATTACATTTTAACTTTAATAACTATAATTTTTAGAAAAATTATTTCAAAATCCCCAATAAACTCTAAAACTAAAATAGAGAAAGGAACATGTTTTGAGCACATTTAATTTTCTAACCTATCTTGGTAGCCAGTTGGGTTGCCCAGGAAGGAGACACACAGTAGCGCACAGGAGGCTTGATAAGATCAACACCTGTGGAAGGCAAGGGAGGAAAGCAGGATTGGGCAGAGGGAGAAGTCACGACAGAAGCTTCAGCAGACCCCCAGCTATAAACATGGGATGACCCTTCAGAGCTGTTCTGCTCTGAGTGGCAGCCAGGAAGAAGGGAAGTGAGGGGGAGAGGGGGGAGGGGTGTTGCAGGCCCGTGTTGATGCAGTCAGCCCCGGGAAGGGGGCATGTGCTTGGTAAGGTGATTCTCTTCTACTGAGGTAATACCTGAAGGGAGCTGATAGCTGAGGCCTGTCTTCAAGCAATCTTCCCAGCAGCTGGGTAATCTGGGTACCACATTACAGTGTTCATTACGATTTGAAAATAACAAGTGAGGCATACTAAGCTTGTTTTGTAACATGGCCTGTATAGCAGATGCTATTAATTACCTAGTCAAGATCCAACTTCTCCCTATGGTCTAATTTGTTTGAAGCAATGATGTGCCCAACCCATTTGAAAAAATACAAGCCTCAAAAACATTTGTGAGAATCCTATTTCCTGATATTCTAGAGCCTCCCTTGCCCGCCCATCCTTTGCAGTAGTTAGATGTGGTCATGTAGCCTGATTCTAGATAATAAGACCCAAGGAAATGTTTGCTATAGCAATTATGAAAAGTACTTTGTTTTTTTGTTAAAAGGAATAAATGAAGCTGATGTCCCCTGACCTCTCTTAATTCCCTCTTCCTCTTTCTTGAACACGGCTATGGTACTTGTAGCTGCAGCAGCCATCTTGTAACCAAGAGGAAACGGTCAGAAGAACTTCTGAGTGTGTTCTGACATTGCTGAGCCATAAAGCCATAAACCTGTCTCTGGTTTCCTTGCTTTTTTAAGGAAAATAACCCATAATTGTTTAAGTAGCTAAAACTGGATATGCTGTTACTTGTAGCAAAGCATAATCCAAACTGATCCTAAAATCACAAAATGGGATGATGACTCTATTGAGGATTTACAAAAACATACATAGTTGATATGTGTTTTGTGTGTGTGTGTGTGTGTGTGTGTGTGTGTGTGTGTATGTATGTATGTTTACCAACTTGTGGTGTGTTTTTATAAATTTGAAAACACCCAATACTATACCCTCCTTCTGGGGTTTCGTACTGCATATTGGCATTAATATACTAAAGATTAGCATTAAGATGCTCTGCCATCAATAAGCCTATTTAAACAAAGTCGATGCTTCAGAAAAAAATATGCTTCATAAATATATTTGACCAAAAAAAAAAAAGAAAACCACCCACTAAAACTCCACCTACTAATATAGAATGGATTGGGAAGCAGTTTTTAGGTTGTGTTTTGGTTTATGGTTCATTAACTCATTCCTTATTTCTGTGATTGTTTTCTGCAGTGGTGTTCCATCCACTGTAAGTTGGATTAAGTCAAAACAGTAAAATATGGTTACTTTTTCCTTGTGCCTGTGACTGGATTCCTCAGGCAAGCAAGCTAGCTCTGAAGTGTGCACACACCGAGCTGTGCTTTAGGATGTGGTCAAAGCCGACAGAGACATGTGTGGCTGAGCATTTGCAGCACCGTCTGCTGGTCACAACTAACATCCTGTGTCTCTCCACACCAGTTATTTTTATCCGCCTGCAATCAGTCCCCTTTCACTACGCCAATTTGCTTATTGACAGTACAAACAGAGGTGTGAGCTGGAGGTATACAGCTTCCTATGCTGCAGGAAGAGGTCTGTTTTGACACAGGAAATGATGGTTGTGGCCGCATTTACAAAAGTCCTGAGTTACATTTAACTTAAGTAGCTGTGTGGCCTGGCATCTATATATATCACGATCTGTTGAGAGAGGCTTCAGCACACTCCCTCCAAGCCATTCTAGTATGAATGACGGGGTGCTAACCTTGCTTCTCTCTTTCACCTGCTTCTTTAAAAATGGTCCACTTTTACTTATGATTATTTATTCAGGTATTCGTCTGAAGGGTGACACAGGATGTCTTAATTACAAAATTAAAATGTTCTGAAACTGAACTTTTGATTTCTCCTCCATCTTCCACATCTTGATAATAGCACTATTGTCACCCAGAAACCTAGAATTCATCCTTGCTACCTTGGCATATCTCATCTTCACGTCCTGACTTCAGAGGACAGTAATTCATTTGCACCGTCTCCCTGCTGCCCTCTCCAGGCCAAGCATCATCTCTTACCCAGAGTGAGTAGCCTCCCTACTTCTTTCTACACTTAATAGGTTTTATGACCCTTTTCCCACACAGCCTTCAGAATAAAATTTTTAAAACTAAATTAAATAAAGTCACTTTTTTGCTTAATGGGAGTTTTCAATGGCTTTACACTGCACTGAGAATAAAATCCCAACTCCTTGCTATCCCCTAAGATCCCACATGGTTGGGACCGTGCACAGTTTTCCAATTTCAACATTTAACACTTTCCCTTTTGCTCTAGATGCTGGAGCAGGGGTTGGCAAACTACAGCCCATAGACCAAATCCACCCTATCACCTGTTTTTGCAAATAAAACTTTATTGGAACATAGCCACATTCACTAACTTACGTTTCTTCTATGCCTGTTTTTGTGTTACAACAGCAGAGTTGAGTAGTTGCAACAGAGGATATATGGCCTGCAAAGCCTAAAATATTATAATACCAACAAGCCCTTAAGAGAAAAGTTTGCCAGCCTCTCATTTAGAGCTTCATTAGCCTCCTTTTCTCTCCTTTATCAAGATAAACTCTTTATTGCCTTTGCACTTGCTCCTGCCTCTGCTTGGGGAGGGTAATCTCTTTCTTTATGAAGCTGCTTCTATTGTCTCCTCAAACTCAGCTCAAATATTCAGAAAGGCCTTCCTTTATAATGCTAAGTTAAATAGGGCACCTTTTCCCCCAGGTGTATACCACTCTGTGATATCCCGCTGTTTCCTGTATAGCACATTCAACTAGGATTATTAATATCTTGCTTAAGTTTTTATTTATTGTCTTCTTTCCTGAATAAGACTCTAAGCTCCAGGAAGTCTGGTCCTTGTACATCTTCTTCAACACTGCTTCCTGGAAAGTGGCTGCACATAGTAAGTGCTCATCAAATATTTGTTGATTTAATGAAGTAAACATTACAGAAAATTTTCCTGAATGGCATTAAATCACTTAGCTTCATATACAACACAAATTTCCACAGGAAATATAATGCTTTTCCTTTAAAACAGCTTAGAATGCATCAGAGGACAACTGTAAACATTCTATGATTGCAGCTCCTGGTGGCAAATTGCTCATTGTCTTCATTTATTCATTCAACAAATATTAATGGACTTCCAACTCTGGAAAGCATAGACAAAACATGATTTAGCAGGACTGTCCATTTGTCAGAAGTATGTTGAGCATTATCTTAATATGACTAAGATTTCTTTTTTCTTCAATTTTTAATTGATATATAATAACTGTACATATTTATGGGGTACATGTTATGTTTTTAAATATGTATATGATATATAATGATCAAATCAGGATAGTTAGGATAGTCATCACCTCATTTATTATTTGTGTTAGAACATTACAAATCTTCTAGTAATTTTGAAATATGCAATAAATTATTATTAACTACAGTCTCCCTACTATAGTCTTCAAAGTTCTAGTGTGCTATCAAACACTAGAACTTATTCCTTCTATCTAACTGTATTTCTGCACCCATTAATCAACCCATCTCCCAGTCCCCTCTACCCATCCCAGCCCTGGTAACCATCACTGTACTCTCTATCTTCATGAGATCAACTCTTAGCTCCCGCATATGAGTGAGAACATGCAGTATTTGTATTTGTCTTTCTGTGCCTGGGTTATTTCACATAACATAATGACCTCCAGTTCCACTTATTTGGCTGCATATGATTCTTTTTTATGGCTGAATAATATGTCATTGTGTATATATATCATGTTTTCTTTATCCATTCATCCATTGATGGATACTTACGTTAATTCCATAAGTTGGCAAATGTAAATAGTGTGGCAATAAACATGGGTGTGTAGCTATCTCTTCAATATACTCGTTTCCTTTCTTTTGGATATATACCCAGTAGGGGGACTGCTGGATCATATAGTAGTTCTATTTTTAGTTTTTTGAGAAACCTCTGTACTGTTTTCCACAGTGGCTATACTAATTTATATTCTTACCAACAGTGTTTCTTTGCGTCCTCACCAGAATCTGTTGCTTTTTGTCTCTTTGATAATAACCATTTTAACTGGGGTGAGATGAGATCTCATTATGGTTTTGATTTGCATTTTCCTTATGATTAGTGATGTTGAGCATTTTTTCATATGTCTGTTGGCCATTTGTATGTCTTCTTTTGAAAAATGTCTACTCAGATCATTAGCTTATTTATAAACAAATTGTTTTTTGTTATTGTTTGAGTTCCTTATATATTCTAGTTGTAGAAGAACTAGATAGAACTAGAAAAACTAATACCCTTTGTCAGATGGATAGTTTGCACATATTTTCTCTCATTCCATATGTTTGTCTATTCACTTTGTTGATTGTTTCCTTTTCTGTGCAGAAGCTTTTTAGCTTGATGTAATTCCATTTGTCGATTTTTACTTCTGTTGCCTATGCTTTTGTGGTCTTACCCAAAAAACCTTTGCCCAGGACAATGTCCTGAAGCATTCCCCCAATGTTTTCTTCTAGAAGTTTCAGAGTTTCAGATCTTACATGTAAGTCTTTAATTCATTTTGAGCTGATATTTTGTGTATGGTGAGAAGATATGGGTCTAGTTTTATTCTTCCATATATGGATATCCAGTTTTCCCAGTACCATTTATTGAAGAGACTATTCTTTTCCCAGTGTAATATTTTCTTGGCACCTTTGTATAAAATGAGATGGCTGTAAATGTGTAGATTTATTTCAGGGTTCTCTATTCTATTCCATTGGTCTATGTGTCTGTTTTTATGCCAGTACCATGCATATTTGGTTACTATAGCTTTGCAGTATATTTTGAAGTCAGGTAGTGTGATGCCTCCAGCTTTGTTCTTTTTGCTCAGAAATGCTTTGGCTGTTCTGGGTCTTTTGTGGTTTCATATGAATTTTAGTGTTGTTTTTCTACTTCTGTGAAGAAAATGAGTGGTATTTTGATAGGGATTTCTGTGTAGATTGCTTCGGGTAGTATGGATATTTTAACAATACTAAATCTTCCAATCCATGAGCATGAAATAGCTTTCTATTTTTTGTGTATCCTCTTCAACTTCTTTTATCAGTGTTTCATAGTTTTTATTGTAGAGATCTTTCACTTCTTTGGTTAAATTTATTCTTAGGTATTTTATTTATTTATAGCTATTGTAAATAGGTTGATTTCTTGATTTTTTTCAGATTGTTCACTGTTGGTGTATAAAAACGCTACTAATTTTTGCATGTTGATTTAATATCCTGCAACTTTACTGAATTTGTTTTTTGGTGGAGTCTGTAGAATTTTCTAAATATAAGATCATGATGTCTGTGAACAAGGATAATTTGACTTTTTCCTTTTCCATTTGGATGGCCTTTATTCCTCTCGTCTGATTGCTCAGGTTAGGACTTGAGAATCATGTTGAACAAAAGTGATGAAAGTGACCATCCTTGTCTCCTCCAGGTCTTTAGAAAAAGGCTTTCCATTTTTCCCCATTCATTATGTGAGCTGTGGATTTGTCATATATGGCTTCTATACCCAGTTTGTTGAGTGTTTTTATCATGCAGAAATATTGATTTTTATTGAATGCTTTTTCAGTGTATATTAAAATGATCATATGTTTTATGTTCTTGGTTCTGTTAATATGATGTATCACATTTATTGATATGCATATGTTGAAACATCCTTGTATACCTGGGATGAATCCCACTTGATCATGGTGAATAATCTTTTTAATATGTTGTTAAATTCAGTTTGCTGGTATTTTGTTAAGGATTTTTGCATCTGTGTTTTTCAGGGATGTTGGCTTATAGTTTTTTCTTTTTGTCGTGTCTTTATCTGGTCTTGGTATCAGGGTAATGCAGACTTCATTGAATGAGTTTGGACATGTTCCTTTCTCTTCAATTTTTGGAATACTTTGAATAGAATTGGTGTTAGTTCTTCTACTAATTTTGGGTTTGGTTCGATTTTGCTTTTCTAGTACCTTGAGGTGCATTGTTAGGCTGTTTATTTGAAGTCTTTCTACTTTTTTGATATAGGCGTTTATTGCTATAAAATTTCCTCTTAGAACTGCTTTTACTATATCCCAGAGATTTTAGTATGTTGTGTTTCTGTTTTCATTTGTCTCAAGGATTTAATCTCCTTTTTAATATATTAACTCATTTGTTTGGGAACATGTTTGATTTCCATGAATTTGTACAGTTACCAATGTTCCTTCTGTTTTTTATTTCTAGTTTTATTTCAGTGTGGTCAGAAAAGATACTTGATATGATTTAGATTTTCTAAAACTTGCTAAGATTTGTCTTGTGTCCTAATATATGGCCTCTCCTGGAGAATGTTCCATGTGTTATAGAGAAAAATGTATATTCTGCAGTGTTGGATGAAATACTCTGAAAATGTCTGTTAGGTCCCTTTGGTCTAGAGCACAGTTTGATGTTTCTTTGTAGATGTTCTGTCTTGATAATCTGTCCATTGCTGAGAGTGGGGTGTTAAAAGTTTCCTATTGTTATTGCATTGCAGTCAATCTCTTCAAGACTATTAACATTGTTTTATATATTTGGATGCTTTGTTGTGTTAGTTTCCATTTGCATGTAGTATCTTTTTCCATCCCTTCATTTTCAGTCTATGCATGTCTCTATAGGTGAAGTGGGTTTCTTATAGACAGCCTATAGTTAGGTCTTGTTATTTTAGCCATGCAGCCATTCTTTGTGTTTTTAATTAGCGAATTGGTCTGTTTACATTCAAGATTATTATTGATAAACAAGGGTGTTCTACTGCCATTTTCTTACTTGTTTTCTGGTTGTTTTGTAAATCATTTCTTCCTTTTTTCCTCTCTCATTGTCTTCCTTTGTGGTTTAGTGATTTTTCTCTAGCAGTATGTTTTGATTCCATGGTATTTATTTTTGGTGTATCTATTATATTATAGGTTTGTGGTTACTATGCAGCTTGCAAAGAACATCATACAGTTATAAAAGTTTATTCTAAGCAGATGACAACTTAACTTTGATCACAAAGAAAAGTATCAAGAACAAACTCTACACTTTAACAATCCCCCACATATTTTGGCTTTTTGATATTTCAATTTACCTTCTTTTATATTGCCTATCTCTTGAACAACTGCTGTGGTTATTATTTTTAATAGTTTCATCTTTTAGTCTTCATACTTCAGACATCAGTGGTTTACTACAATTACACTATAAGAATATTTTGAATTTGTCTGTTTTTTTACTTTTACTTTCAGATGTTTTCTATCATTCATTATTATCTATTTCTTTCAGATTGAAGAACTCCTGTTAGCATTTCTTTTAAGACAGATCTGCTGTTGATGAATTCCCTCAGCTTTTGTTTGTCTGGGAAAGTATTTTTCCATGTTTGTTTGAAGGAAAGTCTTTATTTTTCCATGTTTGTTTGATGGATAGCTTCAATGGACATAATATTATTGACTGGCAGGTTTTTTGTCCTTCAGCACTTTGAATATAATCCAACTCACTACTGGACAGCATGGTTTCTGCTGAAAAATCCACTGAAAGCTGTACTGGGACTATATTGGATGTGATATGTTTCTTTTCTCCTGCTGCTTTATGTATTCTTTGTCTTTGATTTTACTAATTTGCTTGTGATGTGCCTTGGGAAATTCCTCTAAGGGTTAAATTTGATTGGTGACCTTTGAGCTTCCTGTACCTGGATGCTGTAGTCTTCCTCCAGATTTGAGAAGTTTTTAGACATAATTTCCTTAAATATGTTTTCTGTGCCTCTTTCTCTCTTGATTTCTTCATGAACTCTAGTTATGTAGAGATTAGTTCAATTCATGGTGTCCCAATTGTTGTGTCCCACAATTTGGGACACCAAATGGTATCCCACCTTTACTCCTTTTTTTTTCTTTTTGCTCCTCTGATTACTTCATTTCATATGTTCTGTCTTCACGCTTGCCAATTCTTTCTGCTGTTTGATCCAGTCTGCTGTTTGAAACTTTCTAATGAGTTTTTCAGTTCAGTAATTATATTTTCTATGTCTAGAATTTCTGTTTTTTTTAAATTATTTCAATTTCTTTGTCGAATTTCTCATTTTGTTGTTGGATTGTTTTTCAAACTTTCTTTAGGGTTTTGTCCATATCTTCTTATAGTTCTCTAAACTTCTGTAAGAGGATTATTCTGAATTCTCTGTTAGACATTTCATTGATCTTCGATTCTTCTGGGTCCTTTGTTAGAGAGTTGTTGGTTTCTTCTGGTAGTGTCATATTTCCCTGAGTTTTCACAATCCTTGTATCATGTTATATTGATGCCTACACCTTTAAGGAGACAGCCAACTCTTCCAGTTTTTGCATATTTTCTTTAGTGGTGTTAGACTTTTACTTCTTCGTATTGGAATTTATATGTTAGCCTGTTGTTGCTTCCCATTCTGGGGAGGACTTATAGTGAGAACTGGAATTAAAGCACTGCACTGAAACTAACTCATTGCCATATTGTTTTCTTGTTTGGGGAACACTTACAGTGAACACTGAAATGTAAACACTGCTTTAGAATTAATCAGTGCTCTGCCATTGTTACTGTGCTGGGGAAGAAGTAAGCAAAGCACCAGAAATTAATCTCAACTTTTATTTTTTCCAGGCCAGGGGAAGCCTCCACATGAGTACCCCCTGAAAATTTTTGGAAATTTCTTTGGAAAATTTTTGGAAAATATGTCTAGAGATTTGGGCCTTGTCACAAATTGTGCCCCTGCAGCACTGTAGTTCTGACCAGTCTCTTCCATGTGGCACCCCCATTGAGTGAAACATTGAATAGCCACCAAGATCCACATGCCAGACACTGCAGTGAATGCCTCACTTTCTGTCACTAATTCACCCCAGATTCCATGGCACTCCCAATGATTCCTGTGGGATGGGACTAGAGTAGGTTTCCCATGAAGATTTCCAGACTGGTGGGGAGATCAAACGTCTACCTCCAATTCCATCCTCTCACTTCAGCAACTGTGGGTCTAGGAAAATTCTCTGTGAGTGATATTTTGTTGGCTTGGGGAAAATGGTGACATAGTCTGAAATGATCGTTTCTCTTACCAGTTGTGGCTTCTTTCGATTCTGTGGGTCCAAGAAGTTTCTCCACTTCTCCCCTGAGTTCTATTGTATTCTGGGTGGTGTTTTTGTCTTTGGATAGTTTCTAGTTGTATTTCCAGGGAGGGAGTGATGCCAGGGGATCTTGTATTCTGCCATCTTGCTGACATCACTCTGAATAAAAGATTTCAAAAGTCAAAGAGACACAATTCTGAGATTTTTCCCAAGCCATTACCCTACATATCCAGAACTGCCTCGAAGACTCAACAATAATGTTGCTGTTAATCCGAGGACTAAAACAGTCAATATTGGTCTTATAAGTCCCAGTGGAAACTGTTCTGTAGAACAAGTAAGCATAATTAGATAGATTTGACTGAAGTATTCTGTAAGGAGGGATGAAATAGATGGTACTTCCTTTAGTGATTGTGACTCTAGTCAGCTAAGAAAGGAGCAGTTTGGAATGGAGGACCTTTTGGAGTTTGGTTATGTTGGCCTGGGATGTGTATCTGCAATGGAAGGCATTAGACAATGCAATCACTGGGTATTTGTGGAGTTAGACAAAATATCAACTGAGAGCTAAGGATAGGGGTTGATTAAAAGGAAGTGGAAAAATAGCAAAGGCACAGTTTTCCTACCCTGCATGTATGACAATTTTTCTATCTACTACTAAAAACCATTTGATTAATTATCTTAGGTCTAGGGCCATGGCTTGCAAGGTCTTAGTTTATTTGTCTTTGTAGCACTCAAACTGCCCAACACACGTGGTATTTTTACAAATATTTGTTGAATTGAATACCAGGTACAATTTGAGAGAAACTATTTTCCTGATGATTTCATCTACAATGAGTGCAGCAAAAGCATTTGTATGGTTTTACCAGAGTAAGGAGGTGTTCCATGCTGCTAAACACACGGCAGGCTAATATAATCAGTTTCTGAAACTTTGTTCACTGTTTATATAGATGAATTTTCAATGGCAGTGTTCAGAGATGGTGCTGTGGTGGTGTTATAAGATAAAGCTGCTTGATAATTGCCACCTTATTTGGAAAAGGTAAATGACGGGTTTTAGGATGTTTAGCAAGCTGTAATCTCATTAACCTGCCCTTGAAGTCACACTGCAAGCTGCAAAATGGATTTCCCGTGGGAAACCACCACTCTATCCCTAGCCCTCCTCCTCCTACCACTGAGTCTTAACAAGCATAATTTATAAGGAAGCTCTGCAGAATTAGCAAATTTTTTAAAAAGTGATTATTTTTAAGTACTACATCTCTAGAAAGAAAGGAAGAAAAAGGAAGGAGCACGTGTTATGTATACAATTGGTGTTTGTTTAGTTCTTATTGAAGTGTTTTGCATACATTGGTATAACTCTTTCAATTTAAGCCTGTTCTCACTATAGAAAGAATTTTTTTAAAAGGATCTTTTGCTTATTTTAATTTTTGTACTTAAGTGTCTTTCCCTGCTAAATTAACCTGATAATCATTTATACATATTGCTCCCCTTTGTTATTGTCTTTCTTATATTAATGAAGACATTGTGTTAGAAATATTAAATTGCTAACAATCAATGATTATACAAGAAGCCCAGTATTGCCCTGCTATTAATAAAAGCAAAACTGGGTGGAAGAGATCACAGCATAGGGATATCATTTTGTCTAGAAACCCAGGCCTCATTTGATACCAAAAAGCTGCCACATTGAAGCACTTAAAACCTTCTAGGCAAAAGAAAAGGATAATAAATCACTTTGAGAATTATGGCTAAGGATAAATATTGGAATTTCACAGCTCTTTCAGGAACTGTCATGTATTTGAACATTGAATTAACTATATCCAAAAGAAAAATGAGATACTAGTTTTAGTCAGGTAAGGAAATGCAGATAAATTTTTAAAAATTTTAAAAATAGTGCTATAAGCTCAGTGTGAACTGAACTATTAAGTGGTTGAGAAGAAATCTACACGTTTTCTCCCTTATAAATGAAATACATAAATTCAATGCCTAGAAAAACTCCAGAAGACAGAGATTCAACTTATTTACTGACTCAGTTGGGATTTTTAAAAAATCTGGATTTGTAAGAAAGAGTAAACATCACAGAAGTTGTATACAAAGGCCTTTAAACTATATTACGTAAACTTCTTAGAGCAGAGTCTATTTCTTATGCATTTTCATGATTCTCTATAATGTCTGAGAGAGTTCCATGAACATAAGAGGTGCTCAATGTTTATTCAGTAACAGAATTAGTACAAATCAAATTGGTAAACCTAGACAGTACTAAATTATACAGTGACTTATCCACATTTTGCCCTTAAATATTGTGAAGGACTCCATTTTGTCATGTACTTTAAAAATTTTATTCTTTCATATATTTACACCATTTTCCTTTAGTACCTTTTTCTAGTCCATGTTCACATCTAGGATACCACATTACATTTAGTAATTATCTCTCTTTAGGCTTCTCTTAGTTTTGACAGTTTCTCAGATTTTCACTGTTTTTGATGACCTTGGTAGTTTTTTGTTTTTTTTTTTTTTTTTTTTTTTTTTTTTTTTTTTTTTTTTTTTTTTTTTTTTTTTTTTTTTTTTTTTTTTTTTTTTTTTTTTTTTTTTTTTTTTTTTTTTTTTTTTTTTTTTTTTTTTTTTTTTTTTTTTTTTTTTTTTTTTTGAGACAGAGTCTCACTCTCTTGCCTGGGGCGAGTGCCTTGCTCACAGCAACCTCAAACTCCTGGGCTCAAGCAATCCTACTGTCTCAGCCTCCCGAGTAGCTGGGACTACAGGCATGCGCCACCATGCCCGGCTAATTTTTTCTGTATGTATATTTTTAGCTGTCCAATTAATTTCTTTCTATTTTTGGTAGAGACGGGGTCTCGCTCTTGCTCAGGCTGGTCTCGAACTCCTGAGCTCAGGACAATCCGCCCGCCTCGGCCTCCCAGAGTGCTAGGATTACAGGCATGAGCCACCGCGCCCTGCCTGACCTTGGTAGTTTTAAAGAATACTTGTCCAACATTTTGAAAAATGTGCCTCAATTGGGATTTATCTGATGTTTTTCTCATGACTAAATTGGGATCATGTGTTTTGGAGAAGATGACCACAGAGGTAAAGTGTCATCCTCATCACATCATATGAAAGGTACATACTATCCTTATAAGCGTTGATATTAACCTTGATCACCTGGCTTAAGGTAAATGTTTGTCAATTTTCTGCACTAAAAAGTTACACTTTTTTTTTCACCCTTTCCACGCTACTATTCAGAAGAAAGTTACTATGCACAGCCCATGTTTAACAAGCAGGGAGTTATGATCCTACTTCTTAAGAGCAGAGTATGTACATATTAGTATATTATTATTTGAAATTGTTCTTCATGGGACATTTTTCTATTCTCACCCATTTATTTATTTAATCATCTATTTCAGGATAGACTCAGATAATTATTTTATACTTTGGGTTATAATCCAACAGCACTTTATTTTGTTACTAAAATTGTTTCAGCTTTGGCCATTTGGAGCTCTATCAGTTGGCTCTCGTGTCCCTTTAACATACAACCATCATTGTGTGAATGGTGTTTATTGTTTTATTTTGAGCACATGCTTATTTTTTGGTACTGTAAGATTTTGCCAGCTCTTCTTGTATTTTTTCTGACCCAGCCCTAGAATTAGCCATTTCTCCAAGCCTGGTTCCTTTCACTGGAGAATGGTATTAAAAATCAAGATTTGGGTGCTGGATGTGCCCCTTGCTACTGGGATGTTATTGATTTGGCAACTAACAGAGCAAGGAAATATGTGTATGTTAATATGTGTATATACACATCTATAAATACGTTTGTACATATCCATGTCTGTCTATATTAAGCTAAACTAAGTCTATACTCATTTCTCCAACTCTATTCCATTATCACATGAATAGTTCGGCCTCCTTCTC
Source organism: Indri indri (assembly GCA_004363605.1). NCBI lineage: Eukaryota > Metazoa > Chordata > Mammalia > Primates > Indriidae > Indri > Indri indri. The sequence goes on along the minus strand of RJWJ010000376.1, from coordinate 28,010 downwards.
CTTTATTTGTAAACTCCTATTCCAACAGTAAGAAACATGCCTTCTGCCTTTCACCATCCATTTGTTTAATTGTTCAATTCTACACTGTCTTGAAAGCAGGTAATATGATCCCTCCCAACTTTATTCTTCTTTAGTATTGTGTTGATTATTCTAGATCTTTTGCCTTTCCATATCTGCATAGTGGTTTCAGAATTATTAATGCATGCCCCTAAGGGAAATAACATTATCAACCAGAGTACAGTTCTTATGTAGTATTTTTTGACAATACACTCATTTCCAGAGTCACTTAAGTCGGCACCTTATTCTCCCACCCTCTTCAGTAAAGTTGTTTCAAACATTTGTGATACATTTACATTCTTTTGTCACATTGTGTATTCTATACTGGGATATTCAGATCTTGTAAATAATTTAAAATTTTTGCATACATAAAGTTTACTGTTTGTACAGTGAAATTCCATGGGTTTTGACAAACATTTAATATCTTATATTCACCATTAGAAAATCATACAGAAGAGTTTTGTCATGCTAAAAAATCCTTTCTGCTTTAACTCCTTCCCACTCCCCACTTCCAAACTCCCCCAAACCATTGATCTGTTTACTATCTCTATAGTTTTGCTTTTCCAAAATGTCATATAATTGAAATCATACAGTATGTAACTTTTCCAGACTGGCATCTTTTACTTAGCAATATGCATTTAAGACATATTCATGTCTTTTGTGGTTTAATAGGTCATTTCTTTTCATTACTGAATAGCATTCCATTGTTTAGATAAACCACAGTTTATCCATTGAAGGACATCTTGGTTGCTCCTGGTTTTTGCCAATTATGAATAAAGCTGCTATTTAAAATCTCACTTGCAAATTTTGTGTATTTTCTAGTCGACTGGGTAAAAGCCTAGGAAAATGATTGTTGGATCACGTGGTAAGAATATGTTAGTTTTGTAAAAAACTGCCAAGCCATCTTATAAAGTGGACATGCCATTTTACATTTCTACCAGCAGTAAATGAGAGTTCTTTTTGCTCTGCACCTCACCAGCAATTGGTTTTTTCAGTGTTTGGGTTTTGGCTATTCTAGTAAGTGTGTCTAGTAAGTATGTGGTGGTATCTAATTGTTGTTTTAATTTACAATTCCTAATGACAAATGATGTCTTTCTCCTTTACATGTGCATATTTGTCATCCACATATATTCTTTGATGAAGTTTCTATTCAGATCTTTTGCTTATTTTAAAGAATTGGGTCATCTCCTTATTGTTGAGTTTTAAGAGTTCTTTGTATATTTTGGATACAAGTCCTTTATCATATATGTGTTGTGAAAATGGTTTTTCCTATTTTTTTTCTTTTCTTAACAGTATCTTCATGGAACAGAAATTTTTTTTATTTTAATAAGAAATTTTTAATTTTAATAAAGTTCAACTTACAAATTTTCTCTCTCATGGATCGTGCTTTTGATGTGGTATTTAAAAACTTATCAAACACAAGGTCATATATATTTTATCCTATGTTTTCTTTAAGAATTTTTATAGTTTTACATTTTACATTAAAGTCTATGATTCATTTTGAATTTTGTAAAAAGCATAAGGTCTGTGTCTAGGTTCAATTTTTCTTACAGACATCCAATTGTTCTAACACCATTTGTTGAAAACACTTTCCTTTTTCCATTGAATTTCCTTTGTTTCTTTGTCAAAGATCACTTGACTATATTTGTATACATCTATTTCTGATCTTTTAATTCTATTTTATTGATCTGTGTGTGTATTCTTTGATCGATACCACACTGTCTTGAAAGTAGGTAATATGATCCCTGCAACTTTTTTTTTCAGTATTGTGTTGGTGGTTCTGGGTCTTTTGCCTTTTCATATAAACTTCAGAATTTTTCAACATCTACAAAATGGCTTGCTGTCATTTTGACTGTGGTTGCTTTGAATCTGTCAGTCAAATGAGGAAGAATTGGCACCTTAACAATATTGACTCTTCCAATAAATTGACTTTGGCTATCTCTGCATTTATTTAGAGCTTTAATTTTTTTCAGCAGTGTTTTGCAGTTTTTCATATGTAGATCCTGTATGTATTTTGTTAGATTTATACCTAATTATTTAATTTGGGGGGATACTATTTTAATGGTATTGCTTTTTTAAATTTCAAAGTTCAACTGTTCATTGTTCCTATATACGTTTGTAGGTACATATAGGTATGTAATATACAAAAACGATTGACTTTGGTTACTGATATTAGATCTTTCTTCTTTTCTAATACAGATGCTCCTTGACTTACAATGAGGTTACATCCCAATAAACTCATCACAAGTTGAAAATATTGTAAGTCAAAAATGCACTTAATATACCTAATCTAGCAAACATAAGAGCCTAGTCTAGGGTGCAATGCGCATCATCTGGGGGACGGACATGCTCGAAGCTCTGACTTGCGGGGGAGGGGGGGTCAGGGCAACATATGTAACCTAAACATCTGTATCCCTACAATATGCTGAAATAAAAAAAATTAAAAAATTAAAAAATAAAAATAAAGAGCTTAGTCTAGCCTATCTTAAATGTGCTCAGAAGACTTATATTAGCCTACAGTTGGGAAAAATCATCTAACAGAAAGTTAATTTTATAATAAAGTTTTGAATATCTCATGTAATTTATTGAATACTGTACTAAAAGTGAAAAGCAAACTGGTCGTATGGGGACTAAAAGTATGGTTTTTTACTGAATTCATATTGATTTTGTACTATCATAAAGTCAAAAAATCGTAAGTTGAACCATCGTAAGTCAGGGACTATCTGTATGTCTATTTAATGCTATAAATTTCCCTCTAGGCACTGATTTTGTTACATTCCACAAGTTTTGATAAGTTGTATTTAGTTCAAGATAATTTTTAATGTCTTTTGAGACTTCTTCTTTGACCCATATGTTATTTAGAAGAATGTAGTTTCATTTCCAAGTATTTGGGGATTTTCTAGTTATTTTCTTTGTTATTGGTTTCTAGTTTAACATATTGACTGCCACGCTAGAAAAAATTTTTTTCCCCTGGGACCATGGTGTTTTATTACAAAAATAGAATAAAAACTTTGAAAACAAAATGATCCTTTCTAATTTAATGAAAAATTTAATGAAAAACGAAATTTATTGACTTCTATTCATTTAATTCACATTTTTAGTCTTTGTCAATATTAACTGTAACAATAAGAACATCACCAAGATTTTCATGAACCAACTGCAGTATTTTGCCCAGGTTGTGCTTCATGAGGCCCTGGGCTGAAAACTAGCATGAGTTAAATACAACTCACACGGCAGTTAACATGTTAATTCCATTATATACTGAAAACATACTTTGCATGATTTAAATTTGCTAACTTGTATTTTATCAATCAAAACGTCTATCTTGGTAGATTTTTTTATATAAGCTTGAAACAATGTATATTCTGTTGTTGGATGGAATATGCTATAAGTATCAATTAGATCAAATTTCTTGATAATGCTATTCAAGGCTACTAAATTTTTATTGATTTTCTGCCTACTTGATTTATCAGCTATTTATTCTTTCAGTTCTATCAGTTTTGCCTCACATATTCTGATGCTTTATTGTTAGACGCATACATGTTTAGAACTGTTATGTCTTCTTAGAATATTGACTGCTTTATTATTACATAGTACCCATTTTATCCCTGACAATTCTCCTTATTGTGAAGTATCCTTTATCTAAAATTAGTATAGTTACTTCAGCTTTCTTTTGGTTAGCATTAGCATGGTGTATAACCATGCTAACCCTTTTATTTTAACCTATCAATGTCTTTATATTTTAAAAATTTATCTTGTAGACAACACATAGTTGAGTATTATTTTTTAATCTACCTTGATTCTCTCTAACTGGTGTCTTTAAATCATTTACATATACAGTGATTATTGATATTTTTGAAGTAATATCAACCAGTTTTGGAACTGTTTTTGATTCACTGCCAGAGGTTTCTTTTACTGCCTTCTCTGGTTCTAATTGAGCATTTTATAAGATTCCAATTTATCTCCTCTCTTAGTAGGTAAATTATACTACTTTAAAAAATGTACTAGTTTTTCCTAGAGTTTGAAATATACATTTTTAACTAATTTAAGTCCACCTTCAAATACAACTATTTTGATTCACGTGTAGTACATGTACCTTATGACAGAGTATTTCCAATTCCTCTCATTCCTTGTGACATTGCTGTCATTCCTTCACTTATCAACATGCTATAATCAAATATGTTATTACTATAAATCTAAATAGTTTTTAGATCAATTAAGAAAAAAATTTTCTTAATTTTACCTACATTTATTCCTTCTCCAAAACTCTTCCCTTTTTTAATGTAGACCTAAGACGTATATCATTTTCCTTTTGCCTGAAAAAAAATCTTTTAACATTTTTTGCAGAGTAGATATTGATGGCAGCAAATTCTCTCCATTTTTATTTGAGAAAGTTTTCATTTATCTTTCATTTTGGAAGAATAATTTCACTGTAGAATTCTAGGTTGATTTTTTTTTTTATTTCAACACTGCAAATATTTTATTACACTATCTTCTGGCTTGCATCTTTTTTGACAAGTCTGTTGTAATTCACCCTTGTTCTTCTATTGGTCAAGAGTGTGTGTGTGTGTGTGTGTGTGTGTGTGTGTGTGTGTGTGTGTATGTGTGTGTGTTTCCTGGCTTCAAGATTTTTTCATCTTTGGTTTTCTGCAGCTTAAATATGATATGCCTAGGTGTACCTTTTTAACATATATTTATTATGCCCTGTATTCTCTGGGCTTCCGGGATTTGTAGCTTAGTGTCTGTTATTAATTTTGAAAGTTCTCAGTGACACTACTTCAGATATTTTTTTCTTCTGATATTCCAATTATATATATATATACATCATTTAAAATGACATCATTTGAAACTGTTTTACAGATCTGGGATGTTCTGTTCCATTTTTTTCATTCTTTTTTCTTTTTACCTTTCAGTTCAGGAATTTTCTATTGATCTATCTTCAAGCTCACTAATTCTTTCTTCAACTACATCAAGTCTTTCTAGAATTTTCTGTTGATTCTTCTTTAGAACTTACATCTTTGTGCTTATATTACCTATCTGTTCTTGAATGTTATCTACTTTTTCCATTAGAACCCATAATAATTATAGTTATTATAAATTTTCTATTATTTTCAACATCTGTATCACATCTGAATCTGGTTCTGATGATTTATCTCTTCAGACTGTTTTAACTTGCCTTTCATTATTCCTTGTTGAATGCCAGCTATGTTGTATTAGGTAATAGGAATTCAACTAAATAGGCCTCCAGTATGAGGATTTTTATTCATATGGCTAGGAATTAGGTTTTGTTCAATTTTTCCTGAAGATATAGGTGACAGAGGCTTCAAGTTTCTCTACTGTCCTCATTTTTTTTTTGTCTCCCATCTTCACTTTGGGCTTTCATAAGTGCTCTTCCTCAGAGAGAATCGGTGTCCTGAGTGTCCTTCAGCTGGAATCCACTACTATTTTACTGGAAACCTGTTGGTGTGAAAGTAAGGTGTGTTGGGAGGGAGGGCATTCTTTAATCTTTCAATTAAATCTCAGCATTTTAGTGGTCCTCTATGTGGCCTGCGGCTTTCACAATTTATTCTTCTTGTATAGTTTTTCCCCCTCCCTTACCTGAGGCAAGAAGGCCAGAGCAAGAAAAATGCTTTTCTGTCACAGCTCTGGAACAGGGCTCTGAAAGAGTCTTTTCCCATGAGAATTAGACCTTTGTTATGGGGAAGGTTCTACGCATTTGTATTTCACAGTAATTTCTTTTCCCCTCCCCCTGCCAGAGGCATAAGGAGACTCTTTCTCATATCTTCACCATGAGAACTTGTTGAGTTTCCTGAAGGAAAAGCCCATAAAAGTTTGAAGTGCCCCATAAAACTGAGGCACTCAGGAGATACTCACACAAGCTCACAGGAAACCTTCAGAAATTCATTAAAATTACTATTTAAGTACTTCTATCAGTTTATGCCTTCAGTAGCTTCTGTCCAGGGAAGCAAATTTTGCTCTGACTCTTGAGATTTGCCTGCCTCTCCAGAATTCAGCTCTGAAAACTCAGTTTTCTGATGGGTACAGAAAAGTGTTAATTTTCAGTTTGTGCAACTTTTTGTTATAAGGATGGGAGTGATGAGCTCCAGGCTCTTTAAATGTCAGAGCTGAAATCTGAATTTAACTTTCTTTGGTTGTCTTTTGCAAATGAAAGCTTTATACTTAAATCTCAAAAACAGTTGTTCTTTTCTTCTTGACAATACATCAACTACCAGATTTAAATTTTTATCACTAGCAGTTAAAAAGCCATAGATCCATTATAGATCCATTTTATATATCATGCTGCATGTTTTGAATCTGTGATGCTTCATTTTGCTGAAAATGTCATTTTACAGCCATCAGCCACAAATCTTAAATGTACAAATGAACATCGATTATATCAAATAGTCCTTTAAGTATATGTATGGATGATTGCCTCATGTAGCTTTTTACTATTTATTGTGAAATACATACTCCAAAAAAATATACAAAACATACATGTACAATTTAGGGAATAATCATAAAATTATTACTACTGTAACAATTATGCCAGTTAGAAACCTCCAATACCACAACATGGTAGTAGAAATAGTTGTCATCTTTGCTTTACTGGGAAAGCTTCTAGAGTTTACCCATTAAATACAGTTGTTCCTTGAAGTACCAGAATACAAGCTTTTTACTATGCTAAGAAAGTAATCTCAAGTCCTATTTTATTGAGTGTTTTTATGAGGAATGGATATTAGGGTTTTTTTTCAAAAATCTTTCTGCATGTATGAAGATATGAAAATGATTTTTCTATTAGACCTATTAATATGGTGAATTAACTTAATAAATTCCCTAATATGGAATGACCCTTGTATTCTGGAAATAAATCCCACTTGCTCATGTGCTGGTAAATTCAGTTTGCTGGTATTTTTCCAATTTTTGCATCAACATTCAAAATGTATTGGCATATAGTTTTCATTTTTGTGTGTTAACTTTATGAAGTTTATGTTATACTTTATCAAGTATAAAATATAGGTATCAGAATTATACTTGCTTCATAAAAAGAATTTGAAAGGTTTTCCATCTTTTTTCAATGCCTGGGGAAAATTTCTATATCGTTGAGACTATCTGATCTTTGATATGTTGGCCCACTTCCCCCTGTGAGATTACCTGGTCCTGATGCTTATTTATGGTTTAGTTCTTTGATGATTTCTCTGGTATTTTATCTAAGAAAATTGTTTTGGTCAAGCTTTCTCTTTTTTTAATAGGATCAATTCTGGAAAGCTGCATTTTCCTAGGAATGTATCTATCTAGATTTTCAAATGTATTTACATAAAATTCTGCAAAGCAGTATTTTTTTACTCTTTAATATTTACTCTGTTTTGTGGTAAATCCCCATGTCATTTGTGTATTTGTACTTCCCTTCTTTTCCTTACTTAAGTCAGCTGGACTGTTTATTTTTTTAAAAATCAGTATTTTGAATTATTAGTTCTATTTTATAAAAATTTTACATTATTAATTTATGCTTTATTATTTTCTTCCTGGTGGCATTTGTATTTTTTTAGTCTTTTAAATTTCATTCTTTATAAATAAGTGTATATATTTTGGACTGGAAATCATTCTCTCATTTCTGCTTTAATTGTATCCTGTAGATTTTGATATGTATTGCTTTCATTTTTACTTTTAGAAATTTTACAGTATTGGTTTGCAATTCTCCTTCTGCCTTAGAGTTTCAAAATTTCTAGTTGAAAGAGACTGGGATTTTTTGTTTGTTTGTTATCATTTTCTGTTTCAGTTGCACTGTAATGAAAGAATGTTATTTGTTTTATTCCTCCTTATAAAAATTGGTTTTCTGTGTCATTTAATGTACGGTCAATTCTCATGACCATTAGTGTGTACTTGAGAAGAAAGCAGAATCTCTGTAATCTGAATGTGAATATTTATAATGTGTATATAAGTACATATTACCTCCACATTAGCTGAAGCCTCCTGTATCATTACCTATATTTTTGCCCACATGGTCTACCTTGGTTTTGGAATGGTATGCTAAAGTCTACCATTAATAGTGTTTTGTCTATTTCTCCTTATCTCGTTTTGTTTCATAAAAGTGTAGATATTTGGTGCATAAATTGTCATATCTTTGTGTTGAATTATGTGGTTCAGCATTATAAAGAGTCTGACTTTTGTCTTATTTAAATTTGGGGGGCTAAATTTTATTTTTCTTAGTATAGCATTTCGAATCCTGCTTTCTTGTTTACATATAACTTAGTACAACTTAGCCTATTTCTTTATTGTCAGTATTAATCATTTTGTTTTAGATGTATTTCTTGAATATGGCAAGAATAGGGTTTTGCCACTAAGCCAATATGATAAATTTTTCCTTTTAATGGGGAATTGAAACAATTTTGACTTGTTGATAAGACTTATGTGTTTGATATCATCTCTTTCATGTTATTTTGTTATGTTTACTGTGTTTAGTATATTACATTTACTGCGTGTTTTCCCTATATGATCAGTTTCATGTTTTTAAAATAACTTTTGGGTTTTAGGAAGTTTTTTCCCTAGTGGTTACTTTTTTACTACTGCTTTTTATAATGTCCTTCATCTCCTTTTTTCTTACATTTCTACCATTTTGGCTTATTGCTTTTTAGATGATATCCTTTGAATCTTATTGTATTTGTAGCAATTAGCAATTAGTAAAATGATTCCACTTTCCTCTTCTTTCCCCCTTTTCTCATTTTTTACCTGTGTCATTCTGACACAATGTTGACTTTTTTTTTTTAATTTTTTTTATTTCAGGAAATTATGGGGGTACAAACATTTTTGTTACGTGTTATGACTTTGCCACATCCCGACCATGATTTGATACGTGCCCTTCCCCCCCTACAACGCTCCCCGCTTCCATTAGTTGTGAGTTTACCCACCCCCGACCCCTCTACTCCCAAAGAGTGTTACTACTGTGTGAGCACCTTAGTGTTGATCAGTCAGTGCCAGTTTGATGGCAAGTACATGTGGTGCCTATTCTTCCATTCTTGTGATACTTCACTTTGGAGGATAGGCTCAAGCTCTATCCAGGAAAATATAAGAGGTGCTAGATCACTGTCGTTTCTTATAATTGAGTAATATTCCATTGTATATATATACCATATTTTATTAATCCACTCATGGATTGACAGGCACTTGGGTTGTTTCCACATCCTTGCAATTGTGAACTGTGCTGCCATAAACATTCGAGTGCAGATGTCTTTATTATAGAATGACTTTTGTTCTTTTGGATAGATGCCTAATAGTGGTATTGCTGTGTCAAATGGGAGTTCTACTTGTAGGACTTTAAGATACTATTTTTATGTTTCCCCTAATGTTTGTGTTAGACTTGGATCTATAATTAATGTACTGGTTGCTCATGTCCCTATGCCAAAGTTTTCCCAATTTTCTCATTTGAACAAAGTTAATCCTCTGGTTGATTCTTCAGTTGCAGCGTATAAGTTCTGTAACCCCTGAATTCTTCTGTTTGAAGCTTTTCTTTTCCATAGCCTTGATGCTTGAAGGAAAGCTAGGCTGAATAAGAAAGAAATCTTTCACTCATATTTTCTTTCCTTGTATTTTTTGAAAATGTTGCTCCTCTATTGTCTTATTTATGCAGCTGTTAAGAATATTGATGCCAACCTCATTTTTTTAAGTGACCTAAATTTTTGCCCCAATTTTTCCCTTTTTATAATCTAATAGTATATTTATTTATACTGCAAAATATATCAGAATTATTCATTCTGGGTCACATCTCCTGAGTATACAGTGGATCCTTTCATTAAGTAAAAAGTTTTCTTGTATTATATAATTTTAAATATTTGGCTCCATAGTTTTATTTTTCTTATTCAGAATTTTGATTATACATATGTTAGATTTTTTCCCACTAAAATATTAACTCTCACGCTGTGAAATCTGAAAAGACCATAAATTTTAAAAGGAAGTAGAAATGGATTTGTTTTCTACTTCCTGTGGCCTTGGAGAAGAACTTTAAAAGCTCATTCTAATAGTAAATTTCTTTCAGGTTCCTAGCTATATAGTGCATTCTCTTTATATTTTTTTGTAATAAAAAATACTGTTTACAAAGGAGGGAGGGAAGGCAGAAGACTTTCCTGTATGTCTTCTCGTTTAATGATTAAAGTGCTGTTGCCTTCAGTGGATCAACTGTTGGATAGAACGTTACAAATTGAAGAGATAACACTGTATCAGGTCCAAGGTTTAGGCAATTACTTTTTTTTTTTTTTTTTTTACTGATGTCAACTTACGAAACCAGATTCACATAAAAGTGTCTATATACATGACAGTATTTATTTTCATTGCTTATAAAAAAAAAGTCAAGAAAATCACTATGATGTGATGTTCAGGATTCTGAAGAACAGTTTTCAGACAACTTTTTGTAGAAATTTAGATTTGTAAATTTGTACTGAGAAGTTAATTTGCCTGTGCCACATGATGGACTAACAGAGTTGCTAATTTCTAACCTATTGATAATTCTTTAATTTTTAAGAGAAATATTTTTCAACTGATTTTTTTTTCAGTCAAGAAAGATGACTAATTGTGGTATCCTTTTTTTATATACCAACCCTGCAGAATGAACTAAGAGTCCCAAATAATCCATTGTCTCTAGTATCGAAATTTTTATCCAACTTTTAAATGTTTTCTTTGTCTCATTTGTCTTGTCTTATGCCATTAAATATTTACAGTGCACTCCTGTAGTCATGCATTGAAGGTTCAGTCAAATAAGCAAAATTTTTGAGTGACTCTCCTTAAAATGAGAGATAAATGCATATACCTTTCCCTGTTTTACCCTTTACCATAATGGCTGTGTCTTTTACTAATGAAGAAAAAAATAGCAATTTAACACTTAGTTTAAAAACTAACCAGCAACTTTCACTGGCAAAGAAAATGTATATTGTCATGGAAAAACGGTTTTTCTTTTCAAAAGAAGTCATATGTAAGTCTTTTAAATTGGTAATTTTTGCTCTCTACTGACAATGCAAAGACAGACTTTGAGGCAAAGTGTCCTGGGTAAGAATAAAAGGGCTGCAGCTGCATTCAGGAAGCTCAGTGTCCACATGAGCCTCCACTTTGGGAGTTCGATTCCTTGGAGATTTGGCCCCATCTTTCCTCACATATATACTTACATGTCATTCAGTGACATGCTCAGGAAAACTCTGTATCATTTTGAAAATTTCATGCTCAATGAAATCTTACCATCAAGTACATTACAAATTAACCTGACTGCATATGTTACTAGTAAAAATGTACTAAGCAAAAATCCATAAAGTGACCAAACCATTAGTGCCTGTGTCTACATCCAGCAGTATGGTAAAGAATAAAGTTAACTTCTCCTTCTCAGCTAGCTGTTCCAACCCACCCTTATCTATACCATCATGATTCATTAGATTTTTCTCCTATGAGGTCTGACTTCCAAGATGATCCTGAAACTGTGCCTAAGAAAAATATCAGATAATTTTATTTTCTTATTTGATTGTGTTATTTTATGACTCCTCATTAAGATTTCTTTTTTTTGTTTAAAAAATAGTAATTTTACTGATAAAAATTTATTAACTCACGAACATTCTAAATTTTTACCTTTTCCCAGGGACTCCAAAGGTTTTTGCACTCCTTGGTTCTAAAGAAGTGGATGATAAAGAGAGACTACTACAACAGACAGTGTATGTGTTACTGGTTTGTCCAATGAGGACCTAAAGTTGTGTACATTTGAGGCAAGCTCCAAGAGGTGAAGAGGTGAGGGAGTTTGGGGGAGTTGAACATGAGGAAAAGAGAATTGGAGGAACAGATGTTTTGAGTGGAGGATATAGAGGGAAGGAACATGGTAAAAGAAAGTTTCCAAAGATGTTTATTTTGCTTTAAAATAGACTCCCTGGTCAGCAAAATAGCAGAATAGGAAATTCAAGCCTACATTCCCCCACAGAAACACAGATTTAACAACTATGTAAGTAACAAAATACCGTTATGAGAAGTCTGGAATGCGGTTAAGAAGTTGCAATACCCAAGACTTATACAAAACTGAGACTGGCCTCACTGAAGTGGGTAAGGCCAATTCCACTTTACCTGCCTCAGTCACTCCCTGAAACTAGAACAGCTCAGCACTTGAAGGAGACTGCAACTCCTCTTGAGGGGAGTGAAAAACACCCAATGTTTCTGGGTTTTCAGGGAGCTCCCTGAGGGACTAGCTTCTGTCTTGCCTCACATGGAACACGGAAAGAACTGACACAGCCTAGACACCTGGGGCAGACAGGAGAATGGGCACATTCCTATGGCTAGTATAGCTCTGTGAGGCTTGGAGAAAGGGCAAAACTGAGATCTCTGCTCCAGGAAGGAAGGAAGAATGGAATGGGCTCCAACATCTTCAGCCTTTCAAGTGCACTCTTCAAGGGGCTGGCTTCTGTCTCATCTCACACAGAGTGCTAAAGAAACTGGCATCTTCCAGGCAGCTGGGGCAACTGCAGCCAGCATAGCTTTGTGAGGCTTGGAGAAGGTATAAAATAGAGGCTTTTCCTCTGGGAGGTAGTGGGGAAAGTTGAGCTCTTCCCAATGTCCCCAGCATTTTAGTGCACCACCTGAGGGATCCATTTCTATATCACCTAACACAAAGCACTGACAGAACTGACATAATGAGACACAAGGCAGTGCAAGAGATTATAATCTCCTGGAAAAATAAAAGACTAGAAGTCTGGGCAGCTAGATACAAAGGCTCAGAATCTCTATCTGAGATGACTGGTGAAGATTGTTCCCAGTCTAAACCACTTTGTGAAGACAGGGCGAGGGCTTTTTCTTTAAATACACAGACACTAATGCAAAGCTACAAGAAACATGGAGAATTAGAAGAACATGAAACAATCAAAAGAATAAAATAATTCCTTACTAGTCCACACTAAAGAAATGGAGATCCAGGGATTAATTGCCTAACAGATAATTAAAAATAATTATCTTAAAGAAGCCCCATGAGTTATAAGAGGACATAGACAATTAACCAATACCAGGGGAATGATGTATGAACAAAGTGAGAATATTAACGTGATATAAATAAAGAAGAATCAAACAGAAATTCTCTTGCTAAAGATGACAGTAACTGAACTAAAAGAATTCACCAGTGGGATTCAAAAGCAGACTTTATCAAGCACAAGAAGGAATCAGTGAACTTGAAGTAAGGTCATTTGAAATTATCAAGTCAGCGGAGCAAAAAGAAAAAAGAATAAAACAGTGAAAAAAGCCTAAAGGAATTATGGGACACCATCAAACAAACTAACACATTCATTAGGAGGTCTTCAGAAAGAGAATAGAGGGAGAAAGGAGAGAAAATCTTATTTAAAAAAAATGGCTGAAAACTTCCCAAATCTGAGGAGGGAAGTGGAAATCTGTATCTAAAAAGCTCAAAGAACCATAAGTAAGATGAACCCAAAGAAATCTACACCAGACACATTATAATCCAGTTGTCAAAAGTCAAGAACAAAGAGAGTTTTGAAAGCAGCAAGAGAAAAGCAACTCATTATGCACAAAGAAGACTTCATAAAACTATCAGTTAGTTTCTTGGCAAAAATCTTTTTTTTTTCAAGATTTACAAATTTTATTCTAATATTTTAATATATGTTGACATCAATCGGATATCTAAATTGAATTTTTTTGGGGGGGGATTCTTGTTGGAATTTATGTCAGAACTCTTTATCTCTTTGCCAAATAAATATAATCATAGTTTACAATACACAATTCCAAATCATTCATACATATTATGAACATACCTTCCATTAGTATATACTTTACACAAATATATTCTATCATTTTGGGGATATAATTTCCATACCATACAATTCACTTACTTAAAGTATATAATTTAATGATTTTTAGTACATACATAGAGTTGTGCAACCATCAATATGATCAATTTTAGGACATTTATATTACCCTACAAGGAATCCCCATACTCATTAGCATCCATTTCCTGCCGCCCCAACCCACCCCCATCCCTAGGCAGCCACTAATCTACTTTTGATCTCACAGATCTGCCTATTCTGGACATTTCATATAAATGGAATTACAGTCATGCACCACTTAACGATGTTTTGGTCAATGACAAACTGCATATAGGTAGATGGTGGTCCCAAAAGATTATAATGAAGCTAAAAAATTGCAATCACCAAGTGACATCATAGCCATCATAATGTCATAATGCACCACATTACTCACGTGTGGGGTGATTCTCAGCAGAAATCTTGCAGTCCAGAAAGGACTAGGATATATTTGACATTCTAAAAGAAAAAACAAAAAACCTGCTAACCAAGAATTCTATGCCCGGAACAACTGTCTTTCAGAAATGAAGGCGAGGTAAAGACTTTCTCAGACAAACAAAAGTTGAGGGAGTTCATTACTCCTAGACCTGCCTTACAAGAAATGCTAGAAGGGAATTATTCAAATTGAAATGAGAGGATGCTTAAATAGTAGCACAAAAGCAAATGAAAAAATGAAACTTACTGGTAATGTAAACATATAGAGAAATACAGAATGCTGTAATAATGTAATGGTGATGTGTAAATCACTTTTGGCTCTAGTATAAAATTTAAAAAACAAAAATAACTGTAGTTCCATCTGTGTTGTTGCAAATGGCAGGACTTCATTCTTTTTTGTGGCTATATAATATTCCATTGTACATATGTACCACAATTTCTTTATCCATTCATCCATTGATGGACACCTATGTTGATTCCAAATTTTGGCTGTTGTGAACAATGCTGCAATAAACATGGGAGTGCAGATATCTTTTTGATAAACTGAATTCCCCTCCTTTGGATATATACTTAGCAGTGGGATTTCTGGATCATATTGTAGTTCTATTTTTAATTTTTTGAGTAATCTCCATACAATTCTCCACAGTGGTTGCACTAATTTACATTTCCACCAACAGTGTATAAGGGTTCCCCTTTCTCCTTTAAAATAAGTAAAAGAGTGAAATTGAAATATTCTTTTTTTTTTTTTTTTTTTTTTTTTTTTTTGAGACAGAGTCTCACTCTCTTGCCTGGGGTGAGTGCTGTGGCGTCAGCCCAGCTCACAGCAACCTCAAACTCCTGGGCTCAAGCAATCCCACTGTCTCAGCCTCCCGAGCAGCTGGGACCACAGGCATGCGCCACCATGCCCGGCTGATTTTTTTCTATATATATATTTTTAGCTGTCCAATTAATTTTCTTTCTATTTTTGGTAGAGATGGGGTCTCGCTCTTGCTCAGGCTGGT
>RJWJ010000376.1:0-12597 GCA_004363605.1 Indri indri | reverse complement strand
ATTCTTAATATAAAGAAATGATAAATGCCTGAGGTGATGGATACCCCAGTTACTCTGATTTGATTAATTCACATTGTATGCCTGTATGAAGATATCACTTGTACCCTATAAAGATATATAACCATTATCTGCTCGTATTAAAAATAACTGTAAATACAAATATTTGATAATGGATATACAATATAAAAAGATGTTAAGTGTGACATAAATAACAAGTTATGTCAGGGAAAAGGAAAAAGTGTAGGTTTTTATATGAGTAAAGTGAAGTTGTTATTAGCTTAAAATAGACTTGCTTTTGGAAAAAGTCCTCAAACTGTGTTTTTGTCTGAACTCCACAACTATCAACAATCAACACAGAAGAGGTGTTCTGTGACCAAATGTGGGGTTTTTCCCCCAAACGCCAAGCAGTGGACACCAGCTGAATGTCCTTTAATTCAAGTCTGACACTATCTACCTGCAGACAGTGTCAGATCCCACAGGTTGAGGGCTCGGTCCCCAAAACTGCCCCCTGCTGAGACCAGTCACAAGTCTGGGCCTCCAGAGCTTCTGACCACTTGCTTCAAGTTGGGATTCCCATGACACCCTCCTTCTTTGGGTTTGATTAATTTACTGGAGCAGCTCATAGAACTCAGGGAAACACATTTACCAGTTTATTGTAAAGGATATTACAAAGGATATAGATGAAGAGATGCGTAGGTGAGGTATGGGGGAAGGTGCGTGGAGGTTCCATGCCCTCCCTGGGTTTGCCACCCTCCAGGGACCTCCATTTGTTCAGCTATCCAGAAGTTCTCTGAACCCAGTCCTTTTGGGTTTTTACAGAGGTTTTATTACATAGGCATGATTGACAACTGTGTAGCAATGTGACTGTTCAAGAAGCACATGCTCTAAACTCAGCATAACCTGTCTATTCAGAATCATCCTGTCTTCTCAGTGCAGCATTCCTTCCTCCAGGGTATGGGGCAGGACCCTCTCTGGAATAAGGGTCTTTTAAACCACAATCAGATTAGAGTCCTGCCTTGGGCAGGTTAAAAGAGGACAGGAGAAGGTCAGAAAGAGAGATTCTGTTTCCTGAGGCCTGCTCCTGAGGCCTAAAGTGCCCCAACATTATAACAAGGTCTATGGGAGTTATGAGCCAGGAGCCAGAGATGAAAACCTACATATATATATATATATATATACACACACACACACACACACATATACATATATGTACACTACCACAAGACTGTTATGAGGTGTTTCATATAAGCCTCATGGTAACCACAAAGAAAATACTAATAATAGGTATACAAAAAAAGAGAAAAGAATTAAAACATATCACTACAAAAAAATCAACGAATCACAGAGGAAGACATTGAGACAAGAAAAGAGGGACAAAAGAACCACAAATAAACAGAAAGTAATTAACAAAATGGTAATAGTAAGTTATTACCTATCAATAATTACTTTAAACATATGGATTAAACTATTCAAGCAAAAGACAGAGTGGAGAGAAGGAAGGGTTTCAAACAAAGGAGAGGGGGGAATGGGCACAGCTCAGGTGTAGTTCAGAGGAGGAGGTGCTGGAGCCTGCCGGGGACTTTGGAAAGCAGAACAGGAGAAAGAAAAAGAGGAGAAGAGATTGGTGAGGATCGAACCCAGAGAGGCTCAGAGCCCAGTTAAGGTGGTAAGAGGGGATTCTGTATCTGCTGTCTCTAGGAAAAACATCTAAGCCACAAGGATGCACAAAGATTCAATGTGAAAGGATGGGAAAAATATTCCACGCAAATGGAAAGCAAACAGAGCAGGGATGCCACTCTTGTATCAGATAAAATTGACTTTACATCAACAAAGGTAAAGAAAGACAAAGAGGGTGATTATATAATGGTAAAGGGAACAACTCCACAAAAAGACATAACGATCCTAAATATATATGCACCTAACACAGCAGCTCCCAGATACATAAAGCAAATTTTACTAAAGCTAAGCAAAGAAATAAATAGCAGCATCATAATTGTTTGGTACTTCAACACCTCATTGTCAGAGCTGGACAAATCGTCAAAGCAGAAAATAAAGAAACACTGGACCTAAACCAGACTCCAAATCAAATGGACCTAATAGACATTTACAGAACATTCTACCCCCAAACTACTGAATATACATGCTTCTCAGCAGCACATGGGACATTCTCCAAGACTAATCATGTCTTAGGCCACAAAGCAGGCATCAAAAATTAAAAAAAAAATCAAAATCATACCAGATATCTCTTCAGACCACAGTGGAATAAAACTAGAAATCAATCACAATAGAACCAGTTGAACCTACAGAAACTTATGGAAATTAAACAACCTGATGCTGAACAATTATTGGGTCAACAATGAAATTAAGATAGAAATCAAAAGATTCTTTGAACTGAAGGACAAAGGGGACAAAAGCTGTCACAATCTATGGGCACAGCAAAAGCATTCCTCAGGGGAAAATTCATAGCTTTAAATGCCTACATCAAAAAGACAGAAAGATCACAAATTATCAACCTAATTTCACATCTAAAGGAACTAGAAAAGGAAGAGCAAACAAAACCCACAGATAGCAGAAGAAAAGTAATAATGAAGGTCAGAGCAGAACTAAATAGAATGGAAAACAAACAAACAAAGATAGACCAACAAAACAAAATTGGTTCTTTGAAAAGATAAACAAAATTGACACACTGCTTGCTAGATTAACTAGGAATAGAAGACAAAAGACCCAAATAGCCTCAATCAGAAATAAAAAAAAGACATTACAACTGATACCACAGAGATATCAAACATCATCCATGAATGCTATGAAAATCTCTATGCACATAAATTCAAAAACAGAGGAAATGGACAAATTCCTAGAAAGATACAACCTCCCAAGACTCAATCAGGAAGAAACAGAACTCCTGAACAGACCAATAACAAGCAATGAGATTGAAACAGCAATAAAAAATCTTCCAACAACAACAAAAAAGCCCTGGACCAGATGGATTCACAACTGAATTCCACCAGACCTACAAAGAAGAGCTGGTACCCATACTGCAGAAATTATTCCATAACATCAAGAAGGAAGGAATCCTCCCCAACTCCTTCTACAAAACCAGTATCAGCTTGATACCAAAGCCAGGAAAGGACACAAAAAAAGAAAACTACAGACTAATAACTCTTATGAATATAGATGCAAAAATCCTCAATAAAATACTAGCAAATCAAATTCAGCAGCACATCAAAAAACTAATCCACCATGACCAAGTGGGCTTCATCCCAGGGATGCAACAATGGTTCAACATACATAAATCAACACACGTGATTCACCACATAAACAGAAGCAAAAACAATGATCATATGGTCATCTCAATAGATGTAGAAAAAGCATTCGACAAGTTGTAGCACAATTTTACAATAAAAACCCTCAACAAATTAGGCACGGAAGGAACATACCTCAAAATTATAAAAGCCATATAACAAACCCACAGCTAACATCATGCTGAATGGGGAAAAGTTGAAAATATTGCCCCTAAGAATTGAAACAAGACAAGAGTGCCCACTGTCACCACTTCTATTCAACATAGTACTGGAAGTCCTAGCCAGAGCAATCAGGCAAGAGAAAAAAATAAAGAGTATCCAAATCAGGAAAGAGGTCAAACTATCACTCTTCACTGATGACATGATCTATGATCTTGTACCCAGAAAACCCCAAAGATTTCACCAAGAGACTCCTGGGATTAATAAATTCTGCAAAGTCTCAGGATAAAATCAATGTACATAAATCAGTAGTATTTCTATAAACCAAAAACAGTCAAGCTGTGAGTCAAATCAAAGACTCATTGCCATTCATAACAGCTACAAAGAAAATAAAATACCCAGGAATATACTTAACCAAGGGGTTGAAAGATCTCTATAAGGAGAACTATGAAACACTGAGGAAAGAAATCGCAGATGACACAAACAAATGGAAAAACATATCATGCTCATGGATTGGCAGAGTCAACATTGTTAAAATGTCCACACTACCTAAAGGGATTTACAGATTCAATGCAATCCCCATCAAAATACCAATATCACACTTCACAAAACTAGAAAAAATAATTCTACATTTCTTTTGGAACCAGAAAAGAGCCTGAATTGCCAAAGCAATGTTAAGCAAAAAGAACAAATCTGGAGGCATCACATTAACAGACTTCAAACTACACTACAAGGTTATAGTAACCAAAACAGCATGGTATTGGTACAAAAATAGAGACATAGACCAATGGAACAGAGCATAGAACCCAGATATAAACCATTCACATATAGCCAACTGATCTTTGACAAAGCAGACAAAAATGTACACTGGGGAAAAGAAGCCCTATTCAATAAATGGTGTTAGGAAAATTGTATAGCCACATGAGGAAGAATGAAACAGGACCCCTAAGTCTCGCCACTCACAAAAATTAATTCAAGATGGATAAAAGACTTAGATCTAAGGGATGAAACCATAAGAATTCTAGAGGAAAAAGTAGAAAACACTCTTCTGGATATTGGCCTACACAAAGAATTTATGAAAAAGACTCCAAGGGCAATCATAACAACAAAAATATATGGGGTTTGATTAAAAAGCTCTGCACATTTAAGGAAATAATCAACAGAACAAATAGACAACCTACAGAATGGGAGAAAATATTCACAAGCTACACACATCCGATAAAGAGCTAATAGCTAGAATTTACAAAGAACTCCAGCAAATCATCAAGAAAAAAATCAAACAACCCCATTAGAAAGTGGGTGAAAGACACAACAGAAGCTTTTCATAAGATAGACGAATGGCCAATAAACATAAACAAATGCTCAATGTAACTAATCATTAGGGAAATGCAAATTAAAACCACAGTGAGATATCACCTTACCCCAGTTAAAAATGGCTTTTATTAAAAAGTCCAAAAACAGTAGATGCTGGTGTGGATGCACACAGAAAGGAACACTGATACACTGTTGGTGGGACTGCAAATTAGTACAACTTCTATAGGAAACAGTACAGAGATTCCTCAAAGAAAGTAGATGCATCATTGAATCCAGCAATCCCACTAATAGGTATCTACCCAAAGGCAAAGAAGTCTTTCTATCAAAAAGATACCTGCACTCAAACATTATTACAGCACAATTCACAATTGTAAAGATGTGGAATCAATGCAAGTGCCCATCAATTCATGAGTGGATTAATAAAATGTGGCATATGTATAACATGGAGTATTACTCAGCCATAAAAAAGCATGAATTAATGTCTTTTGCAACAATTTGGCTGGAACTAGAGACTATTCTCCTAAGTGAAGTATCCCAATATTGGAAAAACAAACACCGCATGTACTCATTATTAAATTGAAAATAACCAATGAGCACACATGTGCACAGGGGGACATAACACTCAGTGGAAATAAGGCAGGGGGTGGGGGCAGGAGAGGAAGTGTAAAAACCTACCTAACGTGTACTATGAACACTGTTTGGGTGACGTGCACACCTATAGCCAGGACTCAAGCATTACAAAAGCAATCCATGTAACCAAATACATTTGTACCCCCTTAATATTTTGAAATAAAAATAAAGACACAGAATGGTTGAATGGATTAGAAAAAATAAGATTCTACTATATGCAGTACCAGAGAGTCACTTTAGAATCTAAAATACTATGTTGAAAGTAAAGGGATGGAAAAAGATATTCCATGCAAATGGTAACCAAAAGAGATCAGGGGTGGTTATGTTTATGTCACAAAAAAATAGACTTTAGGTCAAAAACTGTTACAAGAGACAAAAAAGGTCATTATATAATAAGAAAGTGGAAAATAATTCATCATGATAATATAACAACTTCAAATATGTATGTATCCAATATCAGAGCACCTAAATATATAAAGCAAGCATTGACAGACCTGAAAGAAAAAATAGATAGCAATACACTATGAGGAGAAGACTTCCGTACCCTGCTTTCAAAAATAGCTAGACCATTCAAACATAAAATGAGTAAGAAAACAGCAGACTTGAACAACACTATAGACTCGATGGACCAAAAAGACATATATAGAACATGCCATCAAACAGCAGCAGAATACACATTTTTCTGAAGCACACATGGAATAGTCTCTGGGATAGATCACATGTTAGGTCATAAAACAACTATCAACAAATTTGAGATGATTGAAACCATACCAGTATCTTTCTGACCACAATGAAATCAAACCAGAAATCAAAAACAGAAAGAAAACTGGGAAATTCACACACACACATATATATATAAACATATATATATGTACATATAAACACACTCTTAAACAACAATTGGATAAAAAAAAGAAACAAAAGGAAAATTAGAAATACCTAGAAATAAAAATATGACATACTAATATTTATGGAATACAGCAAAAGCAGCAGTAGGAGGGAATTTTTTAGCTATAACTGCCTACATGTAAAAAGAAAAAGATATCAAATAACCTGACAGTACACCTCAAGGAATTAGAAAAATAGGGACAAACTAAGCCCAAAGGTAGCAGAAGGAAATAAAAATAGAGCAGAAATAAACAAAATAGAAAACATAAAACAGTAGAAAAACATCTATGAAACTAAGAGTTGGATTTTTTGGAAAAGATTAAGAAAACCGACAAACCCTTAGCTGGACTCAGAAAAAGTGAGAAGACAAATGAAAGATGAGACATTAAAACTGACGGCACAGAAATAAAAAGGATTATAAGATTCTATTATGCAGAATTATAGACCAAAAAAAAATTGGATAACCTAGAAGAAATAAATTCCTAGAAACATACAACCTGTATAAATTAAATCACTAAGAAATAGAAAACTTGAACACGCCAATAAAAAATGAGAGTGAATCAGTTTTCAAAAATATTTCTTGCATCCCAGGGATAAATTTCACTTGGTCATGGTGTGTAATCTTTTTGATGTGTTGTTAAAGTCAGTTTGATAACATTTTGTAGAGAAATTTTACATCTATATTCATCAGAGATACCGACCTGTAGATTTCTTGTGCTGTCCTTGTCTGACTTTGGTATCAGGGTGATGCTGGACTCATAAAACAGGTTTGAAAGTATTCCCTGTATTCTATTATTTTTTTGGAGAGTTTAAGAATGATTGGTATTGGTTATACTTTGAATGTTCGGTAGAATTCAGCCATGAATCCATCTGGTCCTAGGCTTTTCTTTGTTGGAAGGGTTTTGATTACTTCAATCTTATTTCTTATTGGTCTGTTCAGGCTTTCTATTTCTTCTTCATTCTGTCTTGGCAGGTTTTATGGTTCTATTAACAGGAATGTATCTATTTCTTCTAGGTTATTCAATTTGCATATATTTTTTCTCAGTAGTTCTTTATAATCAATCCTTTTTATTTCTGAGGCTTCCATTGTAATATCTCCTCTTATTTCTGGTTTTATTTGAATCTTTTGTATTTTTTCTTAGTCTAGCTAAAAGTTTGTTGATTTTGTGTATTTTTACAAAATAATGAACTCTTAGTTTTGTTAAGTTTTCCCAATAGTTTTTCCATTCTCCATTTCATTTACTTTTACCCTAATATGTATTATTACTTTCCTTCTACTAACTTGGGGTTTAGTTTCTTCTTTTTCTAGATCCTTGAGGTATAAAATTAGGTTAAGAATGAAAAGTAAAAACCACAAAATTATCTCAATAGACACAGAAAAATCCTTGAAAAAGATCAACATTCATTTATAATAAAAACTTTCAACCAAGTAAGTGTAGAAGGAAGTTTTGTCAATACAACAAAGGCCATTTATGAAAAGCCCAAAGCTAACATCACAATCAATGGGGAGAAACTTAAATCTTTTTCTCCAAGACCCAGTACAAGGCAAGTATTTCCACTATCACCACTTCTATATAGTTCTGGAAGTACTAGCAAGAGCAATCAGACAGGAAAAAATAAATAAATAGCATCCAAGTCAGAAAGGAAGAAATAAAATTATTTCTGTTAGCAGATAGCATGATCTTATATTAGAAAACCCTAAAGACTCGACATAGAAAAACTATTACAGCTAATTAACAAATTCAGTAAAGTTGTAGGATCCAAAATCAACATACAAAAATGAGTTCCATTTCTTTACACCAACATATCTGAAAAAGATACATCTTATTTATTATAACATCAAAAAGAATAAAATACTTAGGAATAAATTTAAACAAGGTGGTGAAAGATCTTTACACTGAGAACTATAAAAAAATTCATAAAAATATTGAATGGTACAGAAAGATGTCCTATGTTCATGGATTAGAAGAAATAATATTGTTAAGATGTTTATGCCACCCAAGTAGATATAGAGTTCAACACAATCCCTATTAAAATTTCAATGTCACTTTTCAAAGAAACTGTAAAAAGTTCTAAAATTCATATGAAATCACAAAAGACCACAAATAGTAAAAGAAATCTGGCAAAAGAAGAACAAAGTTAAATGCATCATATTTCTGGATTTCAGATTATATTACAAAGCTATAATAATCAAAACTATGGTACTGGTATAAAATGCATGGTACACATAGACCAATGGAAGAGAATAGGGAGCCTGGAAATAACCCAACCATATACAGTCAATGAATTTTTGACAATGGCAATAAGAACACACAATGAGGAAAGGATAGCATCTTCAATAAATGTTGGAAAATATGGATATCCACATGCAAATGAATGCAATTGGACCCTTATCTTACACCATACACAAAAATCAACTCAAAATGGATTAAAGACTCAAATGTAAGACCTGAAACTATAAAATTCCTAGAAGAAAATGTAGGAAAATCTCTTTGACATTTGCCTTGGCAATGAATTTTTGGATATGACAATAAAAGCTCAGGCAACCACAGCAAAAACAAAGAAGTAGAACTACGCAAAACTAAAAAGCTCTACACAACAAAGGAAACAATCAACAAAATGAAAATACAACCTACGGATTGGGAGAAAATATTTGTAAATAATCTACCAGATAAGGGACCAATACCTAAAATATTTAAGAAAATCACAGCTCAATACCAGTAAAAACCCCCAAACAACCTGATTAAAAAATGGGCAACTGGCCAGGTGTGGTGGCTCATGCCTGTAATCCTAGCACTTTGGGAAGCTGAGGCAAGGAGGATCACTTGAGGCCAGGAGTTCAAGACCAACCTGAGCAACATAGCAAGACCCCAAGCAAAAAATGCAAAAATTAGCTAGGTTTGGTGGTACATGCCTATAGTCCCAGCTACTCTGGAGTCTGAGGCAGGAGGATAGCTTGAGCCCAGGAGTTTGAGCTTGCAGTGAGCTCTGATAATGCCACTGCACTCTAGTCCAGGCAATGGAGTGAGACTCTGTCTCAAAGCAAAAAAAAAAAACATGAGCAATGGCCTTGAATAGACATTTCTGCAAAGAAGACATACAAATTACCAATAGGTATATGAAAGGTGCTGAACATCACTGATCATCAGGGAAATAAAAATCAAAACCACAATGAGATATCATTTCACATCTGTTAAAATAGCTATTATCCAAAAGATAAAAAGTATTGGTGAGAATGTGGAGGAAGGGGACCCTTGTACACTGCTGGTGAGAATGTAAAATGGTACAGCCACTGTGAAAAGCAGTATGGTGTTTCCTCAAAAAAGTTAAAAATATTATTACCATATGATCCTGAAATCTTGCTTCTGAGTATATATCCAAAGGAAATGAAATCAAGATTTCAAAGCAATATCAGCATTCCCACAAACATCCAGCATTATTCACAATATCCCGGATATGGAAACAACCTAAATGTCATGTCCACTGGTGATGAATGGATAAAGAAATGGTGGAATATATACAATGAAATATTATTTAGCCTTAAAAAAAAAAAGGTAATCCTGCCATAGGTGACAACACGGATGAACCTAGAGAACATTGTGGTAAGTGAAATATACTGGTCACGGAAGATCAAATGCTGCACGATTCCACTTGTATGAGGTATCTAAAATAGTCAAACTCATAGAAACAGAAAGTAGAATGGTGGTTGCCAGTGGCTGGGGAAGGGGAAAACAAGGAGTTGCTGTTCAACAGTTGTAAAGTTTCAGTTTTGCAAGATGAATAAATTCTCGAAATCTGCTGTCCAACATGGTACCTATAGTTAACAATACTGTACTGAGTGCTTAAAAATTTGTTAAGAAGGTAGAGCTCATGTTCTTATAATGAAAAAATAAATATAAAATATAAATATATAATATATAACATAAACATAATATATATTTATAGGTAATATATAAATATAAAAAAGTAAAAATATGAAAAAATAGATTCCCTCTTTGTAGAGTGACTGAATTATTAAATATTTTTTATTTACCTTTTAGCTATCAAAACCAGACTATGTGGGCTTCAGGATTAAAATAGTTTATGCCTGATTGATTTTTAAATGTCACTTCAGGAGTGATTGGTTCATATAATTATTGCTTAGGGCCTTTTCACACAAGAACCACATTTTAGTTTCATTTGTATTTCTCAGGAAGTAAATTCACATTTTAACATAAGAATATAAATCTCCTTTCTGGCTTTAGATGGAATGCTTCTGCTTCACTGTTTGGGTTTTGGGGTAGACCTATTATTTACTTCCTGGTCAGATTCACTGCGGGCAACCTTAGAGACTGTACTGTGTCTGTCACAACCCTTAATAATTTCACATTGTTCTGAATTTCTGTCATTTTGTTTATTTTCATTGGTTTCAATCTTATGTTTCAAATTTCTCTTTTTAACCACCACTCTGTGTCTAGAGTTGAAAAAATATGGCAGGAAGTTGAATGGATTTTTAAAGGCAATGCTTTCTACTGTGACCAAAACTAATAAACAGACATTGAGTTGTGAGGTGAAAATCTTATTTATAAAAATAAATCATTGTTTATAAAATTTTTAAAACTATGTTTTTAACAAAAAGGCATAAAATCACTGAGAAATCAAATACACCAGCTTGCTCGTTCTTTTCTTAGACCTTTCCCAGCCACATAAACTAGTGCTGTTTGCATAATCTGTACTCATGGCCCTGGTAAACTTTCTGTATTGCCTTACAGTACTAATAGTACATATTCCCCCACAATGACACGACAGTACCAAATTTTTCAATCACTTACTACATATAATATAGATTTTTTTTTTCAGAAAGGTTGGTTAACACAGAGAAGATCCTAGTCTGATTATTTTTCTTGAGTATGTTTGTGATAAAATCATTAAAGATCAAGTATATCTGAAAATTCTATGGGAGAATTTACCACCATTATTTCAGGCATGTATATAACATCTTTGTGCTCCCCCATGAGAGTCTGAATAGAAATGATAAACAACAAACTCTTCTCAAGACAGGGATTTGGCCGTGTCCTGATTCTTTAACTTTCTACCCTCACCAGCTTGTTTGACTTTGACTACACCAGTCCACCAAATTCCTTACCATTCCCTGAGGCACATCATGCTCTCCTTTCACGCTTTTTTGTACCTGCTGTATACTCTCTGCCTAGAACAACTGGTATGCCACCCCACTTCCTCCTTCAGTTGGTGATCATCTGAGACCCAGCTCTGGTGTTACTTTTCTGAAAAGCCTTCCCAGGAAATTTTAAGAAGAGTTCATCACAAGTAGGCCCTCCATGAATACTTCTTAAATGAACCAATGAACTAAAATACATATTCAGCTGCCTTTTGCTATCAAGCTTCCCCTATTCATTTGCCTTTTGTTTTATCTCAGTTTCTTGGTGAAATTCTTCATGAAAATTTCCGCCTGTCACCACCATGATAAAATAGGAAATCAGAAGGTTAAGTGGAGATGCCCACATCTGGAGGATGAATTAGTCAGGACATGGAGCAGCTTAAGCAGAGAAGTATCTCTCCATCTACTCACAGTGACAAATTACCTCTCAGAAGCCCTTTCAAAGCCAAGGTAGTAATGAGATTAGCAAGTCTTTGGGAGACCGCTCCTCACCCCCATTGCAGCCTCAAGGTGCTCTGGTGAAAGGGCAGGGTGTAAGCCTAACACTCGCACCGCCAGGCTACTACTTTCTGCTCCGTTTCCTCAGAGGCAGCAGTGCTGCTGAGCCCAGGTGGCTCTCAGCTGCCACAACAGGCTCCTGGGAAGTGGGTGTGGGCGGGCACACCTCAAACCACATTGGCATGTGAGGCAGAGGCTGTCTGTACCTCCGTGCCTGTGTGGCTTGTCTGGATGCTGTGTCTTAGTCAGGAAGGGGATAACACCATTTTGTTGTTGGGCCTATATTAACCTTTTCCTTGACAACCCCAATCTTTAAATATTTTGAACCCATAACATTCTCCACTTGATTGTTTTCAACTTTGCTCTCTGATGCCGTTTCCTTTGATGGGAAATGATAAAGCAGTTCAGGTAATTCTGCTATTTTGAGAAGGAGTTAAAATATCTCAGTGTAGTTTTGATTTGCATTTCCCTGATGATTAGAGATGTTGAGCATTTTTTCATATGTTTTTTGGCCATTATTCTGTCTTCCTTTGAAAAGTTTCTGTTCATGTCCTTTGCCCACTTTTTGATAGGATTGTTTGATTTTTTCTTGCTAATTTTCCTGAGTTCTAAGTAGATTCTAGTTATCAGCCCTTTATCAGATTTGTA
>RJWJ010000375.1:182187-257467 GCA_004363605.1 Indri indri | reverse complement strand
TGGTGGTGGTGGAGGGGTGGTGATGATGGTGGTGGTGGTGGTGATGATGGTGGTAGTGGTGGTGATGGTGGTGGTGGTGATGGTGGTGGTGGGGGAGTGGTGGTGGGGATGATGGTAAAGCTGATAGCGAGGATAGTTACCATTTACTGAGCTCTTACGTGGCCATAACTGTTCTAAGGGCTTTCAATCTTCACACCAGCCCAGTGAGATAGGGAGGTAGAGATTCTCAGAAATTTGCGAGATCTGCACGTGGATAAACAGCCAGAACTGGGCTGGGCTCCCTTGGACCTCCCCCAAAACACAGGGTTTGGCAAAGCACCTGGTCCTGGTGATTTGTTTTGTAATTACGGGCGAGTTTGTCTCCCTCAGCTCCGTGAGCTCCTCTAGGTAAGTCTGACATCTGATTATCGCTGTAACCCAGAGCTTGGCAGTGTCTAGCAGAGGACCCGCCACTAAGGAACTGCTAAGCCAGTGGTGACGAGTGAATGAGTGAATGAAGAGGGCCTCTGTGACTTCTGGTCTTAGACAGCAAGGTCCAGGCCCCACACCTGCTCCGTGTGGATCCTGGCACATCACAGGCATTTAGCAAATACCGGAGAAGAGCCAGCGCAGTGGCACCATGACATTTCTGTTTTCTCTGGTGCACATTTCCTCACATCTAAACAGGGACTGAAAAACATCCAAGCTTTTCAACGCTGCTTGGTTTCCTGCAACTTCCCCACGCCCGAACTCTGAGCTAGAAGCCAGGATGTTTGCGCGGTGTCTCCATGCCGCACGTGGAAACTCACAGCCCGACATAGCTCAGAATTGCTAATCACCTTGGGATTGTTGTGTTAATAAGTGAAAATACAGAGAAACACAAACCTGTCTTCCCGTGAATGTTAATTTCAGTCCCAAAAATTGTTGCTAAAACATATTGCCGGGCACGCCGCACATGTTCCTTCTCTCATACGTGCGAGATGTTGAAAGTGAGAGCCGGATGCCTTGACGGGATTTCTGTCGCTTAATGATAACCGCGGTCAGGCCATTTTCCCACCGCTTGGGCCTGTCCCCTTGTCTGGCCAGTCCCCCCGTGCGGAGGCTCACACTGCGGCCGGCGCGTCATTCTGTTTATACCACGAAAACCTGCCCGACAGGCTCATAAAGGTAAGCAATTTGAAAAATAAGTTGAGCTCCGTCACCTTCTTGTCAACTCGCCCACCACCTTCATGACACGCAGAACGTCTCTAATGACCTGCGGGCTGGAGTACTAAGTAGAATTTCAGGTCGCGCGTTCCCGGAGCTCATTAGGGCCAGAGATGGCATGGCAAGACTCTCGGGTTTGATCCCGAGGTTTTAACTAACCCGGAGAGGAGCGATTTAGAGGCACTTATCAGTTTGTAAGAAGCAGTCAGAACAGCGCGGCGCGCCCTCCTCTCGTGCTGGTTTATCTGCCACGTGCGGTGGCCGTGTTTAGGAATAAGAAGCTGTCGTGATTTAGAGCGATTACAAAAGAAAAAAACCCACCCTGCAGTGTGTGGCTTCAAGGCTTTTTCCTTAACACACCAGAGTGGCGTGGACCTTAGCAGAGGCAGGCAGGGTGGATTCTGCTTTAGGTCCAGTAATGTTACTGGGGTGACGTTATTTGTGCTGGGAAGCTGCCCGCTCTGGGCGGGGAGGGGCATTTTCTCTCTGTCTGAGAGTTTTCCTCTAGAACCCTCTGCAGTGGCTGGCATCTCTGGCCGGGTTAGAGGAGAGAGAAAGCCCTCGAAGAGCCTTGTGGGGAGAGGAGAGGGAGCCACTGGGCACTAAGGCGCTGGCCCGACACCCGCCGCCAGGAAGAGACACTGCGTCACGCAGAGAGCGTGGGCATGACCGGCTAGACCTGAGCCGGCACAGCCTGCGTTCTCTCGCTGCACCCACAGACTGGCAGGAGAAACGCAAGGAGGGAGAGGGTATGGGGAGGTGGAAAGTGGAGATACAGCCCCCAGCCGGGGAAATCTGAAAGTGGTCTTGTCTACTTTTCTTTTTAACCACATCTTCAGCCAATTTCATCACAGCCAATTGGCACCGACCTAGAATCTTCTGTCCTGTGGTAGGCCAGAGGGCAGCTACCTGCAGGACTCCAAAGAGGAGGGCTGGAGACCCGGCCAGAGCCACCGGAGCTCCAGCCCCTGCTGGCAGCCCCCCTGCACGCACATTCCGTGTCTGCCATCACTGCCGCAGAGCGTGTTGCTGCTACCATGTGGATCAGAGCAGTCCAGAGAGCTGCATGCTCTCAACAGCAATGAAGTCATTTTTATTAAGCATGAAGTATGGGATGTGGACTTGGAACGTGAGCCCAGAGTCAGGGCAAGAACCTCAGATAGAACCACATTTTTCAGAGATGTTGGGAACAGGCAGGGGTTCGTGGCGGGTAAACACCTTCCCAGATAACCACTCCTGCACCGGCCCCGTGTATCCAGCCAAAGTGGAGAGCGCACGGGGTTGTCGGCCGGATTCGAGCCCAGGGAGCTCCCATCCCGGGAAGAATTGAATTATCTGGAAAAGGATCTTCAAGCTCCTCCTGCCTGTGTCCAGCTGCAGCCTGCCTGGGGTGGGGGACTGCACCGCCCCACTCCTCACGTTTGTAGGTGTGCAAGCAACACTCTGAATTGTAGGCCGCACAAGGACGCACAGTCCATGGTGGGAAGAGTCTGAGAACTGACCCTGAACCCCCAACCCCAACCCAAGGACCTCCTTCCCGGTGTTTTAAGGGACGCAGAGAGTGAAGCTGAGCTCTGCAACAGGAAAGGAGAAGCTGGCTTTGCTCGTACTACCAGACACTCCTCAGCGGTCCCTGTAGAATGGCCTTCCTGTCTTCATCACTGTAACCCAAGCTACATCAGAGCCACCATGTGTCAGCTATGATGAAGAAAGATCAGCTTCTTTCTTAGACACATAATACACGTGTAAGTATCCAATCCATGGAGGGCAGTTGGAGCCGAACTTGTGGAATCCAAAATACGCAGCGTGATGGTTGATTTTACGTGTTAACCTGACTAGGCCATAGTACCCAGGAATCTGGTTAAACGCACCTGGATGTTGCCGAGAAGGTATTCTTTTAAATGAGTTTAACATTTCAATCAGTAGACTTTGAGTCAAACAGATAACCTTCCATAACGTGGGTGCGTCTCATCCTATCAGCTGAGGGTCTTACGATGAAGACAGATCTCTCCCAAGAAACAGGGACTCCTGCCCGTAGACTGCCTTTGGACCTGAACTACAAAGTCAACCCTTCCCTGCGTCTCCAGCGTGCCAGGCTGGCGTGAAGATTTTGCCACCCTCCGTGCTCGTGTGAGCCAGCTCCCTCAGATCTATGTCCTACTGGTTCTGTTTCTCTGAAGAACCCTGAGGAATACACGCAGGAACTGGGAAGGGTGTGCCGTCTGCAGAGGCCGGCGGAGGACAAAGAATTTCAGCTCCCACCGGTGTGGGTATCGTCGTAATGACAGCTATTTAACACGTGCCTTTTCCTTACCCAGCCTGAAGACAGGGTGCCAGGCCGTGCGGCCCAGGCCCGCTCACCCACCTCGCGAGAAACACGTTGCATGAGAAACGCCATCCGCGGCTCGTCCTGCTCTGAGCAGGGAAAATGGGAAAATGCAACGCCAGCCAGGCTCACCGCTGGAGCTGCCACCGAGACCTGCCTGCCACACGCTTGCCCGGCTCGGAGACTGGAAGACCACAGGAAAATAGCAGGTTGGGAATCAGATGCGGGTGGGAGGCTTCCTTCCTGGATTGTTAGGAAATGGCAGAGTTAGGCAGCCTCCGGCTTCCAGAGAGCCGAGTGAGGGTTGGCGCAAAGTCACATCCCACGGTCTCAAAGGCACGTTGTTCCGTGGCGTGTAATCCAGCTCGACCTTTGCAAAGGGACAGGGGAGAGGGCAGCCGCCCTCCGCGACAGGGGGCTGCGGTGTCCGCCGCTCACGTTTCCATGAGCAAGACGTTCTGCTTTCGAATCCCTGGAAGGCAGAGCGGGCCGGCACTGGCGTGCTTTGACTGAAGTGTCTTTGGTGCTCGCTTTCTAATAAAGGGCCATAGATTAGTGCCGAACAGTCATTTTTTTTTTTTTTTTTTTAAGCACTAAAGTAATACCAGTACTCTCATTGCTCAGGAAACTGCTGAGCAAAACCTTCTCACAATGTGTCTCGCCGGCATCGCTTAACCCTATTGATAATGATAAAGTCTCATAAATCTGGGTAAATCTGTAATTACGCCCTCGGAACGTGGCGATATCATGGCTGTGATATAGTCATAAAGGGCAGGTTCGAAATTGGCTCCGTATACATTTGATGAATATGTAAAAGGGTAGAGGCGGCTAGAGTTAAAAGACCAAAAAAAAAAAAAATTGTATTTTTTCTTCTTTGTGGCAATCACCTTTGAAGACGGGGATTTTATTTCCCTTTTTAAAGATAATTATTGGGAAAAGCTCTGTTTCTCGACTTCCACATTTTTGTAAAAATCCGCAGCAGCTGTTTTGCTGAGAGCCTTATTGAACGTCACAAAAGCTACAAGCTGAAAGAGAGGGGGTGTTTTTTTCTTCTGCGTTAAAACACCTTTTGGCCTAAAAATTACCGTCCCTCATATTAAGGGTGTGTGAAATGTTCATGGAGAGAGGAGCTTCTTTGCGCTGTTTCCGGGAGGCTCTAACAAAGCCCAGAGTTTGTTTCATTCCCTACAACCCAGGGTGACTGTGGCCTCATCCTCCCAGTGCTGCTGTTTGGTTAGTAACCCTAAGCAATTTATTTTTATCTCCAGCCAATGCATATATTTTTACTTGCGCGAATAATACGGTGCAAGATTAAGCTCTTTTATTTTGCTAATTAAACTGCATTTTTCAAAATCCGGGGAGGTAGTAAGTGACAGGATTAACAAGGGCACTCTGCAGAGTTTTGCTGTTTTCCTGATTAGATTAGAGGCGTTTGATACCGAGGCAGGAGCTGATGAAGTGGTCTCCTCCACGAGAATGAACGCATGCCCCCGGTTTATCACCGCGGCTTCATAAAGGAGTCTCCCTGACTGTCGAGAGAGCCCAGGCAAGAGTGAAAATGACGTTAGCAAAAAGCTAAGCAAAAGGTCAGCAGAGCAGAATGAGAAGGGGGAAGGAGGAAAAAAAAAGCATTGCTTTGCCTTTTTTTCCCCAAAGGGTTAAGGAAGACGGCTCAGTTATAGCCTCCGTGCAGAGCAGAGCGAGGTGAGCCTCAGAATTGTGCTCTCCTGGGACAGGGACACCTTTCTCAGCCTCTGGAGTTTAAAGGTAAATATCTTATATTTAAAAATCTTATATTTTAAGAAAGGAGAGTCAGCACAAGGGAAATCCAACCCTTCCTCCTCCGCCCACACCCCTACGCCCCGCCCCACACAGACCTGTGTCCACGGGCATCTGCGGACAACTTCGGATGGTCCAAGGTCTCCTCCTGCGTAGCTGGGGCTAAGCTCATCTTCGGGGCAGCCAGGAGACCGACCACGGGGGCAAGGAAGCCACTTGTCTCCTCCTGGCTTCCCAGGTCCTTAGGAGGGGCAGTTAACATGAAGAGACCCTGCCGAACAGCAGGATGAGACAATCAGAATGGAGGTGCGGTTTGCCAAACCCTCTGTGGTGGGCAGGCCGGAGGACTGACCCTGCGGCAGCCGTGAGGAAAACACAAGAAAGGAGCTGGGCAGGGGCTGGGTGGTGTCGGGTCTGGGCACCTTGTTATGGTCGTTCCAGGCAAGGCCCCTGTGTTTCTATTTATTGCATGACGGTCACCCTCCTCCCCTAAGCCCTGGTCTCATCTTCCCTGTAGACACATATTATTTCCTTTTTAATCAAAGTATGATTTGCAAACAGCAAAAGGCACGCGAGTGTGCAGATGGATGAGTTTGGGCACATCATAGACATGCGTAATCCACACCCCTCCTGAGATACAGAACATCTTCATCCCCCGGGTCCTTCGGGCTCCATCCCAGTCAATGCCCGCCTTCCCCCCCACCCAATCAACCGCTGCTTTAATTTCTGTTCGTTAGATCTGGGACAAATTTCAATTATTTAATTCTTTGCAACGGTTAAATTCCTGAATAACCCTGTAATATCTATGATCCTCCTCCACGCACACGCACACGCTCACACGGATGGATCAGAAAGTCATAAAATGACTTAAAAATATCAATTCCATGTGTGGATTACATGTTAATGTTAAATCTAAAATGAAGGAAGACATCAGGAGGCAGGCTCCAAAGACTCATCGACATAAAAATAAATACATGAATAATGAATATCAAATTGCTAAAAAAGAATCCCAACATGTTTGGCAAATGGGCGCGGCACGCACTGTCTAGGAGACGGGTGTGCTTGTAGCTTGTACCTTGTACCTTTTACTTGGGTGGTGCAAAGGCCCGATATATGCCACCAAGTATGTGTAACCAAAGCGTTTGTACCCCCGTAATATTCTGAAATTAAAAAGTAAAACAAAATTTAAATAAAAGCCAAATAAAGTGATGATCTTTGAAATAATAGAAAAAAGATAAGCTGATGTAGAACAGTTACCAAAAAATTATGAAAAACTAACAGTTTAAAAATTATTGACAACACTGTAATACATAAAATATAGTCTTCTTGGAAATACATAGACATAGACATAGATATATGTATTTGTGTATTCACACATATAATACATAGGTGTAGACATGTCTAGTGTGTATATATACACATATATCTTTTTAAAATGTGAACTCCCACTGTATTTACTGTTTCATGACTTTTTTCAATTCATATATCACAAACTATTTTCCATTTTAAAAAGAATTTTACTCCTCAGCCTTTTAAAAGCCAAATGGGGCCAGGCACAGTGGTTCATGCCTATAATCCTAGCACGCTGGGAGGCCGAGGCGGGAGGATCGTTTGAGCTCAGGAGTTCGAGACCAGCCTGAGCAAGAGCGAGACCCCGTCTCTGCTAAAAATAAAATAGAAAGAAATTAGCTGGAAAACTAAAAATATACATAGCAAAAATTAGCCGGGCATGGTGGCGCGTGACTGTAGACCCAGCTACTCGGGAGGCTGAGGCAGGAGGATCGCTTGAGCCCAGGAGTTTGAGGTTGCTGTGAGCGAGGCTGACACCACGGCACTCACTCTAGCCCAGGCAACAGAATGAGACTCTGTCTCAAAAAAAAAAAAAAAAAAAAAAGCCAAATGGCATTCCATTGTTTGTGCATACTGTAATTTTTATTAACTCAATCATCACCGGAGAGTTGGATACATTCCAATATTTTATATTAGATGCTACACTCGCATGCCTATTTTTGTGCTAAACATTTGTGAACATATATGACAATTTTCCCGGGATAAATTCTCAGGTGTGGAATTGCCGGATCAAACATTATTCATTTGTGTAGGGCCTTTAATCTGTGTCACAAAATTATCTTTAGATACATTCTATGATAGAATCTCATCTTCAGGGGGAGGAATGCTTCTAAAGTCAGCGCGTATGATAACAAAATGCCTGTTGTCAAAATCGCCCCAGGGAATCTTTCAGGAAAACACAATGTCGGAGATTGCCATTCAGTAATTCACTTGTTCATGGAATCATTCAAACTCTGTTTATGGAGCAATTACGCCCCGCCAGGTCCAGCGCCAGGGGCACAGAGACGTGATAGAGACGGAACTGGACCCAAATCCCCACCCATTCTTAAAGAGCCATTCTAGTGGGGAGAGAGAATGAAAATGAAGCATAACAATCACGAAAATTCTTAATTATTAGAAGATGCTAAGTGCTATTAAAAAAAAAACAAAACAGAGTAGGGAGGTATAAGGGAGTATGGGGAGAGGTGAGCGGCAGTTGCCATTTAAGTCCGGATGGTGAGAGGAAGCCCCGCGGAGAAGGGGGCTTGAAGGAGGTGAGGAGTGAGCCATGCAGCTCGCTGGAGGAAGGGCATTCCAGAAGAGGGAACAGCCTGCACGGATGCCCTGAGGAGGAGGCACAATTGGCATATTCAAGGAACAACAAGGATGCCGGTGGGGCCAAAGACGAGTGAGTGGCGGGGAGAATGACAGGGGGAGGAGGCCAGAGAGGTGACGGGGCCGGGCCAGAAGTGTCAGAGCCAGGCAGCTCACCGGGGGGATTTTGGCTTTTACCCGGAGAGAAATGGAAATCACGCAGAATTTTTAGCAGAGGCGTGACGCGAGTGATTTGTTTTAAAGGATCACTCCGGCCGCTCCGTGGAAAACCGATCGGAGGGTGCAAGGTGGGAGTGGTAGCCGGGAAAGCCAGGTCCTCAGTGCTTCCTCCAGTAGTGGTCGGGTTTGGGGCTGTCTTGCACGAAAATGCGTCTTTAAACAGGAGACTCCCACGCAGCCCTTGAGGGCTCCCAGCGCACAGAGACCCAGGACGGGAATCTCCCTTCCTTCGCTCACTCCCGAGCACACTCGGGGAGAGAACCGGCAGGGAGAAAGAGGGGCTCTATTCAAATCCTTCCTCCCTCCCTCCCTTCCTCGTTCTTTTTCCCCTTTTCTTGGGAATGGGCAGGGCGGGGCAAATGCACGTTAATATGGTGTAAATTGAACGAGTCCAACAGGTAACTCTGCTCTAGCAAATTTCATCTCTGCTAGTAGCTCTTACATTTGCCCCAACGGCGGGTAGACGTCGCCGCTGTTGCTTCGACCTTTGGCAATTTGTAGACAGAATGTTAACCTACGGACACGCCAATGTCCATTGCTTTTCTTGCCAGTACAAGGGGATGCTTCTGCCAGCTTACTGGCTGTCCATGTCTCTGTCCTGATTTGTCTTTCGTGCCCTTCCGTACATTGCCCGGTGCCCCACCCGGGGCTGCAAAACGCAGCGTCCCCAGCGAGTCACAACCCCCTCCAGGGTGAGTCAGGAGCTTTCCCTTCTGCCCCTCCCAGGACACCGGGAGCCAGACAGCGTCACCGGGGCTCAGCCAGCGCCGACCCCACGCGGGGGTTACCAGGTGCTTTTGGAGAGCTGGCCGGCGTGGGTTCTGTCATGATGCGGCAGCGAGGATGCTTGGAGGACAGAATCGGAATCCTCGAGTTCTCAACGGGGCTGTGGTCCTCCTTGGACTCCAGCTCTATCCTGCAGGGGTTTCAGAGGTGCACCAGGAAATTGCCATTCCTGGGAGGTTCCTGTCGATTGTCCCTGAGCACAGGTGCCTTTCACAGCTACTGAAGTGCTGGCCATTTATGTCCCCTGGAACTCAGGGATGGGAGGACCCAGGGAACCCTTCTCACCCAGGGTCCAGCCTCAGAAGCTGGACAGGTCCAGCCTGCCTCACCAGGGCACGGCCTCATCGGGGCACGGCACGTAGCTGCCACTGGTTTCCAATCTGTCTCTGCTAGCCCAAAGAGAGGACGACTGCCGGACCCTGCAATGGGGCAGCCCCAAGCAGAGGGTCCTGGCCCCTCACCCCCCCGACCACCAGCCTCTCCCCAGCCCCGTAGCACTTTGAATCCAACTCCACCGTTTCAAGCTTAGCTAACCAAAACAAGTCTGCCTTTTCCAAAAATGTTTCTGGACAGCCAGACTGGCAAACTAGAAACTCTCTAGTTTGGAAATAGTGTTCAGATGGCTCTAGACACATCTAGGGCTATGTTCTATTCCTATCTTGGAGAAATTCTAGAGAGATGCATGGGTGGATGGGTGGATGGGTGGAGTTTCCTCGCTGAACAAGCACCAACACAGGCAGAAGCGAGGCAGGAGATACCACAGGCAGATTTTATTTGGGGAGAAAGAGGATTCTTGCAGGGGCAAAGCCAGGTCCCCATAATCCCGCCCAGCACCATTCTGGGAGCAGCAACATGACCTGCGGTTTTCTTATATTCCCTTCTCAGCGAGGGGATGAGGACGTGATAAATATTTAAACCGCATCAAGAAAATTTCAAGTTATCCTTCTGAAAAATCCTTTCTGAGTCATTTGATAATGGCAAACATCAACTCAGAAATAGGAAAATATCACTCTTTGGCATTTAATGCATGCAAAATCTTCGATTTTCAATAAGCATTTATTTAACGCAGACGAAACGCCTACGGAGTGAGAGAATCCCATCGTTCTTTGGAGAAGATTTTTAAACAAAGAATTATATTCATCCTTTTTAAATTTTAGGGTCCCGGAGGCAGGTGAGTTGCTTGGATAACCCCTGTGATCTGTTCCAACCTTTCTGGTGTTATAGAAGCAACAGTATTGGGAAAATGTCCTGGATTTTCTTTTTGATTTTTTTTTTAATCCTTGAAACATTATCCAATGCTAATTTTCTTCCAAAATTACAGGAATTTTCCTTTAAGACTAGTAGGGAAGGGAAGGAAAAAAAAAAAGTCAAATCTAAAAGCTCCAAACATACACCTAGAGCAGGAAAGAGACCATTATTGCCGGTGTCTGTCGTCGGCCATGGAATCATTAACATGAAATACCTTTTGATGAATGCATTGAAAAAAAGCGATTATATATTAAAGTATAAAAGTCTCTTCCTGCAGCATTTAAATTCCTTTACAATGCTGATTAAAATAACAGAACATTATAGCTCGCTTAGCTAAACATTATATTTCCAAATCCACGTCCAATTGTTTCCCTTCAATTTGAACAATTTTTGAGCAATTTTATTGCTATTCATACCTGCTTGATTTTTTTATTAGAAATTAAAGTACACACATTTTTATCAATGTTGCAAAGTACCGCAAAGTTTAACTGTTTCTGTGCCAGTCGGAACCTGCAAATCACAGGGAGAAGCAGCTTTTTTTTTTTTTTTTTTTTTCTGAGACAGAGTCTCACTGTGTTGCCCGGGCTAGAGTGCCATGGCGTTATCCTAGCTCACAGCAACCTCAAAATCCTGGGCTCAAGCGATCCTCCTGCCTCAGCCTCCCGAGTAGCTGAGACTACAGGCATGTGCCACCAGGCCCGGCTAATTTTGAGAAGCAGATTCTTCTCCCTTCTCAGGGGCTTGAAGAAGATGTTTAGAAAATACCAAAGCAGGAGAGGATTAGGTTATCACCGGAATGATTTCTGGATTTATCTAGGGAAACCGAGAGTCACCAAAGAGAACTGACTCATCTAATATCACCAGGGAATTTTGTGATAAAAACCACAGTTTAAGTCCAGTTTTCTGATTTCACCATTGGGGCCTGTTTTGACCCTAAGAAACTGCCCTTTGCAAAGACCCCCAAGAAAGAATTGGTTGGCAAACTGGATAGAGGAATTTCTGAGAAAATTGTTCTTGCGGTTTCAAGTACCCGGCATTTGTTCATGCTACCGTTTGGTGCAGGGGTGGGGGAAACATCGGTTTGAATGCTACCTGAGCAGTATGAGGACGAAGCAACTGGGCCTGTTAAATATTGCAGAATATGGGACAACCTGTCTTGATGCTAACCCAAGCCACGGAATAGTCCTGTGCCTGACCCACGACAAGTTCCTTGGTCTAAAAATTGAATCCTAGGCGCAGTGAACGACCACCTTAGCTGATTGCAGAAACCTTCTCTGTTCTTCTCACAACCGAACCCTTAGCACCAAGCACAGAGCCTCACACAGAGATCACACTCAGGAGCTCTGCACCGGACAAATGAATGGATGGATGGAAACCTCCTAACTCATGGGGTTCTTGGATTTCGAGCAACAGACACGGACTCTGGTTACCACGAGGACAATATGGACCAGTTCAGAGAATCAAAGCAAAGGCTGAACAAGGGTGCCGATGAGGACTGGGCGGCTCCCGGGCTCTGGGCTCCGGCACCCTTCTGCGGTAAAAGAGCCCCGGTTATCGTTGATCCGTCTCTTCCTCCTAACATTCAGACTTCCAGGAACGAGAGTCCAGTTGGCCTAGATTGCATCGCAGCCCATCTCTCGGCAAGACAGGTCTGGGAGCACCGTGATGAAGACCACTAAGATGCACACACGGAAAGGGAAAATCAGGGTGCTAATAGCAGAAGAAACAGTGGATTGCAAGTGGACAAAAACAACACGCGCCCACTGTGCACTGGAATCTCCCCTGCTTATTCTGTAGGGTGGGGGTGATAATATGTAACGGGCAGTGTTGGCTGGTATGGGAATTGGAAGTAGGATCGGAAAAGTCACAGCCCTAGGCCTGGCACACGGGAAGCAGCCCTCATGTGGTGTCCAGCACGGCAGCTGGTTCTACGTAGGGGCGGTGAAGGCGCAACCTGCTACAGGTGGTGGCTTCCCCCGTGCCGCATCCTGACCTGTGGCCATACAACCCACAGGTGCTTCAGAGGTGCCTGACAACACACACGCCCGCGTGCTGACCTCACTGCCTGCTGTGACCTTCATCAAACCATGTCGGAGGACCAGCCATAAATTGAGTCATGGAGGGCCCGAGACAAGCTGGGGGTTTTAAGATGGTTGGGGGTT
Source organism: Indri indri (assembly GCA_004363605.1). NCBI lineage: Eukaryota > Metazoa > Chordata > Mammalia > Primates > Indriidae > Indri > Indri indri. The sequence goes on along the minus strand of RJWJ010000375.1, from coordinate 245,098 downwards.
GGAATCCCAGGGGAAGCTGAGGCTAGGGGAACCAGAAAAGGGTCAGGGGCTGCACCCGAAGGTAGCCAGGCAGCGGGGATCCTGGTATCCCAAGAGCGTGATGAGCAGAACGCCACGACCATGGACCTCAAGAAGAATCCGATCTCCTGCCTGCCGGATGCCAAGTCCAAGGCCAGTGATAGGCTTCCTGGCAGATTTCAAACTGACTCCAGAGCCCAGAGGCAGAGATCTCAGCATTCCAGGTGCAAAGCCACGTGTGCCCAGCCAGGTGTAGAAAACTAAATGAAAATCACCTGGTATTCGAAACCGAGCATTGAGCCAGGAGACCCAGATTTCAAAAGCACCAGGAACCAAGAAAGGAAGATTATTCCTTGAGACTCAACACAGTAACTAGTAATTATTGGGCACTTGCTATTCTCTCGGCGTCCTGCTGGGGAGGCAGGATAGAGCAGTGGTTAGGGGCACAGACCCAGAAGTGGGATCATCTGGGTTTGAATTCTGTGTCTGCCGCTTGGTTGCCACGGGGCTGCAGACCGGTCTTATAACCGTCCTAAGTGGGGATACTTGGGGTAGCTTGTGCATGTGGGAACATTAAATTAGACAATTAAGGCAATGTGCTAAGTACAGAGCCGGGTACCAAGGAGGGGCTCAGTAATTGCTACTTCTCTGACGGTTGTCGTGTTGGATGCTAAGCCCCCCCTCGTGCCTTATCTCGTTTCATCCTGAGGGTCTGCGGCAGCGCCAGGAAGGAGTCTCATGAGACAGGCACGAGGTGAGCTGAGCCTTTGACATACAGGCTAATTCCAGGCCAGGAGGAGGGAGCGGGATGATGTTTGTCGGCGGCTGGGATGGGCAGCGATGCCCCTTAGGGACGTCGCGGGTTATCCTGACTCTGTGAGCCGGCGTTCCCCAAGAGCAAGAGCCAACTGCCCCGGCCCCTTCTCCCCGTCGGGGCAGGGTCTCAGCCAAAGTGTGCGGAGTGCCCAGGTGGGCAGCTCGTGTCTAGGAGCAGAGGGAGGGAAGGTCAAGCCAAGGACGTGGGCTGCGTGGAGGCAAACTCTGCCTGGCCAGGATAAAGGGGCTTGATTCTGATACAGGCAGGAGGACACAAATCTTGGGGAGGACACCTGATTCAAGAGTCAGTGCTCAGTAGATGGGAGGGTGGAGGGAGGAGACCAGCGTGGGAAACTGCTGGGCAGACGCACCTGCAGGGGTACTCTGAGCCAGGGAAGCAATGCAGGGGAAACTGAGGCAGGGAGGCTCTGGGGGCCAAGGGCAGAGCCTGGCCTGTAGCCATGTAGGGCTGGGTTAGAAGGAACCTCAGCAAGGCAGGGATGGGAATTCCTACATGGAACGTTACCAATGACACATGCTCAGAAGGGCCTTTGCACGAGCTTTTTCTCCTTGAAATCAACAAGTTCCCTGTCTTCACCTAGTGGACACCTACTCATCCCTGGGAACTCAGCTCAGATGCCTCAGGGAATCTCTCCCTGACACCCAAGGGACGGGCCCCTCTTCTCTGGGCTAACTCATCGGCTGCTTGGTTAGGTGGAGAAGAAAGTCCTGAAGCCCACAGGAGAATTGCTGGCCATGGGGAGCCCCGGCTAGCGCCGTCCTGTCTCTGCAGCCGCCAGAGGTTGGATCGGTCCAGCAGCCAGTACCAGAGGCAGTTTGTCTGAGAGGTTCAGGGGGCCTCTCCCCAAAGCAGAAGGTGTTGGTGGAGAAATGAAGTCTCTGGCCCTGTCCTTCCCTCTATGCCTCAGGCCCTGGGCTGTTTCATGAGTTCTAGAAAGACCCGGAGACATCCCATGAGCTTCTAGGGGTTAACTCTGCAAGAAGAAATGCGGGAGGCTTTGCTGGAATATGGTACCATGAGAATGGATCTGACCAATGAGTGAAAAGCTTTGAAAAGAACCGAAAAACGTACACAACTGTCCTCAACTCAGACACCCACACATACAGCCCCATTCTTGTAGGAGAAACATCAACAAGTTTCAGATACATAATTTGAAAGAAAACAACCTTAAGTAATGCGCTGTTCTGGTTAGGCCTAAATTCACATTTAAAAATATTATTCAACTAATTAAAATGGAATTAAATGAATACAATGTTAACTGTGTCTACTGTTTAGCACGAAAAGTTGTTAAATATATCATACTCTCGTGTTCCGAACTGGCGGCAGATTTTAGCAATGTTTAATTGTAAGAAATAGCCATGTACCACTTAATTGCATAGCTAGGTGGAACATAAAAATCACAATTACATGAATTATATTAAGTAAAATATGTTAAAATAGTTTGTTTTTTCGATGGTGGAATTTTATGGACACTATAATGAAACCGAAGTACATTTTTAATTACCTAATTATTGCTATTTTCAAAGTCCATTTATACCATAATTGTTCCTGTTTTCATAGTCCAAAGAGTCCATGACAGGAAGACGTGGTGGGTTGTGAAACAAGGGTTCATTCCTCAAACAGCTCCCGCTCCTGGTTCCCTCCTGGCTTTCAAAATTGGTCTCAGAAGCGTCCACCATGTTTTCGGCAGGTTAACGACGCGTATGACGTTCCCGGGGCGGATGAGGGGTGCAGAGGATGGGGTGTATTTCCAGCCCTCCGGCGACTTACAGTCCAGGGATGGGGTAGGACCTCCCGTAGCAGAAAGGGAATGGAAGCAGGACCGGGAGTCAGACGGTCACACCGACCCCCACCCCCAAGCTCAGCGGCTGGACAGAAGCGTGATGTGGGCGGCCAGCCGGGGAGCGGGCAGGACCGGGCAGCGCTGGGGCAGGTGTCCAGGTGGCCAGGTGAGGAAGAGCATCCTGGGCTCCCAGGACCAGAGGAAGGCACAGCGGGTAGCGTGAGGTGTGGGGGGCGGACAGCCCTGGGAAAATGGGGAGGAGATTCAGGGACACAGCACAGCCAGGGCCAGCAGGTGCCTGGAGCTGGGACGGCAGCCCCGGCCATGAGGAGGGGCGCGGGCGGCTCCACCGGGGACTGACATTCAGCGCGAGCAGGAACCGCAGGGCCCTGAGCGCTTGGGAGACAACTGGGAAGCAGGTGGACAGCGAAGAAACAGGAAGATCAAAGGAAATACAGCTTACGTGAAAAACAATAAATGTCGTTGGGGACCGAAGAGTTTCAAGGTTACAGAAGGACATTCGTGGTAGTCGCTGGAGGTAAGTTTGCTCAGCAGTTTGAACCTTTTAAACCTTTACTTATTTATTTTTAATCTTGGGAGTGCTTTCAAGTTTTCCTTTCTAATTTTTTTTTGTTTTGTTTTACAAGAGTTCGGGGAAGCGACTACATACAGATAAGGTAGGAATATTTTGCGATGACCGATCACGATCACTCTCAATCGCGGGGATAAGCGTGTGTGTCCTGGAGAAATGTCTCTATTGTCTACTCCAGAGCCAGACGTTACGCAGCCATCCATAAACCGTTTCCTCTTCGCCAGGGACTGAACAAAGCACAAGGGGATTAAAATTTGAAAAACATAGTTGGCAGATCCCAAACATTGGTACAGAAATTAAGACATGCGGTTGGTTGGCCAGCCAGCCACTTCCGACAGAAGTCATTTGCAAGCCACGTCCGGAATTTTCGTCGCATCCACGTTAGGTCAGTACTACCGTTCACTAATATTTCTCTTTAATGCAAGTCAGGTTTTTACGTAAATAAATTTACTTAAAAAGGAAAATTGCTATCACTAACCGGAAAGTCAGAATCGTCTGCCACAGATTGTGAACCATAAAAATGAATTTAATGAAAACATAGTTATTAAATTAGAAATCTCTGTCCACACAGCCCCTCAAATAATCTTATACGGCATCGGTGGTTTAAGTGTATACAAGAAATAAAAGAGTAAAAATGGGAGTGTTAAAAAAAATTAAAACTCTGGAGATAACTGGTTACAGTTGTGCTGTTTTAACCACAAAAGAAAAGGATTTTTTGTTATGTGAGTAGAAATCTTTATGGGAAGAGGCTATACTATCTTTCTCTCCTTTTCACATATATTCTGAAATAAAATATGCAGCTGTATTATATAAACCAATCCAGTGTAGGCAAAATATTCATGATGCGCTCAGCTCAACGGATAATCCTACAGGCAGCTTAGACTCAAACGCACACCACAGTTTATACATTTACCAACTCCGCATCTGAGACAGCGGTGCCTGGGGTCCGTGATGCAAATTTGACTCGAATATCAGCCTATGGGATTCCAGCATCACCTAAACATCCTTATTAGTGCACACAATTCTGTAACGAGGTTGTATTAATGTTTTGGTGCTGAAGTAATTAATCATACTAATATTTGAAGGTTGAAGTACATAATGACACCCACAAGCAGCTTATCCCTATACCTCAAGAGTCCACAAGTCAACAGCCTCAAGATTACGTCGTGGAAACTGCTCTATAGATGTACATATAATACCCCCTCCCAAGAGACAGCAAGCAATTATTATGAAATTTTTCTACTTATAGAACCTACAGTAAAGGTTGCTAATTTGCTAAAAAAAAAAAAAAAAAAAAAATCGTTTCAGAGGAAAATCGTGAAATTCCCAAAGAAAAGTCTTACAATGTATTTAATTAGAATTCACATTATACATGATCCTGTATGTCTGCTCATCAAATCATTCTTAAAAATTTAAAAGTCATCTGCTGTGCCAAAACACTCAAGAAATTCATTTTATACCTATTTTGAGGGTGTCTTGCTCCCCACTGGGTCTTGAGCTGAGCACACAATTCCAAGCAAGGCTGTGGCCCCATGAAGACGGCCCTGTCCTGCAAGAGGAGGAGACAGTGTCATGGGGCGATGTGACGCAGAGGAATGGAAGGTAGCCGGGGTGACCAGAAGGGCTTTCGGAGGAGGCAGCGTGTGACCTGAATGATTAGCAAGCGTGGAGCACGTGAACATCCGTGTGTGTGTGCCTGGGATTTGGGGACGGGGAAAGTCAGTTGCAGAGTGTCTTGGACAAAGAAACAGCAAGAACAAAGAAACAGCAAGAACAAAGACCCAAGGTGAGAACTACGGAGATATCTGAAAAGGGCATAAAGAATTCCCGTGGGGCCAGAGCAGGGTGACCAGGTAAGCGAGGGGCAGGGGGATTGCTCAAACGAGGTCAGAGGGAACGGCAGGGCGGGAGGAGGAAGGGTCTCAACACAGCTCTAAAGGACAAAAATGCATTTATTTCAAGTACAGGGCAAATGTTATCAAGGGATTTGAAGAAGAAGAGTGTCCTGATTGCATTTACCTTTTTTGCATTTTTATAAATTCGACTTTATTTTTTTGAAGCAGCTTTAAGGTTCAGAAAATAAATTTAAAACTTGAGCAGGAGGCGCAGAGTTCTCATGTCCCTCCCTGCCCCCACACAGGCATGGCCCGTTTGGGCTGCCGATGAAGGAATACCTGAGGCTGGGCGATTTATAGAGAAAAGAGGTTTATTTGGCTCACAGATGTCCGGCTGTACAAAAAGGGGAGGAGTTCGTGAAGGGCGACAGGTTCCAAGTCAGCCAGGAAGCTGAGTTCTCCCACCGTTCCTTTGCCTCCCTGTACATTTCTGGGTCCCATCCAACTTCAATTTCATATTTTCTTTTTATTTCCTTGGGTTTGGGGAAGGGAAGGAATCATGGGTACATTGGACCGTGATATTTCCTTTCTCTCATTTTTATTTAGCTTTAATTAAGTTTAAATAGCCACGTGTGATCATTAGTGGCTAGAGCCGTGGCATCGTCCCTGTTCATAGCTGGCAGATAAGCAAAAGGAGAAGGAGGACCACGGGAGGTTTTTTAATGGGCCAGTCCTGGAAGTGGTGACGTCACTTCCTCTTCCTTCCCATTGGCTAAAACCAAGTCACATGGTCACGCCTAATCGCAAAGGAGGCTGGGAAGTGTAGTCCAGCTCTGTGCCCAGGAAGACAAGGGGATGGATTTTGGGGGGGTACAAAGCAGTTATGTATGATTCCAGGACTGAACATCCAGTGAAGGCTGGAATGCGCACCCCCTTCCTTTGAGGCAGCTACAGAAAACAACAGGAAGGGAAATCCACCAAAAACGTTAGGTAACAACAGCGTAGAAACTAAACTAGTTAGAATGCCTAATTGCAAATGTGTCTTATCTCCGCAGTAAGAAGATTAACGAGAGAGAGATGTGTATATGTATCTCTCAGTGAGCTCTGGTGACCTCTTGCCTTTAGCATTTCCTTGCTATGCAATTATAGCCTTTTTATTTCATATATATTAGGGAGATGCTCGACTCGGTATTAGGTACTCTGCCAGGCACAGGGGATGCAGAAGAGATAAGGCACCACTCATCTCATGCAGAGTTTTAATTTAACATGGCAGGCGTAGTCTTAGAGGTAAGGACAAGGGTGCAATGAAAACTCAAGAAAAGGATGCTGAATTCTTTTGATGGTAGAGCTGTGGTCCCCAACCCTTGGGCCACTGCCCGGTTCTGGTCCATGGCCTGGTAGGAACTGGGCCACACGTCACCACCTGAGCTCCATCTTCCCCCAACCCCACCCCAGTCTGTGGAAAAATTGTCTTCCATGAAACTTAGGAGCCCGGCTGCACAGCAGGCGGTGAGTGGCAGGTGAGTGAGAAGCTTCATCTGTATTTACAGCTGGCTTCCCACTGCTCACATCACCTCCTGAGCTCCATCCCCTACCCTTGGTCCGTGGAAAAATTGTCTTCCATGAAACCGGTCCCTGGTGCTAAAAAGGTTGGGGACCACTGTGGCAGAGGGCCAATTCAGGCAAGGATTTCCAACAGAAATGTGTGTGTGTGTGTGTGTGAGAGAGAGAGAGATACACACATCCCTAAATAGCACTTTTTTGAGACAGGAGTGTCAACGAATGGATGGTCGAGTGTCTCCAAGCCAAAATCAACAAGGAACAGATGTCATTCCTCCAGCATGGATGTGGACTTCTCCTTACGTCAAACTGGTTGCTGACCTGAATCTCCCCGTGGTGTCGGCCATGGGCACGGGTTCTCCAGGTGTCTTTTCCCCTCCCTATACCCTCACGCTGAGCCTAGCTGAGCATGCTGAGCAGAAACCAGAGTCCCTCTCCACATCTCCCTTGGAGCTACATCTTCATCTCCCCTCTCTGCTGGTACTTCCCTTCTTCCTTGTTTTGCGGTGAGTTATTTACACGTCCACTCCCAACACTAAATGGTGACCTTGCCTTGGCTTCAGTGTCCATGACTCCATTATCCTAGAATGAACATGGTGTGTGGCCCACTGACTGTGGTGGACTTCTCTGTGTCTCGGCCACCCGGAGTCCTTCCAGCTTACCTTCAATAATGGCACCTGGATTTCCTCTGGGAGGGTTACCTCTCCCTCTTGGGTCTCGGTCAGACCGTAACCCCCATAGGTCATGAATGGGGCCCTTGATACAAGCCACAGATATCGGCCTCTCCCTCCCCCAGGACTTTAGATCTGGAGAACAGCGACATAAGGTCAGGAAGGGGTTTGGGCTCAGCCCCCCAGAGTCGTGGAAGGTCCCCCGATGGTGCACATGGTAAAGTTCGCCTGGACCCTGGATATACCTTGGTTGGAGTCTATTTTGAGCCAGGGATCTTCACCGTTACCCTCAATTCTTGGAGCCCCTGAGGGATTTCCCACCAATTTTCTTCATCTATAGCAAGCCTGTAAGAATTCCAATTCATAGAACATACGTCTATAAGTGCATATGGAATGTGTTAGTAATGCACATCACAGAAGACGAAATGCAAAATCCCTCTTGATGGACTAGTAGAATCTGTTTTACATAGAAGCAAAATGAAACACATCCAGTACGTACTGGAGTCCACAGTGGGAACGGGCTCAGTCAAACGCATATGACCAGATGTTCTTTTCAACGTGCTTGGAGGTATTTTCACTGGACGTTTGAGATGGAAACAGACAAGTAGGACTGAGACCTGGTGCTCACCCCACAACCTTCCTAGATTTGCAAAAGCTTTCAAAGGCTCTAGAGGAAAGTCGAGGTTCCCACCTTTCTGCTCCCTGAGGCTAATCACAGTCGACGCCGCCTTCCTTGTGGTCCTCTGTTGCTCTTGTAGCTGCTGTGCCGCCAGGACTATTTATCCCTAAGTGTCTTCCCCTCTGGACTGGAGCTTCAAGAGGGCAGGCTGACCCTTTTCCATACCTTCTACAGGGCTCAGCACAGGGGCTTCTTTCATAGCTGGCGCTCAGGAAATACTTGCTGAATTGAGCAGAGTTGATTTGAATTATCGAATCCAGGTAAGTGGCTCTGGTAAGTCCATTAGCTTTGCCCTGGGAATCTCGTCTCCTGTCCGTCTCCATTTCTGTTTGGCTCGATTAACATGACAGAGAGTGATCCGGGAGTCTTCCTTATTCACTTCGGAGGGCTGGAAATGAGACGTGAAGATGACAGGAAGGGGACATGTCAATAATACTCACAAGGTCAGGGCGGGGGACCCCTGCTGCCTGCCCAGACTTCACAGGAGGGAAGCCGTCAAGGCCAGTTGAGTGGATCTCGCGCAAATCGCTTGACTCAAGATGACCATGCTGCTCCGGAGGGTGGCATCTGGGATTTCTGTTGAGAAAGCGTTAGAGATTCAACATCCCCGTCATGCTCCTGGAAGCCCTGCTCCCCTTGGACATCAGACCTGCACATTTGTGGAGCAGAATTTATTTCAGTGTGTACTTAAAATACCAGGGTCAGCTAACACAATAATAAGCCTCAAAGGTTTGTCAACTCATAAAATACTAAGCCTTTAAGGTTTGTCCGACACTGTGGCACCCTCAGCATTTCTGGGGCCACATGTACACGCCTTCCCCAGGTAGGTCCCTGAGAGCAGACTCTTAATTTTCATTGTTATAAAGCATGTGTGAGTATGTGTGTGTGTGTGTACATGTGTTTGCATGTGTGTGAAAGCGAGAGACAAAGGGAGAGAGAGAGAGAGAGAGAGAATTACATACACAATGTGCTTCTGAACATCCACCAAAGGCAGGGAGGAAAAAGTATATATTTAGCTGAGTGTTCTGCGGATTTTTTTTTTCCCTTTTTGAAAAACTCCAGTACGAGTGTTCAAGCCAAGCAGGAGCCTTTCCCTCTGGTTATTTATTTATTTTGCTCTCTCCCTTGGAAAGGGATGCGCATGTATTACGAAAAGCAAATATTACACTCCTTATTGTCAAACAAAGTTTCTAAGGTTCATGTGTCAATGATGCGGCCAAGGACCTCACACAGAAAGTTTCCTGTCCTGGAAGAATTTCTCATGAAATATAAAATACGGGAAGTGAGGAGAATCGTCACTGCCAGAACGTAGAATCCGCCCACTCCTAATGGCACCCAGGGGGTTGGATGAGCTCAGGCCTTGACCGTCCTAGCCAGCCGGGGGCGGAGGGGGTCCTTTGCTCAAGACAAGCGCTCGGGATGCAGGAGGGGGAGGACCACAGTGGAAGCCGATGGGTGTTTTCTCAGAGGAGGCTACTCCCATCCAACTCCGGGCAGCTCTGACATCCAGATGCAAGAGGTGAGCAGGCCTCACGGACGTGGGAAGGGGAACCAAGGTGATGACAAATGAAAGGATTCTTTGGCCCCAGAGCATGCAGCCGTGGGATCTGGTGGGAGTCCAGTTGCTACTTACAGGAAACTGGCACAGCGTTATAACTTTTCCTAGACAGGTCGGTGCCATTGTGTTCTGGCACCGTGAAAAGCATTAAATAAGGCTTAGCATGTGTCTACACCGCGCCGAGTGTGCTATCCTTTCTGATACGTATTGCTTCCTCCGACTGGGGGTTTCGCTAAAGTCCCTCCCCGGGCGGCGGGGAGCAGAGAGTGGGAGTTACAGTCAACCACGGTTAATTTGCGCTTTGTGCTTTGTTTATCCAAACCGTATGTCCGGATGGTTGTAACTCTGCATCGTCGGCTGTATAGTGCTCCCTGCGCCAGGGGGTCTGTGAACAGCAACCGCCCGACACAGAATCACGTTGGTGTTCGGAAGGGGGCAAGGGACGTCTCAAGTGACGTTTGCTGTGAGGGCAGCCACCTGCATCTCCAGGCCACGATTCCTCGTGCTGGAGTCAAGCAGGTCCCCGCAGATGGAGGGGACCCCGCAGACGCCAGACGCGGTGGGTCGAGGCACCTCCGGTTGTCATTCTCTAGCCTTCGGGCTGGAGACCGCCCCAGATAGGAAATCGGGTCATTGCCACTCAGCGGCCTCATCGAGTACTTTGTGTACAGAGGAGAAACCCTTGTACTTTGATGCTGGAAAGAATTAAAAACGTAAAACAAGGTGAATCCGCAATTTTCTTATGTAACATTTTCATCTGGAATTTCTACTCAATTCATCAACTGCCACTCAAGAAAAGACATTGCGCTCAAGGCCCAGAGGTGACAAAAAGTCCAGCGTGAACGTCTTAAATGCAAACGAGCAGCTAGGAGGGAAACACTCTTCTCTGCGCAGGCCCAAAGCCTGGGGCCTTCTCCCACGGAGCGTCCGGGGGGCAGCTTCTGACCACTGCAAGGTGCTGGCCGGGGCCTCCGGGGAAGGTGAGGCCAGACCTGTGAGTTACGGCAACTGCTACTACTGCAGGCTGACTTCGGCAACCTCCCGAAACTGGAAAACGGGGCTTTGCAAATGTTTCTCCCTCATGCGGATGCTGACGGCCGTTTAGAAGTGAGGCCACCTTGTTCCAGGTGCTCCCACATTGCATTCCAGGGCGTCTGGGCCCAGAGTCAGCTTCGGACTGCGGAAGGGATAAATGCGCCCACCTCTTTGGCGTCCTGGAGGATGAAGGGAGTGGTCTGCAACCAACCCTGCAGGGATGAGCTGAATATGTTTCTCCTGGTTTTGCCAGAGGCACTGCTATTTCTCCGCCATCCACTCCAGAGAGTTCCAGAGCCTGCTGCCATTCCCTGCCACCCGCTGCCCAACAGCCTTGGTACGTTTCTGTCTCTCACCAAGCCTCTCTCCACAGTGACAGTGTCAACCCCTCTCATGGCCTCGAAGCCTAGTCTGAGCAAATGCCTGGTCTTGTACTTCCTGGAGAAACGAGACTCCATCGTGTAAAAGCATCTGCTCCTCCCAACCCTGCGTGGACCCGCCCGCCTGCACCCGCCCCGTCCCCGACTGTCCTGTTACGAAGGTGAGCCGGCCCTTCTCCTTCCTGAGCACACTCGACCCTCCTGCCTTCTCAGGGCTTCCTTCCCCAGTTCCTAGTTCCCGCTCTGAACACTCCCGCTAGTCTCTCGTCGTTGACATCAGTCCCCCTTGCTCTGCCGATCTTCCCCCTGCCGTTGCCTTATCTACTCACTGCCCTTCCTAGCCCAGCTTGCATGAGGTGTGTCTGTATATGCTGTCCCGCCTCCCCACCTCCTTCCCACCCTCAGCTCCATGCCTGTCCTTACCACTCCGTCGGAACTGCTCCCGCCTCCTGCTCCAAATCCCTTCTTCCTCCCCACCCTCTCATCCTCACGCCAACCCCTCTTCAGCATCTCTGCCCAAGCACCCTGCAGGTGAGGTGACCGCACATCTCCTCCTCGCCCAGAGCAGACTCTGCTTCCATTTGTCGTCCTGGCGTAAGTCCCCACAACACCCCTCTCATACTCGAGAGCATCTTGGACCATAATTTTTTTTTTTTTTTTTTTGAGATAGAGTCTCGCTCTGTGGCCTGGGCTAGAGTGCCGTGGCATCAGCCTAGCTCACAGCAACCTCAAATTCCTGGGCTCAAGCGATCCTCCTGCCTCAGCCTCCCGAGTAGCTGGGACGACAGGCATGCGCCACCCTGCCCGGCTAATTTTTTCTGTATATTTTTAGTTGTCCAGCTAATTCCTTTCTGTGTTTTTAGTAGAGATGGGGTCTCACTCTTGCTCAGGCTGGTCTCGAACTCTTGAGCTCAAACGATCCTCCCGCCTCGGCCTCCCAGAGTGCTAGGATTACAGGCGTGAGCCACCACGCCCAGCCTTGGACCATAAATTTTAGGGTCACCTATATATTAGCAAATAGTAGGCATCTGTGATTTGTCTGCCCAACCTGTTTCTTCCTTTATTTTCATTATTTATTCATTTTTTTATTTTTGGAGAATCATCCTTTGCAGATGCATTTTCGATGTGGTTTAGTCCTATGACTGGTCTACGGAGACTCAGACCGATATAAAGAGATGAATTAAGTCAAAAGTGGGTTAAGAATGTTCATACCCAGCGATTTTGCTGATGCTGTTTGAGAGGAGGGGAAAAAACTATTTTCTCACTGGAATTGCCAAGCTGGTAGAATGCAAGCCTGGAGGGGCCGCACTAACTTTCAAACACCACGCTTGGGGCAAGTTTGCGAGAGGATGATGGCAATACAGAAAAAGCATAGCCTAGGGGAAAATACATGGGGAGGAGAGAGGAGGAGGGGAGGGAAGGAAAGAGAGATTCCCGATGCAACACGTTCTGGAAGCCAGTCCCACCTCTGAACTTTCCATCACATGTGCCCAAACTCTTCTTTTTCACCTGGGGGAGCTGGAAGTGGGTTCTGTCATTTAATGCCTAGAGAGCTTGGATCTACAGAGACACGTCTTCAACTCAGCCCTAGGAAGTTCCCTCCTTGCCGGCTGCCCCCAAAGCGATTCCTACTCCAGCCTTTGAATCTCAGCAAACATCCAGTCTCTTTTGCCAGGAATCTGGGAAGCATCCTAGACATCTCCCTTTCTCTAATGCCTTTATCAGCTCTTACTGATTTCATCACCAATATAGGTCTAGACTCTGATACCTCCCCTCCGTCCCCCAGTAAACCCATAAAACCGTTATCTCTCACCTGGACAGCTCAACGGCCTCCCAGCTGGTCTCCCCGTGACCACTCTCACTCCCCACAACACTATCCATGGAACACCTGGAGTCACCTTCTTAAACGTCAAATCTTCTCGCGGGTACACAAGATCGTACTTCACCGGGGAGTTAGAGGGAAAACAGAGGGAACCTGGCAACATTCCATAAGTCAGCGGCATCATCATTCCTGAATGCACCAATAAATTATGTTAGAGACAATATCAGTATAGATTCTCAGAACATGTGCTTTATTTATTCTTGATTTTTTTTAAGCGATGGAGGTCTCACTATGTTGCTCAGGCTAGACTTGAACTCATGAGCACAATTACTTGCTCTGTGTCAAACTTTCTTTCTTTAGTTGGGATAGTTAAACACTGAAGGTTACTAGCACCTTCCCGCGGGCAGATTGCAGAGAGCGGCGTTCAGATTTTAAATCAAAATCTATACGGATTCTGCCGAGTTGCTAAGCAGAGCCTTGCACAGAAGCAGCCGACGTGATTCGTGACTGCAGGGTCATTGGACGATGTGGGTGTTTGAAGTTTCTCATAGAACAACCTCGCTACCCTCATCTTAGATCCTAACCTCTCTTCATCTCTCCCTTCTCAAAAAAGACCTCTTTGGATTTCAAATTTGATTAAAACTGTGTCAAATAACGTTAGTCGTACCTGACTGGGAAGCTGCCCTGACCCAATGGTTTTGGAAGGGAGTGAAAAGTTTTACTGAAGTAGATGCACCTTGCTGAAAGAGAAGGCTGAACATTGTAACGGCATCTACTTGCCCCAGTTTTTGTGTGACTTTGTTGCAATTCCAATTCAAATGTTAATAGCTTTTTTTTGAAACTTGACAGAATGGTTCCGACTGTTGTCTGGAAGAATAAATGGATAAAATAACCATGTGAAGTTTGACCAACCAGAAAGCTTAGAAACATTTGTACTAACGGGCATTAGAATAGATTCTAAAACTATCGTAATTAAAACAGAGTGGCGCTGGGGTAGGGAGGGCAAGTGCAAGGAACACGTGAGAATGTCGTTCCTGTTAGGAGGGATTTCTCGAATCTCTGGGGGAAATGATGACGGGACAACCGTGAAGCATTAAAAATAAATTGACTCATCACTGCTTCACACGACAACCCAACATAAATTTCAGGGGGACTATAAGGTTAAAAACACATCTTCAAATGCACTAGAAGGAAATACAGGTGCATGTTATTATACCGGGGAAATCTTTTAAGTAGTATATTGCCATAAAGTAAAATATGGATACAATTGACCACATGTAAATCCAAATCTTCTGGCATAACAATATCTAAGAACAAATAGGAAACAGAAAAAAAAGAATCGCAACATATGTATCAGAGGGTTTGCATTCTTAAGTCTCTGAAACGTCAGTGTGGGCAAAAGACAGGATTAGGAAATTCACAAAAGAAGTACTAACAGCAAAAATATGAAAAATGTTTAACTTTGCAAGCTGTCAAAAATGTGAAAACTGAAACAATAGGGAAATGCAATTTTTCAGCTATTTGTGAAAAAGAAAAAAGGTTGTGCAGGGCGGAGGAAAATGAGCACCTGTAGATTGCAGTCATGAACTAAAGAGACAGGGTAACTTGGCAAAATTCTTAAAAACGTGTGTAGCCCATTTGCACAGCAATTCCTCTTCTGGGAATTTATCCTTAGAAAATAATCATAAATAACTGCAGAAATTTATTTAAGAGATGTTCCCTGGGAGGTTGTTTATAATAGCAAAAAATTAAAAACAAAATAAATGTCTAAAAATATGGAGCTGCTTAAATAAATTATGGTGCATTATAATCCACAGTCATAAAAAATTCTCACTGAGAACTATTTAGTGACTTTGGAAAAGGTTCGCAATATATAGTTAAATGGGGAAAAAAAAGTTGCAAAACAATCTGTACACTGTGGTCTCATTTTTTGCTTTCTAAAAATGTATGTATGTAAATATATGCATAGAAAAAGACTTAAGAGGATCACCGGAAAGTTATCAGTGATTATCTCTGGGTGGCAAGAGTATTGGTGATTTTCATTAATTCTCAAATATTCTGCAATAAAAATGTATTACCTTTGTAACAAGCTTCTTAAAAACATTAACTTTTATTTAAATTCTGCATAGAAGCCAGGTATCAAAAATGATCTTCAGGAGGCTTTTTTGAGGGGGTGGGGGGGAATTCTTGCAGCCAGAAATTGAGAAATGGTCTCATTTCTCTTGAAAATGGTCAAACTTACTTCAGCCGAGAGAGGAGAGGATGACCCAGCATTCGGGGTCCACTGAGTCAACAATCTGATCACTACGTCTTCTTTCCACCGCCGCCTCTTTTATGAGTCATGGGATAGGAAAGGGATGTAGACCGAAAATAATGACGATGTTGGTAATAATGAATTGATAATGTATCAGTAGATCGCTAGCGTTTATTAACCATTCGGTCTTTTCCAGACACTGAGCTAATTGCTATACAGATAGTATCTCATTTAATCCTCCCTGCAATCCTTTGACAAAGAAATTATTGTCTGCAATTTATAGAAGTGTAAACCGAGCCCCAATGGTGATGTCAGTCGCCCACAGTTGCAGCTCTCAGAAGGCCAAGGGAAATTACACACCCGCATGAGTCAGACGCCAGAACCCCTCGCTGGTCTGCATTTAGCGGTTGAATACAGGAGCGTTTTCCCAAACCCACGCTCCGGATACAGACTTCACCACCCAGGCCTCAATTTCCTTTGTGATTCAACCTCGTATTATGTAGCCTGACTCCAGCGCGAAAGATTTGTGGCAATCGCATGATGTATGAGGTGCCATTTGTAAAAATATTATTTAGTGTAAAACATGATGTTTTTTTCTCCTGATTTACAAGTTGGATTTATAAATCTGCACTTCTCACTATCCGAGTTATATATCTTGCCTCTGATTTATAAAACTTGCCTGTAAATCTTGCCGGCAAAGTTTTGATTCAGAAATCATTATTTTAAGAATTAGATTTAGTTAAAACATTCAACCGCTTTACAGGGGAGGCAATGGATTTAAATAACTCCAACCCGAGCTCACAGACCCTATAGCAGCTTTACAAGTCGTGCCCGGGAATTCCTAAAGAAAATGTTTTGATTTAAGGGCATTCACTTCACACTTTAGCTACAACTGACTGATTTACACAGCTGAAGCCAGACAATAATGATCCGTTTTATAAAAATCCCACTTTTCTTTAATTCCAGACTCTGATTTATTTATATGCCCTGATCGGGTTTTCGGTGATGCCCTCTCAGTTCCAGGTTCCTCCGCCCCAGAGCTGGTCGTGGGGGAAGGACCCAGGAGTCAGGGTGGTTGGAATGAGGAGTAGCAACTCCTCCTTCCAGGGATCCAAAGGGAGTTGTCCCTCCCCCTGAGCCAGAGGCCGCTAAGCGGGGCACAGGCTGTAAGGTGCCCTGGCCTTGCCCAGGAATGCTGTGGGTTCTCTCCATCCCTGCTGCTCCAGTGAAGAGGGGGTTGATTGCAGGTGGACAGACAGATGGTCCTGAGAATTGAGGACATATCTGATGAATAATTGCTGGCTGAAAAAAAAAAAATCAATAAATAAATGAACAATTTTTTAAAGAGCAGAAGCCAACAAGCAGTGATTTGACAGGTAAAATAAATGAATAAAGACTGAGGGTGTGTGGCAGCCCGGAGAGACGCTTGTCCCATGTGAATAGGGCAGCCCCACCCAGTATGTGCATGTCTGGCTTTCCAAGAGAATCCTGAAATTCAGATTTTTATGTTAAATGCCTTAATTTAAAAATCAATGTTGGCCAGGTGCAGTGGCTCACGCCTGTAATCCTAACATTCTGGGGAGGGTCCCTTGAGCTCAGGAGTTTGAGACCAGCCTGAGCAAGAGCGAGACCCCATCTCTACTAAAAATAGAAAAATTAGCCGGGCATGGTGGTGTGCACCTATAGTCCCAGCTACTCGGGAGGCTGAGGCAGGAGGACCACTTGAGTCCAGGAGTTTGAAGTTGCTGTGAGCTAGGCTGACGCCACAACACTCTAGCCCAGGTGAGAGAGCAAGACTCCATCTTAAAAAAAATTAAAATTAAAATTACATAAAAAAGTAAAAATCAATGTTGTACAGGTTTGATTTATAATAGCAAAATACACTCATTTTAAATGGGCAGGTCAGTGACGTTTCACCAAAGTATACACCCATGCAACCACCGTGCCAATCAAGATACAGAACATTTCCATCTCCCCAGAAAGCTCCTTCCTGCCTTCTGAAGTCAATCTCCTCCCTTCCACCCACCGCGCCAGTTCACCGCTGGTCTCATTTGTAAACCTACGGTTTTGCCTGTTTTAGAATTTAATATAAATGAAATCGTACACAATGCATTTTTCTGTTCCATTTCTTTTGCTTGGCACGTCTGTGAGATTCAGCCACGTTGCTGTGTGCGTCTTCAGTTGTGTGGTCCTTTTGACGGCCGAGTAGTATTCCACGGTGTAAATGTATCACATTGTTTGTTCATCCCAGTTGGTGGACATGTGAGCTCTTTCCAGATTTATATTATTATGCATAAAGCTGCTATGAATTCCTGGGCCAGTCTCTTTATGGACATATGTTTTCATTTCTCTTGGGTAGAAACATAGGGGTGGGATTGCTGAGTCATTTGTAAGTGGATGCTTAACTGTATATAAAGCTGCCAGACAGTTTTCTAAAGTGAGTTCACCACTTTGCACTTCCTCTCTTCCCCAGTAATATAAGAAAGTTCCAGGTGCTCGACACCCTTACAAACGCCTGGTATTTCCAGTTTGTTTAATTGGAGGCATTTAGCCATTTTGATAATAACTTTAGTCGGTTAGATATGAAGTGGTATCTCATTTCAGTTTGCTTTTTGTGTTCTTCGAAATATCCTAAGTTGCAATGTTTTTCTCCCATGCTATCTTCTAGAAGTTTTAAAGTTGTAGGCTTTATGCTCAAATCTATGACCCATTTCAAATTATTTCTCGAGAACAATGGGAGCGAAGGGTTGAGGCTCATTTTTGTTCTACACAGACACCTAGTGCTTGTAGCACCACAGAAATCAGGACACACATCTTCCAACTTCATTCTTTCAAAAAATTGTTTTATATTCTACGGTAAAGACATCTGCACCCGAATGTTTATGGCAGCACAATTCACAATTGCAAAGAGGTGGAAACAACCCAAGTGCCCGTCAATCCATGAGTGGATTATTAAAATTTGGTATATGTTTACAATGGAATATTACTCAATCATAAGAAACGACAGTGATCTAGAACCTCTTATACTTTTCTGCATTAAACTTAAGCCCATTATCCAAAGTGAGGCACCACAAGAGTGGAAGAATGGGCTCCACTTGTACTCGCCATCAAATTGGTACTAACTGATCAACACTAGGGTGATCACATGGCAGTAATTCTCTCCAGGGATTAGGGGAATTTGGGGGGGTAAATCCACAACTAAAGGACACGGGGAGCACTGTAGGGGGGGAAGGGCATGCCTTTAACCCTCGCTTGGGTGAGGCAAAGACATAAAGTGACCATAATGTTCGTACCCTCATAATACCCTGAAATAAAAAAAAAAATAGTTTTAGCTATTCTAGGCCTTTGTATTTTGAGATCATTTTAGGATCGTTTTGTTAATTCCTACAAAAAAAAAAAAAAGAA
Source organism: Indri indri (assembly GCA_004363605.1). Lineage (NCBI taxonomy): Eukaryota > Metazoa > Chordata > Mammalia > Primates > Indriidae > Indri > Indri indri. The sequence goes on along the minus strand of RJWJ010000375.1, from coordinate 226,668 downwards.
AAGCCTGCTGAGATTTGATTGGAACTTTGTTGAATCTATAGATCAATGTAGGAACAACGGACGTGTTTAACACTATCTAGTTTCCCAATCCATTATCAGGATATATCTTTTAGTTGATTTTGATATTTAATTTCTTTAGTAATTTTGGATAATTCTCTGTGTAGAAATAGCACACAGCTATCATTCAATTTACTCCTATTTTATCTGTAAATTTTATTTTCTAAATATTTGTTGTTTACATATAAATGCAATTATCTTTGTATATTCCTCTTATATTCTGTGACCCTTGCTGAATTCATTTTTAGGTCTGGTAGGTTTTTGTAACTTCCTTAGGATTTTCAATGCAGATGATCATGCCATTTATTGATACAGTTTTATTTCTTCCTTTTCAACATTCAGTGTTGTTTTATTTGTTTATTCAGCCTCACTGCACTGGCCAGGACATCCAGAACAGTGATGAAGAAGCAATGGGACTGAATGTCTTTGCCTCGTCCCAGGGTGGGCAGAGAAAGCATCAGTCCTCACCCACGAATGGTGACGGCCGCTGTATGCGTTTCATGGAGTCCCACCATCAGGTTGAGAAGTTTCCTTCTAACTGTAATTTGCTAAGAGTTCTTTTTCATCATGAATGAGCCTGGGATTTCATCAAATTCTTTTTCTGCATCTATCGAGATGATTATATGATTTTTATACTTTATTCCGTAATGCATTAAATTACATTGATTAGATTTTCAGCGTTGAAGCATATTTGGAATACCGGGACACACCTATTATATAACGCTCAGTTCAGCCTGCTAGGATTCTGTTGAGGATTTTGGTTTGTGTGTTCGTAAGAGTTATCAGCCTACAATTTCCTTTCCTTCTAATGGCATTGCCAGCTTTCGATACCAGGGTTATGCTGGCCTAACAAAGTGTTAGAAAGCAGTCGCTCCGCCTACACTTTTGTCGAAAAGTTTGTGTGAGATTGTTGTTATTGGTTTTGTAAATGTTTGATAGAATTCATTGCTGAACTCATCTCAACATGGAATTTCTTTTATGGGAAGATTTTCAATAATGATTTTCCAGCTTTACTGAGGTATGCTTGAATAAAGATTACATATATTTAAAGTAGACAATGTCAAGTGTTGATGTACATATACACTATAAGGTGATTAGCACCATCAGGCTAATTAACATATCCATCGCCTCATGTAATCATCATTTTTCTCTTTCCTTTTTTTTTTGTGATGAAAACACCTAAGATCAATTCTCTTAGAAAAATTCGAGAAACAATACGGTTTTGTTAACCACAGTCACCAGGCTGTACATTACGTCTCCGGGACTAATTTACCCCACATAGCTGAGCCTTCGTACCCTTGGACCATCATCACCTACCATTTCCTCTGCCCCCAGCCCCGGGAAACCACCTTCTACTCTCTGTGAGTTTGACTGTTTTAGATTTTAGGCGTGAGTGAGATCATGCAGTATCTGTCTGCCTGTGCCTGGATTATAGGACTTAACATAACATCCTCCAGGTTCACGGATGTTGTCACGAAGGGCAGAATTTCCTCCTGTGTGTGTGCATGTTTGCGTGTGTGTGTAGGGTGGGGATGACACATTTTCTTCCTTCAGTCATCTTTTTTTCTTTTTTGTTTTGAGACAGAGTCTCACTGTGTTGCCCGGGCTAGAGTGCCGTGGCGTCAGCCTAGCTCACAGCAACTTCCAACTCCTGGGCTCAAGCGATCCTCCTGCCTCAGCCTCCCGAGTAGCTGGGACTACAGGCATGCACCACTATGCCCGGCTAATTTTTTCTATATATATATTTTTTAGTTGTCCAGATAATTTCTTTCTATTTTTAGTAGAGACGGGGTCTCACTCTTGCTCAGGCTGGTCTCGAACTCCTGAGCTCAAACGATCCTCCCGCCTCGGCCTCCCAGAGTGCTAGGGTTACAGGCGTGAGCCACCGTGCCCGGCCTTCCTCCAGTCATCTTCAATCAGTGGACCCTTAGGTTGCTTCCATATCTTGGCTGTTATGAATAGCTCTGCAACGAACACAGGGTGCAGACATCTCTTCAAAATACGGATTCCTTTTCCTTTGGATATGTACCCAGAAGTATGATTGCTAGATCACATGGCAGATCTATTTTTCATTTTTCAAGGAAACACCCTGCTATTTGCCCTAATGGCTATACCATCTACATTCACGCCACGGTGTACAAGGAAGGGGTCCTTCTCCTCCACACCCTTATCGACATTCACCACCTTTCGTCTGTTTGAAAACAGCCATGGTAACCCTTGTGAGGTGACATCTCACTGTGGTTTTAATTTGCATTTCCCTGATGGTCAGGGATGTTGAGCCCCCTTTCATACACCCGTTGGCCATTTGTATATCTTCTTTGAAGAAATGTCTAGAACCCAGGAGGCCACTGGTGCAAGTCCCAGAGTCCAAAGCTCAGAGACCTGGAGTCCTGCTGTCCACAGGCAGGAGAAGAGGGGTCCCAGCTCCAGAGGAGACAAAGCACAATTTTGCCTTTCTGCTGCCCTTTTGTTCCATCCAGACCCCCAGCAGATCGATGGCACCTGCCACCACCCAGGCAGATATTCCCCACTCAGCCCCCTGACTCACACGCCAGCCTTCTCTGGAAACACCCTACAAGCACAGCCAGAAATGATGCTTTACCAGCTATGGGAGTATCGTGTAACCCAGGCAAGTTGACACCTACAATTAACCATCACAGATCTAAACCAACCCCTCTGAAGCCTTCGATAAAGGTAAGGGCATCCATATATCTATAGATACAACCACGTACTGAGTGTGTGAACTGAGAGAAGTATAGTACTTCGTATCCGTCACTTACGAATTTTTCTGCACTACACTTAGAGGAACCGTAACCCCAGTTGGGTTAGTCTGACCTCAGCACGAGTCCATGCTTGGTACCTAGTAATTTCCAATCCGTGGTGGTAACTCAACCCATGGTTATCCTGTTACCCACTTACTGACATCACTTACGACAAGTCTATGGAGTCACTGGGCTCCACTGCAGGCAGCAGCCCAGGCTCATATCCCATATCAAATAATGCCCTGAACTTCCCCGGGTCAGGGGGAGGTGAGCAGCAGAGGCTGCTGTCACAGTGGTGACCATCCTGCCGCCTGCATAGGGGATGAGTCATCTCGAATAGCAGAAGCAGAGGTGGTGGGGGCGGAAGCGTGTCCCACCGACACAGGACACCACGCTCGGGGGCTCTGTGCCTCCCTTGTCAAGGTCAGGCTTGTTCAGATGATATGGGGGTCCCTGGAGAGATGTCCTTCGAGCAGTGGGAATGGGAGCTGGATCCCCTCTCTGTGACCTCAAGAAGCTTATTTAACCTTGGTGACTCTGTGTTCCTCGTCTGCGTTTGGAAGCTTGATGTGTCTATATCAAACCATGATTTCTTATGCATGGGGAGGGCGGCAGTTCTCACTGCTGGTCACCCTCCCCGGGGGTTGTCTTAGCAAGACCTCTTTGCAGTGGACTTGAGCTTTAGGTATTAAGAGCCTAAAACATGTGTGTAGCTTTTGGTCCATGTTTTCTTCCCATTTTTATGTCTGTATTCCAAAGAAATAATCAGTGGTATCATTAAATATTTGCATTCAGGGTTATTATTTGAAACTTTATATATAACAATGACAATATATAATTAGCCTAAATCCAACGATAACATAACCCAGATTATGTTTTATTCCCATGATTCGACGTTACACAGTCATTTAAAATCTTATAAGGAAAATTTAATAACATTGGAAAATTCTTGTAATATAAAGCACGCAAATAAACGCTCTATATAATTTTGTTACAGGTATATAATGTACCTAAGAATATATTCATGGTGGTTATCTCCGGATGACAGTGTTGATTATGGGTGATTTAAAATTTTTTCTTCATCCTAATATTCTATATGTTTCAATTGCTACAAGTTAATCTACAAGAATAAAAATCTTACTTAAAAAATTTTGGAATGAGAGTCTGAAGGTCTGGGTCCTGGCTGCATGACCTGAAGTAGGAGAAACATGGAAAGTGAAAAACTTGCGCACCTTTTTCGCTGGATGGATGAGAAGCTAAAATAAGACAACGTTGGACCAGGAAGCAAGAAGCTGCTCTTGTAAAGAATGTTGATGCCGTAACAGGATTTCAGGTCACCCCTATCTCCTCCAGCCCATCTCCAAAACATACAAAATTAAAAAGAAAAAAAGCCAACTCATGCAGAAGGTTCTTCTGCCTGTTAACAGAGCGCCTCTGGGTAGTTAAAACAAGCTGCAGCTGATAATGGTGTGATTGGGCGGGAGCTGGGACAGGTGAGAGTCGTTATTCCTGTACGGTAAGACCTAAAAGAGCCCGCTGGGCAGCTACCTGTCCTACAGAGGGTTCCATGGGGTCTTCACCCAGAGCCTGATGCTTTAAGACATCTGTAGCCTCCAGAGTACGTTTCCTGCCTTTGACGGAGTAGTAGGAGCTGCCCCTGCCCATCCTGGGGTGTGGACAGAGACACTCAGCTATCCCTGCAGGTGGTGTGCTGTCCGGCGTAGCCACTCAGAATGCATTTGCAGTCTTTAATTAACTGCAAAATGTGGATTCCTAATGCCCAACATCCTACTTCTCTGCAACGACTCTTGCGCACATGTGCGTAACATGGCTGTGCATTCTTGTTAAATACTGCGTGATCTCCCATAGACTGGGCTAAAATAACACACAGGCACCAGCCACTCTCCTTACGGTTCAGCATCTCAAGTTGAGCTGCAATGGAATGAATCAATATGCATCAACATGGAAATTCTCCAAGAGTTTTTGGGGTTTTTTTATTTTTAAAAAAGTATGTTGCTAATCATGGTGTAGACTACCAAATCATTTATATAAAGACAACTCAAAGCATTACAATTCTAATTTCTGTGGGTGTTTCGAGGCATAGAAAACTGTCTGGAAATGTTCATACCAAATTGATAATATTAGTTAGATTGGAGGGCGGGGGAAGCGCACAGGAGAAAATCTATTTACTTGTATTTAAAATGATTTGCAAAAAGAATGTATACATGCGTTGCTTGTGGAATTAAAATTAATTTAAAAATAAAATGAAAATAGCTTGCAAAAAATAATTATGGACAGTTGATATTTGAACAAATCTATCATAGACAATCAAAGCCAGGTATCTCATTGTTAGAGAAGGGAGTTACAAAGTTGGAAAGGGGAGAAAGAGATAGAGTAAACCCTGTCATCTTGGGCTGAAATTGAAGGTGTAAGTGGTTTTTAAAGAAAGATGGAGGGAGAAAGAGAAAGAGCAAGGCGTGAGGGGGAGAGAGAAAGAGACAGAAAAATTGTTCATATGCATATACACAGAAAACCCAGAAACAATGACAGTCCCACAGCAATGAGCCCACTTAGCACCCAGACACTGGTTTGTACATGCCACGCTCCATTACAAGAAACCAGGGCCACTTGGACAAACGGCTGATTTCATGCCTACCACAAAGAAACTCCATGACGATACCGGAACTCTTTATGCCAAAAAGTAAGGAAGCACTCAAAGAACCACGGGGACATATCAAAAACAAAGGGACCAGTCTGAAAGGACTGGCACTGCCCAAATCTGAAGCCGTTTTAGCATTAAAATAAATCATGATAAATAACTATGACCCATTGAATGAGACAAGAATCTGTGAGTTGCACTGATCTAAGCAAACACATGGAAAAGAAGGAAAAGTTCCTCCTGGCAGTAGAAAAAGACAGTTAGTGAATGTGGAAGGAATGATAGAATTAGAAAAATTACCCCTTAGCAACCATCACCATCGTCATCATCATCGTATCAGCTGAGAATCATTGGCGGGCGCTAAAGCCACTGGGTGAACGTTTCAGGAGTAACAGGATATTTACATAGTATCCAAGTACCTCCTCATGAGATACTTTCTCATTACCAAGGAAAAAGGTGTAACTCAATAGTGTAGAAACTGGGTGACCAAGCGCTCCGGGCTAACATCTCCAACATTTATGGGACAAGCCCACACGCTGTGCCTCCCGATGGGAGGAACTGAGAACAAGGCACCATTTTGGTGGTTTTTCTGCCCCAAATGCACGATCTGAATCCCATCCCAACAAAACATCAGACAAATCCACATTGAAGACTTGTTATTAGGACAACAGGACACATCGGAATAAAACCCGTAGGTTAAATAATAGCATCATATCAACATTAATTTCCTGGTTTTTGTGTATTCTCTGGTCCCCATGGTTACGTAAGTGAACACGCTTGTTTGTAGGACGAATACACTGAAGTATTTAGGGGTGAAAGAGCATGACGTCTGCAATCCATACTCCAATGGTTCCGAAAAATTAAAATGTGTGTATGCACGTAATTGTAGCGTGTGTGGGAGGGTGTGTGTGAAAGCAGAGAGAGCAGGAAAAGAGAAGAGAATAGAAGCTGGAAAAATGTTAAAAATTGGGGAGTCCAATGAATATGGGAATTCCTGCAACTTTTCTGTAAGCCCAAAATCACAAATGTAAAGGGAAAGAGAAAGTGGGTAGACAAAACGACTGTCCCAAGGACTCCCACCCGGGAGTCAGGGTGGACAGCCCGGTAGACACCGCGTAGAGGAGCCACACAAACAGAATGTTCTGGAATCCGGGTGCAAACTCTGGCCGAGGAAGACAGGAACAGTGCGGCCTCTCGCGGCCACCGTTTCTAAAACAGGACCGTCAGTCCTGAATCTGGGGTGACGGAGCAGCGCGGTGCCTGGAGAGCACTCGGCACTGAGCCCGGCCTCGGAACACGCTCCAGCAACGCGAGCCTCGGCGAGTCCCCGCTGTGGCCCCCAAGTCCAAACCGCGCTGTGTCCAGGTGGCTGGGTCTGTAAACCCCTGGGAAACACGGAATACACACAAGGACATCGGCACCCGTTGCCTGGGGAGGAAAGTCGGCATCCCGTTGATGGTAAAGAGCTTGTTTGTCATGAATAAAGTTATCGTTTTGAAGTCATCCCGGTGCTCTGGGTATCTGGTCAATGCCGAGTCCCCAGCCTGAGAACGCAGGAAGAGCTGGTGTCGATCTGTATAGACGGGCAGGGGCGGGGACCCCGACGGATGCCTGAACCTCTGGCCTCTCCAGAAACTTTGAGGAATGACATTTAAACAAGCCCAGGCCGCCGCAGTCACCGGGACGGAGGGAGGCCAGAGGTTCCCTCGTAGGCAGCGTCGGCTGGGGAGGGACCTGGGCACAGAGTGCAGGCGTGTGTGTGTGTGTGTGTGTGTGTGTGCGCGTATGTGTTTACACCACGCACACACTCCGTGGGGAACCTCGATATATACAAAATACAGAACACATAGAATCGAAGTGGAATTCAATTCTACTCTGCAATTTAACTCTTTCTTCCTTTAGCAGAAACATTTTCAATGTTTACAAAAACCCTCCAGATGACTCCGCTGAGACCCGCTGCCCGTGTGCTGGGTCTGAGCCCCCGCAGGGCAGGCTGGAGGGCGAGGCCAGAGACGGGTCCCGCAGGCCTTGGGCCCCTCACCCAGGCAGGTCCTTAATCTCCCAAGCCCCAGCATCCTCCCGGGCGAAGTAAAGATAGCGCCGTCCGTCTTCTCACGCCACCATGCAGACAGCAGATCACACAGCATCCTACACGCTCTGTGGTCAATCACTAGTGACAATAGCTGTGATTATCATTAACATTTGCTGCCTAGGGAAGAGCATCCGGGAAAGTATCCTCCCTGGAGTCCTGACCCTCGGACCCAAGAGAGAGATCTGAGCTGCCCAGAGCTGTTCCGGATCCAAGAGCTCCCGGGCTGTCCCCACCATGCGCACAGCACTTGCTCTGAACTCACTTGTTGAGTGATTGTGTGGACTGGCACACCTGAATCCTTTTGAAATCTTAAAGGCCCTGGAGGAAATTCTTCTAAGTCCTCAAAAATATATCTTCAGACTCACCTCCAAGGGCGGATTTCCCCCCCGTACCTGCAGCAGAGATTGTATTACCCTTGAGTCTGAATCATCTTTTTCCTTTTGGTTGCAAAAATCTTCCCTGACAGCCAACAGAACACATTCTTCTTCTAATTGTTGGTTTACCTCTCATAGCTGCCCGTGGCTCTCCCCATCTCTAATCCTTACCTGCTCATTCATTAGCTATCAAGTGTGGCTTTTTGGAACAATTATATCCTGTCCTGCTGTCAGCTCCGTGCACGCAGGTAGAGGATACATCCCCACTCCTTACGAAGGATGTGAATTATTGCTGGCTTCCCTGTACCTGAAGAGTGATTACACCTAGTGCACGGTTAAATAATGGATGCTTAGCACGGTGCATTGTAATAAGCAAAAGATATGAAATATCTACTATTCTAAGTGGAATATGCTAAGTATTTTTTTTAAATAATAAAGCCGTTTTGGGGAAAGACAGGCTATTGAATCACGGTCTTCAGAAAAGATGCTCCATGTGTCAGCTCATTTGCAGAACCCGGCTGGCGCTGTCAGCCCATCTGTGAAATGGGGTGATGATCCTATTCTTCATCAAGCAGAGGCTCTGCAGGGAAAGGCTGAGCACCAGGCCTGGCACACGGGAGGCGCTTGGCAAACGGCAGTGGCTGCTGTCATCCGAGCAGAGACTGGCCTGGCAGCAGGCTGGGGCTGCTCCCTCCGGTGGGAGCAGCAGCTGCAACACTTGGTGAAACGCTCATCACCTGCACCTGGGCACAGACCGGGTCAGTGTCTGACCACAGGGAGGGTCGGCACCCACCCTCTTCCACGGGGAAGCCGTAGGAGAACCTGCTTCGACACCAGGCATGGGGAGCCTTTAAAGGTTGTGCAGGGTTGGGAAGAAAGGGAGTGATAGCGGTACTTGAAGACCTCTCACTCTCTCTCTGAGGTCTTGCAGAAGTGAAGCCCCTGAATCCAGAGCAGTGCTCAGCCTGGGCAGCAGGGCCCTTCCCTGAGCCCCATGTTTTGCAGGGTCCTTCTCCGACCCTCAGCCCAGGACGAGGAGTCTGCAGAGCAAGCGGTCGTGCCTGCCTGGAGCCCACACCCTCCCCATTTGAGAGCACACCGCAGCCCTCTTATGAAGTGCATTTCACAGAACACGAAGCTGAGACTCAGAGGCTAAAGGATTCCTTGTGGTCTTTCTAATTCCAGAGTTGTTCCTCATGTGGCCTCGTCCTGCTCCCCCCTTTCCTGGGGCGTGGCTGCCTGGGCCTTTGCACCCGTCCGATGGGCACCGCTTTGACCACCCAGACCAGTCTGTCTGGTGTTCCCGAGCTAAGACCCCCAGAAGGTGGGGTTGCCTGTGCTGATGGGAATGAGCCCTTCCTGCTCTCGTTCCTGTCTGGGGTAGGGGGGCCAGAGGGGCCTACTACGGGGGCAGGGCCAAGTGCAGCAGGCTTCTTAGCCTGCAGAACCACCTAGAACCCTCACCACATTCTCCTGTCCACTGCAGCACCTCCTGGGGCGAACGTCCTGGGGCGGCACAGATTCCCACCAGAGCTCCACTCAGCAGTCCCCAGAGGAGGCCTGGAGCTTGGGTGGCTTCTCCAGGCGGGAGGCTCTTGGTTCTCCTCTGCCTACTTCAACACCCCAGGGCACCAAGGCACCTGCAGGAGGGCCCAGGTTCTGGGTCAGCCTGAGACATTTCTGCCTCCTCGGAACCTCAGTGTCTGCATTCATTGCCTGGGGCTGCCAGAACAACCGAAATTTATTTTCTCACAGTTCTGGAAGCCAGAAGTCAGCAAGCAAGGTGTCCAGGGGGTCATGCTCCCTCTGGCTCTAGGGAAGGATCCGTTTCTCGTCTCTTCCAGCCCTGGTGGCTCCGGGCCTCTCTGAGCTTGTGGCTGCATCACTCTGATCTCCGCCCTGTCAGGACACTCGTCTTCGGAGTTAGGGCCACCTGGATAATTCAGGATGATCTTGGCATCTCAAGACCCTTGGCCCACTTATACCTGCAAAGACCCTTTTTCCCAAATAAAGTAATATTTGCAGGTTCCCACGATTGGGTGGGCATATCTTTGGGGGGGGCTACCGTTCACCCCACTACAGTTTCCTCACTTATAAAGCATGATTAATAACAGCATTGACCTCACAGAGTTGTGGCGAGGCTTTAACAAGATAATGTGTATCAGACCAGGGCTTAAAAACATTCACTGCAGTTAGTGAATAGTGTAGTTTCTATACATACAAAACAGTTAGGTAATAACAGATTATAATATATGGATCTTGATAAAGTCCTAGTGCACTTCTAACATTCACTTGTTCAGTTTAACCAAAACCACCCCCAAATGTTATTTGCATTTCCAGAGTGAGGGGTCCCCATGCACAAGGTGTTCCCAGGGACCAGGGTACTCAGTGTCGTGGGAGGCCCTTAAATATCTGCGGGGATTCGCCGCCGTTGTACCAGCCACTTGAGCGGTCGGAAGGTAAAAGCTAACGTTCGTGAAACACGCGTGGACTTTTAGAGGACGACTCAGCCATGTATCAGGGAAGGAAAAGCAAGGGTAGGAAACTAAAAATAAAAAAGGAGAAAAGAAAGGAAAACAGTGCAGGATATCGTTAACAGAGCGATGGCGGAATGCCCAAAGCTGCACCCTGGCACTGGGTGCAGCAGTGCAGGGGTTAACAGGAAAGTTCAGGAGCCTGAGAAAAGCAAGTCACCCACGACAGCTGCAAAAGGATCACATTGATGTAAAAACCACAGTCCATTCGTGCGTGGGCAGGCACGCTTGTGTGCACACATACATGTCTGTGCGTGCATGGGCGGGCACGCTTGTGTGTGCACATACATGTCCATGCATGCGTGGGCAGGCACACTTATGTGTGCACATACATGTAAGTACAGGCCGAGGATGTCCTCGTGCATTGCAGGGTGCGTGGAGAGGGCCCAGCAGCTAAACGCTGTCCCTTTGGCAAAGGGACGGGCAGAAAGAGGCAGTGAGGCTTTCTGCTTCTATAACGTGTGGGTATTTCCTGCAAGATGGCAGCAGGGTTTCCCAGGGTGATCTCGACATGAAGTAAATGTCACATCCAGCTGGCAAAGGATGTCAAAGGACAGCTGGATGTGACCAAGGCAAGAGCCCCTGCTCACGTCTGAACGTGACTCCCTTCCCCCCCGACCATCTACAGAACAGAGGTTTCACTGGGCGGCCTCCTGTGTTCTCTAACTCTGCCAAAAGGCAGGTCCTGGGCACCTGGCAGATTTCGAGTGGGAGAGTGAGTGACCGACGGACCAGCCGGGCTCCTGGGCTTTGGCGTGACCAGCACATCCACTTGCATGGGACAAACAGGCTCCAAGGCCACGCCTGCTTGGAGATGCTGTCGCAGGGCCCGGCTGCCAAGGCCGCTGTTCTCTGGTCCGGGCACAGCTGGGCCTGCCGAGGACGCAGGCATGAGTCACCACGAAGCTATGCCGCACAGGTGCAGTGAAACCCTGATACGCTGGGAACCGAGCCCTGGCCGGGCTGCCGCCCCAGAGAGAAGGGGCCCGCGTAGCCCCGATCCCCAGAGCTGAAACATGAAACACGCCGCGGCCTGCTTGCCCCACCAGCGCGGCAGAGCGCTGGCTTTCATATTTCTGGGGCTTCGTTTCCCACAATGGACGCATTTCTGAGCTCCTGACTTTGCAGACAGACACCATTCAACAAGGCGGGTGATTTTCTAACTGTGCCGGCGTCTCCGCTTTCCCACGTGTTGGAGGGGCAGAGTTCAAGTTCCAGTTCTTGTTTTATACTGCTGTGTGATCCACCTGGGCCAACTCACCTGTCTGGTGACCTGCTCTGCGAAACCACAGCCAAAGGTGCCCCAGAGTCACCTGTGACCGCCCCCCCCCTCGTTCCCTGGCGCCCTGATGCGGATGGAGGTGCCAGTGGGGAACCAAGACAGGAGGCTCCGCTTAGAGTCAAGTCCGCCAGGGAAGACGGTGGAGTCCAGACGTCAGTGGTCACCTGGCTAGCACCTGGAGCAGGTGGGGGCGGGGCAGTGGCTCTGCGGGAGTGGGGACAGGAAGTCACCCTCCATGGGAGAAGATGAGCATCGGCCGGTTTCCTCCTGACTCAGGGAAAGCCTGGGCTTCGCCTCTGGACAGGAGACAAAGAATTCGACTTTCGGTTCCCTGTTTCCCTGGCTCTCGGGTGGCTGGAGGAGGGAAGCTGAGGAAATGAAGTTTCAACTGCGATTATCGGCAGGGAACTCTGACCAAATATTCCAGAGTGTTCTGAGCTCCCCTGGCCGCCCGGCGGCGGGTGACGGTGGATCCAAGCAGCACACGTCTGGGGCGCGAGGCTCTGCTCGTCACGCTTCACGGAAGGACGCGGGAAGCTGCTCTGAAGCCCCAGCCGGGGCTGGAGGGAGGCAGCCTCAGACACCCGGGACCTCCAAGGCCTCTTCCCCACCCGCCACGCCAAGGAACGTGTCATCTCCAGGATGATGCCGTTAAAGCAGTCATGGGGTGGGTGGGGTGCAGGGGCCACAGAAGCACAGTGGTGTGGTGGCTCCATGTGTATGGGCATCCAGAACTGCGTGTGCAGCTGCTCCCCACCACCACGAAAGCACGCGGTCTGGGCCCCGAGGTTCAGTTCCCGCTTCTGTGACATGAGGTTGTCTGTGGCTTCCCCCCATAGGATCGCTGCAGGGTGGAAAGGACGTTGCCTGCAGAGGGGTTTGCTCAGGGCCTGGAAACCCATCGCCGTGGCCTCACACCCAGGCCCTCCCTGCCCAGCACAGAGCCCCTCTGCCTCTCAGCGCAGTCCACGCGGGCCTCCTACGCGCCTGCCTGCGCCTGGCCACGTCGGCTCCGGCCAGGCCCTTTGCCAGGTGCAGGAGAGAGAAAAAGTTGCGGCCCCAGGTGCTCCCAGGCTAGGGTGATATTTACCTGTAAGCAGATTGCAACACAAAATACTGACAGATGTTTGCCCAGGGGGCCTCGGGAGTGACTGACTGTGCCTGGGGGTATCCCTGAGGGCGTAGGCGGCAGAGACAGCCTGATGCTGTAACACGCAGCAAACAGGTACCAAGCCTGTTCATTCATTTTTTTTTTTTTTTTTTACTATACATTCCTTCATTTTCCATTCATTCATTGTTTCTACGTTATCTGCCACGTGCGAGGCACAGAGAAGGTCCCCAGTACAGAAACAGACCTCCGTTCAGAGGACACAGGGGCACCTGATGCTTGGAGCCTCCCCGGCATGGGGTCACGGCCCGCCTGTTTGCCCACACGGCACCGTCTGGTCCTGAGGCTGCCAGTCTCACCAGGGCCGGCCCACGGGACGGTCGGTCTGGCCGGTCGCCTACTCTCGGCACCTGACGCATCGCAGGTGGTCAATAAACAGGTGTCAGCGGCTGTGGCCTTTGGTGCGGGGAGTGCTCTAGGGAGGTGTTCGGTGGCTTCAGGGAGCACCATGCAGGAGCCCGAGATGGCCACACAATGGCTAGGACACACCGCTAGGGAGGGGTGCAAGCTGAGACGCAGAGGGCTGCCTGCTCCGGGCGGCGAGAGAGAAGGAAGGGGCCACGGGGCTGTGCGCTGGGAAGCCCACCCACAGTGCTCGAGCGGCCCTCGCTCCCCTTGGTCTCTTAGCGAGAGTCTTCCACGGCCGAGCTGAGACAGGGCCACCTGTGTGCCTAGTTTATTTGGCAACCTTACCCTGGGAGCAGGCGTGAGGGGTGGGAGAGCACAGGAAGCAGATACCCGGCTGACTTGAGGGTGCGTACCTGCATCGACCACTGCTGAGGGCGACGGGGCTCCAGCCCAGGGCACCCCTGGAGGACCCCACGAAACGAGTCTCAGAACTGCCCCCTCCCCGGGAAAGGCGGGCTCCTCCCTGTCGGTCCCGGCCCCGGGAGCTGCTCAGACTCTAAGTTCAAGGTTGCTTGGGAGCAAGCGTTGAGCAAGTTCTGCAGGGCGGGGGGCCCCCCGGCTGCAGCATCAGACACCCCGGGGAAGAAGCCAGAGTCGTCCACCTGCTGGACCTACAGCCCGCTTGGCTGGCTCTTGCACGGAACCGGTCGGTGCCTATGCGGAGTGGTGCCGAGAAAATGGCTTGAGCGGCAGTTGAGGCTGAGAGTTCTAAGTGGGGCACAACACAAGACGTGATTGGAGTTCGGGGAAAAGCTCAAGCCATGGGTCCCAGCTGTCTGACATGAGTCTTTGACCAGGACCAGATTCCCGCCAGCTGTGAGCCAAAGGCAAGTAGCTGATTTGGGAAATGGGACAGGTGGGGGACAGAGGACGGCAGGCGCCCCGTCCGGGGCGTGTGAACACGGCAGTCAATAAAGTGAGCTTCACCGCGTGGGAAGATTCCGGAAAACACGCATCTTGGATTTATGCCCCTGCCCTCCCCCAAGAAGTCAGGATCTGGGGAACAGAAACACGGATGCTCATCAGTCACTGGTTGAGAGCCGCTCCTGGGAGTATTAGCTCCTGGTCCCCGGGGACTCCCGGGAGGGTGGAGCGGCTTTCTGAAGCTTCGGACAAGCTCTCAGGCACGGAAGCGAAGATTCCAATTATTCTGCCAATAAAGCCCTCGGCCTCAGCCGCAGGGCATAGAGAAGGCCGGGAGGCTCGTGATGGCCAGGATGGACCTGCCACCGTGCAACCCCTGCCCAAGGTCCCCAGCCAGGGACATCTCACTCCAGCTCAACAAGCTCTTCCTATCTCTCCCTGGCCGTGCCTTGGTTTTCTCGGCAGCCGGCGTCGCACTAGCAGTCACGAGATTTTATGTTTAATTGCTCCCTGGATCACGGCTGTCTCCACCAATGATACGCTGAGCTCCCCGAGGACAAGGGACTTGGTCTTACCGTTTTATCTCAAGTGCCTAGAACTTCGCCTTGCCCAAGAAAGACACTCAAATATTTGTTGAATAAAGGAGAGAAGGACCCATGCGTGAGATTCTCGGGGCCCGGCTCTCAATCAAGTCGGTCTCCAGGGGAAAAATGTAGACCCCTCACCAAGCTTAGCAAAGTGTCTGCCTCCGGTTTCCCCTGGGCCATTTCCCGCCAGGCGGGTGTCCTCTGCGGGCCCCGGCGAGTCTGGGACCTGTGTCCCGTCCCACCCCCAGCATCCAGCCCCGGTCCCATGGCCTTCCTTACAGATGGTCTGTGCTGTGAAGTCACAGCAGTATTCAAAAGGTTAAAGCAGAGTGAACTGTTAATTTTAATGCTTTCTCTAAGCTTCAGTTTTAATAAGCGAAAATGATGTTCTTATTTGCAGTAAAGTGGTGTTATAAAATTCTGTCTGTCAAGCTCATTTTAAAACCATGGAAATAAATGATCTGACAAAATCAGGCTATTAGACAAGTGAGGAAGAGTGATTTCCATAAAAGTGAAGGAGCTGTTCCTTAATTTCACACTTGGTAGTCTTTTGGGTCGACTAAATTTTTAAATAAGTGATAAAATTATATTAGCGCAATTGCATTTTTATAGATTTTTTTGGTCATTGTACTCTTTTTCAATCCCTTTATTTTAACTCAAACTGTTCTGCTGAAAGGTTACTCTCAACTTATGTTACCTCGTAACAGTCTCTGCCCGCGACACGGCCCGCAGCTCGCAAATCCTCAGACCGGCCCGGCAGGGTCTGGTCAAAGCACCCGCCTGGGAAATGGCCGCTCCCTGCCACACACTGGGGCTGGGCTCTGTGGTCCCCGGGGCCACAGGGAAGAGGGGTGGATCCCGGAGGGCACCCCCTGGGGCTGAGAGCTTAGCTGTCCCCGGTGTCTGAGCTCTTTTCATTTTTGCCTGAGAATAAGAAAGAGAGACAGGAGGTCGTGTTCTCCAGAAACCCTCATTCCTTCCACTCGGGGTACGAGGTCTGGACAGCGGCTGCCACCGTTGGCAGAAGGAGCCGGACTTAGGCAGAGGAGGGAATGGTGACTCCTTTGTGGTCCTGCCTGTCTCTGCCCATCAAGAAGCCCCAAGTCATCCCAGCTCCAGGGCTGGGCCAAGGGGTCTGACACGACCATGGAAGGATCCTAAGGGAATGTTCAGAATCCCAGGTCTCTTGTGGGGCTGAAATACCCCCGAGGGAACAAATACAAGCCCAACTGGGGTGGGACGGGGGAACTTGTCTGATTTGATTTTTAATCATCGGAACAACTTCTAAGGCGTGAATCTCCAGCACATCCTTCTCGCCTGCCCCATGGTGACATCCCAGCTCAGTTGTTCAGCAGACAGGCAGGTGACTCCTGCAGGCTCAGTCTCCACTTGAGTCCTCTCATGTGCTCAGCTCAGGGCCTGGGGTCTGCTGTGCGTTGGGCTGATTCTGAGACCCAGTCAGCAATTCCTTTCCCCCTCCCCAGCCTGGCTTCCCCTCTTGCTCCACCCCCCCACCCCCCGAGCTTCTGCCTGGGCTGCTGGAGACCCACCACCTTCGCCCGTGTCTGCTCTTGTCCTTGGCGCCCTGCCTGAGCACAGCCAGTCAGATGACACCGCATAAAATGTCATTTGGCAAATGACTTCCCACTCTTCAGTGGACGGGCTCAGATTCAGGATCTGAGATGGGGGGTAGATCTGAGACAGGAAGCTGGGGGCCCAGCCTTAGCACCCACCTGGCCTCCATACTGCGTCCTCCTAATGCGCACAGAGGGACCCTGTGGACAGGCCGGGCTCTACGCTTCCCAAGGTGGTGGTTTGCAAAAACGTCTATTCATTTCCAGAGAGTCTTTTCTCCAGGAGAAATGTGAGCCTCAGAAGGGCCAGAATATATGTTTAATGAGCACCTACTATGTGCCAGGCACAGTGCTAGGCTGTGAAAATGCAGTCGCTTTGTTTATTTGGATGTGCGGGGTGTGGTACTCCCCTGGGAAGCACAGTTCTTAGGGAAAAAAAGGCTCCTGTTAGAGAGTGACCTCTTGTCACTGAGCCCACATACCTGAGAAAGGGAGAGACTTACTGTGTTAGCACTTATTAGGGATGGAGAGAGCTTGAGCTCGAAGCTTTTGGAAATCGGCTAACCTCATGCATTTTTTTTTTCATTAATTTAGCCCAAGTTTTCTCAGTACTTTCTATGTGCCAAGCACCATGCTGGCTCCAACAACAGAAGGCTCATGTCCAATGCCAAGGTGGGTAGAGAGGATGCCTGGTTCCCTGGAGGACACTTCAGGCTGGACTCCTGGCCTGGAGGAAAGAGAAGCAGCCTGCGAACTTCTATGCTCTCTGTGACTCAGTCTCCCCATTGATACAATGAATGCTCAGGGTGCCCGTGGGCTCTCCCAGCCCTGGCATTCTGCAGGCAGAGGGTCCGTGGATATCACAGTGTCTGGAGCCGTGTGCCCTCCACCAGCCCCCGAACACTGTCCCGACCTCCGAGGGAGCATCTTCAGAAGGCAAAACCGCCTGCTCCGCGGAATCTCCGAGAGGCCACGCCTGAGCTCGGGGGCGGGTGGGGGGGGGATGTGAAGTCTCTAATGTTTCCTGGAAAAAAGCGGGAAGCGCCCACAGGCAGAACCTGCAGGGTGGCCTTGCAGGGACAGGGCTGTCTCTCCCAGGGAAGGAATAAAGAAGTCCAAATTAGTCATGTTGTATTACTTCTTTTTATGGCAATGCTCTCAAAGTCTGCAAATGTCAGCATGTTAATTTACTGTCACTCAGTGATATTATTTCATCCTTTCAAAAATGTGTTTCTTGCATTTTCAGTAGCATACTCCAAGTGTTCTCCATCTCAAAGTTTCTATAGATAGTGCGACTACTTTCACTCTGACCGGTGCCAAAATGTAGAAATTCATCCTTGACTGCAGCCACATATATGTTACCAGTGGAGCTGGGGACTCGGGTTTCCTGCTTGCAGAAACTGGGGGGGGGAAGAGGTCTGAATATTCTCTCTGCTCTCACTCCATCACCTCTTGTCCTTTGAAAGAGCTCTGCGCTTTCTCTCTCGAGCAACGTGCGGAGATAAATTTCGTAGAGAAATGTTAACCCATCAGTCATGGCCGGGTTTGTATATGAAGTCGGAACCCCCCCTGTCTGCAAGCCCAGCCCACCCCTACCCCGGCGATTCTCCTATGGTGGCAAACTTATTTCAAAAATCCTGATGAAACACTTTGTAAATTTTGTTATTCTGTGATGATAATAAATCATTATAGCCTTAAACACTTCTCTAGCTTGGAGCCTCAGTCACAAATTATCTTGTCATTCTGACCAAAACATTCTCCAAAAAAGCTTGACAAGTGCTAAAACCCAGAACATGAAACCATGTGTTGTTGTGAAAGCAAGATTCAGAAATGTCAATTAATTAGATTAAGAGGCTACTTTTAGCTTTACTCGTGTTGCCAAATAACCCTTAAAATATGCATAGCAGAGGAAATCTACCTCCGTGGCACTGCACTTCTGTGCCGGAGGAAGACAATGGATTGGACGCGTGGACGGAATTATTGTATCTGTCAGTCAGCTCCAGAGAAGGTTCTAGAAGCAAACGTCTTGCTGCTTTTCCCACAACGTGGAAAGAGCTGGATACATTCTACCACTTATGAATTCAAGTTGTTCCCCCACGCCCCGCCCCTTAGAAATCATATACAGATTGAGAAGGAAAAGTCAAGCCTTCTTCGTATGTCTTTACTAGTAAGATAGGTTTTTAATGTCTTTCTGTGCTTTTTTTCCAAAATTTGCATTTGCATTTTGAAGTTCACTTTGTAAAAAAAAAAAAAAAAAATATATATATATATATATATCATGGAGAAATTATTTAAGTGGTTTTTTTTAATCCCTGTTTCTTGAAAATCTTATCTTTAAATAATCTATATCCTCAATTTTATTTATGCCATAAACTGTTCCTATATTTTAATGGTCTGTTTGCTTTAAAAGGGGTTGTTGGTTTTAATAGCTCAGTTACTATCTTTGTAAACTAAACTCCTTCTGACGAAATTCGAGCGGATCATCTCTGCCTGTGTGGAAGGCACATTCCAACCCCTGAAAAGGAAATTTAAGCCAAATAAATGTTCTGTCCAAATTAAAATACATAAAACGAATAGTTAACTCGGACAAGAGCTGACGGAGGGAGAGTCGGGCTGCGGACATGTGGGTGTCCAAGCGCCGGTTGCCAGGCAGGGCCTCGGGGGAGAAAACCCAAATGAAATTAATTCCCTGTAACCCACTCCGTCCCTTCCTCGGGGCTAATTGGTGGCGGTGCCGGCGTGGACGTCCCGGGCAAGCAGGATCGGGCAGGGTGGATGGCGTCGTGCAGGGCAGGGTGGAGGCTCGTCCCTTCCAGGGTCTGAACTGCAGCCCCTGAGCCCGGCCGTGGCTGGGGAGGGTGGGGGATCCCCCATCCCCAGTCTCAGGGGGTCAGGAACTCACCTCCGAATTCTCAAGGCAGTTGTACCCACCTTGATTCTACTAGAACCCACGTGGATCCTGACACTAACTTTATGACAGCTCATTTTCACGGAGGAAGGACCTCTCTGTGCTCGCACAAAGCAGCAGCCGGCCGTGGGGAGTGTGGGCACACCATGACAATCACCCGACGCCATGCAAAGTCGCACGGGGCCTCCCCTCTTGGCATTCACCACCCCGTCACCCACTGCCCACCGCGACCCCCAGCAGCTGAGAACGACGAGAAGGAACATCGCCTTCTCTGAGCCGTCTCCGCGCACCTGAGGCGCCCCCCCTTCTGCCGGACAGGGCAAGAGGGGTCCTGTGCCGAGTGGGGGACTTCCCGTGGGAGAGACTTCCTGTGCGGGGCCACTTCCTGCATGGTGTCGTTTTGTGCGGGGGGCCACGAGAGGGTGGAAGGGGGGCCCCGCAGCCAGCTGCCGGGTTCCCGAGCCTCACAGCTCCTGGGGGTCCCCGCTCGTCGCGTTCCGCACCCTCTCAGCCGATCTCACTGTTCCCAGCCAGCAATGAGGCAATTAATGAGCTGTGCAGAAGCCCTAAGTTATCTCTGGAACTAGTGGAACTAGCTGGGTGATAAACACACAAATAAGTAAATAATTAAATAACCAAATAAAACGAAATGGATGAGTGCGGCGTGCAGGGCTCTAGTCTCCCTGGGATAAGCAGACACAGAGGGGATGGGACCGGGAAGCCCGAGCTCCCGGTCTCAGCTCTGCCACGGACACAGAGCGTGTGACGTTGGGCCAGTCACTCTTCCTGGCTGGGAGCCCCCCCACTGGGTCAGGGAGCCCACCTAGGATAGATGCCCGCAGGAGTGCAGCGGGGAGACGGGAGCAGCGAGGCGGGCTCCCGGCAGACCTCCCCACGTCCCCCCCACAGCAGGGTCACCACACCATACGCCCAACGGGGCTGGGGCACAGTCCACCCATGCACGGGGGACACAGCACTCAGCCAGTGACAGGCAGGAGCTGGTGGGTCCCCACCTGCCTCCCCCTCGAGTAGGGTCCCTGAGAGATGAGATCTCCCCACAGGATCCTACAGAGGTTCAGTAGCCTGAGTCTCCCCGTTGCCAGCCGTGGCAGTCTTTTCTGCCCCTTGGTGCAGGGGGACAGGCTCCCGTCATCTCCCGTGTGACCCCTCCCACCGCCAGTGCTTTCCGGGCTCACCTGTCCAAGGACCTACCTGCGCTCAACTCCTCATCTCAGCGTCTGGGGGAGCCCGGCCCACAAGACAAATCGGGGGAGAAGGAACAGAGGCCAGCCGGAGAGTGGATGCCCCCTCTAAAACGGGCAGCTGCCACTCAGCTCTGACCACCTGCTGCCACACAGGAATGTGGCATCCAGTGATGCCAGAAATCTGACTAGCGCATGAAATCTCCCGATTTTCAAAGTCTGGCAATGAATTAGAGTTTCGTTATTTTCTTTGTAAGCGGTGCAGCCAAACCAGACAAATGCGCAGGGCACGTTCGGTCCGTGAGCCACATTTCGCAACCTGTGTGCCGGGTAAATATTCGCTGTGCAGTTCAGGCGCCAAAGAGACTGGGCATGATGAACGGGACGGATGAAGGTCCCTCTTTCTAGGGACTTCTGGTCTGCAGCCATGGCAGGGTCTAGGAAGTGATGACAGAAAGGACCAGCAGACTTTGGGCAGAGACGCCCACTCGGACCCCGGGGTGCTGGTCCCCAGCTATACTCTAAGAAGAAGCCAGGAGCTCCCCAAGGTCGGCACTGCCCAGCCCGGTACACTTCTGGCCCAAGGAGGAGGAGACAGTGCCCGACCCATCAGGAGAACCTGCTCTTGGGGGCCTGCGGGAACCCTGTAGCTGGGTTTCTCATCCCCCTACTGACCCCTGGAAACCTGAGGCCCTTTGATTCACTTCCTGGGGAATCTGAGAAGCTCCTGCTGGGGCCCATCCCCCACCAGCAAACGGACGCCAGACATTATTCAAGACGCACAGAAGAGCACCATCTAACCCATCCGGGGGGCTCCCTGCAGCCCGAGCTGGAAGTCCAAGAGCACAGCTCCAGCCCAGCGTGGGCAGAGAGAGGCCCTCTGCTCTGGGAGCAGGTTGGGCTGAGCCTGCACCTAGAGTCACAGCTGTTGGTCCAGGAGTGGGGACGGGACCCAGCCCTGCCCAGCAAGAACCCCACCCAGGAGAGCTCTGGCCCTCCCAATTGTGAGAGGAAGTTCTTTTCCCCTCAAGCCTGCAGACATTCATATCTCCGAGAGAAAAACTGCCCAAGCTTGGAGCAGAGAGAGGGAAAGAGTGACAGAGCCCAGAAGAGCAGAGGGACAGATTCCCGGTGGCACCACTAAGTGCCACATCCAGCTGTGCCTGAAGCCCCTTATCATGGACTTCAGCTACATAAGCCAAAATTCCTTTCTTTGCTTAAGATCCTGGGCCAGTCCCTGCTGACAGCACCTGGGTGAGCACCTGTGGCCCCCGAGCCTGGAAAGGAACAGGCACCCTGTGGGTTACAAGTCCTGAAGGCAGTGGAGAGTCACGTCCGTTAATGGGGGTCCACCTCTAAGGCCAGGGGTGGGCTTCAGGGAGCCCACGCCCCTCACACTTGCGCAAATGCACACACGCGCTCACCCACACGCTCCAAGGTGCAGGTGGGCACTTTCCCTTGTCCCAAAAAGAGCCGCAACCCCTAAAAGGCCAAGGAGCTGTGACATAAAGTCCTAGAAAAATCCCCAGGTGAGAAACACTGGAATAGAATGAGAAGCATCTATCACTAGAATGGTCACAACAATATTCTGATTTGGACAATTCGATCCTCAAGGTCGTGACAGGCTGAGCCCTTGGGCTTGCCATCTCAAAGGACGGCCACAGACATGCCTGGTGACCAAGCCTTCCTGTGGTTTGTGCCAAGGAGAGGCCAGTCCTCCCGTGCCCTCCCCCTCTCTGCGAACACAAATGGCGGCCACGCTTCAGCGTCCGGCTCAGGCTCTGTCCTGCCCCGGGAACCGCTCCCAGCCAGGACACTTCGGGTTTCAGGGTCTGAGCCTTGCAACTTCACTCTGCCTTCGGCCCCATGTTGTCCTGCGTTTCAGGTTGTCACTTATCCACGGCTATCTGTGCTGTGTATATAAGCGTCTCCTCTCTCCAGCTTGACTCCAGACTTGCTGGAGGCCAAGACCGGTCTTAGGACTTTTCCCTGGGTGCCGGCACGTGGCCCGCGGGGCTGCTCTGAGGCCCGTAGATGGGATGAGAGCTCGCCCGCTCCTGGGAGTTACGAGGGGTCCAAGGAGACACTGCCGGTGTCCCTACGTGTCTCGGGCACACAGGAGCTCCATGGACGCTCGCTCAGGACAAAACCATGGGCCCATGTTTAGGAACGCCAACCTCCGCCACCAAATGGCCGTGGTGGCAAAGCCCCCTGCGGGACTCTGCCTTGACCAGTTCCCTGGGGGTCTGGAGGGCCATCCTGCACCCACCCCCTCTCTCTCCCCCCATCCTCCCCGGTGCCCAGGGCTCCTCCCCAGGGTCTCCTTCCCCTCCCCGGACTCCATCCTGGTAGGAAGAGAGGAGGAGCTTTCTAGAAGATGCTCACGCTTCTGGCCTTCAGTCTGATTTCCGAGAGTGGACCCAGCTCTTGACCAGGCTTCAGAAGTTGTTTTGTTTGTTCTTTCTGCCCTTGGAACAGAGGCGGGGAGGAGGGGATCAGAGAGCGGAGGAAGTGGCCAGGCTCCCGGAGCACGTTCCCCGCCAGGCACGATGCTGGCCTCGTCTGCAATGGGGACAGTGGCAAGGCTTGGAGGATGCGGGGTGCCGGCGAGAGGTCAGGCACCTATTGCTCTCTCTCCACCCAGCCCTTCCGCCCATGCCTGGGCCCACCCGCTGCTGCACCACCCCCAGGAAACCCTGGCTGCCCGGGAGCCCCTGAGACCCAAGACCTCGTCTCTCACTGAAACGCAGGAGCCCGAACCCCTCCCCGACTGCGGCCCCCTTGGAGGTGGAGGATGGAGCGCTGGATTTACGCTCAGACTCTTTGCTTATGGTGCTTCCGAGTGACTGTCCTGACTGGCACAGAGGCCCAAGCCAGGCCCCCGCTCCTCCCGGGGCCTCATGGGTCAGTGCCCTCTGCGGACTCCAGCCTGGCTCCCTCCCAGCGTGGCTGGGGAGACAGACACGAGGGGAAAATGGGCGAGCCGTGCCCGCCGGGGAGCACTCCACGATGGGACTCCTCGGGTTAGCACAGCGTGGGAAGAGGCCTTTGCTGTCGCAGGTCCAAAGCATGAGGACCTCCTTGCCTGGGGGCGGGGCCGGGGGGTGCCTCCGTTGCTGGAGAGGCGGGCTCTGACCCAGCCGTCACGGCCGCCACCCCCAGCGACCCCATCCTCGTACTATTTGATCACGGGAAGGGGCGCATCCCCGAGACCCCCATAGGGCAGACACAGTCCCTTGTGCCGCAAGCTCAGTGCCCACGGCTGAGGCTGGGCTGGGCCGACTGGAGCATCCTCAGCCCCTGCGGCCGGCAGGCAGGTCGGCACCGCAGGAAAACCTCCGTTCCCTTCCCCAGCCACCTCTCCTCCTTCCTGAGAGCTGTCATAGCAGCTCTTCAAACTCATCTGACTGGGCTGCCACGCATCACGCTGCCACCAACTCAGTTTTCATTAGGCGGCTGCTTCTCTGTTAGCCTAGCCAAGCAGAAGAACTCAAACACATGCACAAATTAAATCGACATCCAAACTCCACCGATATACAAAGCAATTTAAATGATATTCATTAGAGCAATGACAAGCCCTGATGAGGCTTTCGGGGGCCGGGGCCTTCAGCTTTTGCCGACTGGGTTTCGTGGTCACTGAGGCGGAACTCCGGCGACGGCACCTCCCGTTTGTTGTTGTTTTTTTTTTTTTTTTTTTTTACATGCTAAGAAAATGACTCCCTCCCGACACACCTGTCTCATCCTCCCTCCTTTCCTCCCAGCTCTCCCTCGGTCCAGGTTTACCCGGCCCCGGTTTCCAGACGCAGGTTCGGCCATGAATCTGAGAGTCACCTAAAGGAAAAAGCAGCCACTCTGACTTCTTTTTTCCATAAATGCTCCAATTAAAACAGATTTCGGTTTCTCGTAATTTCATTTCACGTGGCCTGGGAGATCTCTAACTCACGATTATGACGGCCGTAAATGTGTCCCTGGAATCTTGCTGTGGGGAAAAAAATGGAAGTGAAATGTTGAAACGCAATAATTTTTAAAAACTTAATGCGCCCCCCACCCCAAATTTAAAAAGTCATTTCCAAAGTCCCATTTATACAGTTTAATTTTTAAAAAGAGAGCAGGCCGGCCACCCCTGCTGCTCGGGGCTGCGGAGGAGGGGATGAAGGCCGGGTGGGGTCCGCAGGGGTGCCCGGCTGGGGGGCTCCCGGCGCTCGAGTGTTGGGGGGGCCGAGAGCCACGCCAGCCACGGAGGCACATCCAAGTCTCCAGGTCCTTGGGTGCAAAGAGCAGCAGAGGCACGGCCTGATTCATCGCCCGCTAAGGGCAGAGCAAGGTCACGGCTGCAGCCATCAGATGGTTGGGCTTTGGAGTTTGCAGCCCAGATAATACCCGCAGCAGGGGAATGATGTGCAACTTCATACACCGATGCCTGAACTTCTGTCTGTAATTTTATGCTCAAGGTTAATTACGTCTGTCCTTCTCTTCGATCAGAGATATTAGCGTGTGAGAACGTTGCCCGCACCCATAGGAGCAGCATAAGGATTCTTAGAAATGCCCGTGGACCGGAACCACCCTTACATCATTCGAGCATGAGCTCTTGCTTGGGAATCGCTTTGTGAATAGTTTGTGCCATTTACAAAATACAGTACAGACAGCACCGTGCAAACTTTCTACGGCGATGGGACGTTCAGTATCTGCTGTCCAAGAGAGCAGCTCCCGGCCACCTGTGGCCACTGCGTGCTAGAGAGGTGGCTAGTCCGACCCATAAACTAAACTTCAATTTAATTTAATTTACATTTGACGAGCCCCAGGTGGCCAGCATCTACTGTATCGAACAGCACAGGTTAGATGGCAAATAACAGTGTATCTTCATTCCCGAGTTAGCTAATTGTGGATGTTAATCTCCGGAAAGGGGTCACCTTTCTTATCATCATTATCATCGGGGATGATTTATTAAGAATATATTAGTACATGACATTATACAAAGGTGGTCGGAGAGCAGTCCCTGTGATCTTCTATCATGAGAATTTAATTTGGAAAACACCTGGCTTCCTGGACCAGAGTGGGGCCCTGACACCCAAAATGTCGAGCCTCCAGCAGCCGCTAACTTTGATTTGAGTCTCTCCCGATGTCCACGGCAGTAGCCAGACTGCGTCACCATTAGGCTGCCTGGGACGACTCCAGCCTGCATGGACTGTCAGGCTGCTAACCGGCAATTTGGCAAATCCATCGTCTTGGCAGGACAGGAAACGTGTTTCCAGATCCTACAGTGCTCTGGGACGGATGCCTTTGGAACCCTTAAAGCCCACCCGGGACAGGGTTTGGGTGCCCTCAAAGTCCTCCCCGGGGTCGCCGCCTGTCAAATCCCTGGGGGCGTAAACATGGCGGCTGTGAGTCAAACAGCATCTCCCTCCGGCTTGGAGACTCAATAGAGTGGGAGGAAGATAAGCAAACTCCCTGGAAACCAAACCCCGTGCTTAATCGCTGCTCTGCTCTGACACCGGGAATCCTGCCCTTGGCTGCCGCAGCGCCGCCACGCCGCGCGGGAAGGTGGGGTTCTGTCAGAGAGGAGCTTTATGCTTCCAGAAGCTTTATGCTGAGAGACAGAGCTGGAGCCCTGTCCAAACGAGGGAGATTATTTCCGGAGCTCACTATAGGGCATTTTGCAAAGGCCAACAAGCCCTGGAATCGAGCGGGAGCCTGAGCCCGAGCACCTTTTCCGTGTTTTCCGAGGTCAGCTGACGTCAGGCTGAGCGGCAGGGACGGGCCACGGGATCCCCGGGGAAACGTATTTTCAGTTTCCTTTGCCAAAGAGCACGTGTGCTTACTAATAAATCCCTAGGGAGAAAGAGGGTTAGTGCTTCTATTACCAAAAGAACAACTATCTGGCAGAGCAAAAATGGTAATTTTTCCATTAGCTACCGGGATAATAGCTATTATTGTAAAGTTAAAGTATTTATTAGCAAAGAGTGGTGTTGGGGTTTGTGTGTTTTCATTTTTATGATTGCTGCTTATAATACAAAGTATATTGTTTTCGAGCTAAATAGTCAAAAGAATGAAACTCGATTGCAATTTTCCAATTTCAAAAGAACTGCAGAGATGCATTTGAAAAAAAATAAATCATCCGACTTTTTTTTTTCTTTTTTTGGTTTGTTTTTTATTAGATGACTTGGAAATCTCCAGAGACAATAGTTTAAACGGTGCAGCCTGACTTCCCATCAGCTTCTGTGTCTCGGCCACTCTGGAGTTTCCAGCTTCAGAATCCTACTTTCTCAAGATGGAGCTGGGCAGCCTTTTTTCTCTTAAAGTGTTTTGTCACCAAGCCTGTGGATCGGGGGGTGGTCAGTTTGGGAGCAGTGACGTCCACCTGGCTGGAGTGGTCTGAGCTTGAGGGAAGGAATCCTTCCAGGCACACAGGCTGCTGCCCTGAACTCTGCCGGGGAGTCCTCCCTGGAGAAGCCACCTCCACCCGAGTGCAGGGCACCCCGGGGAGAAGGGGCTGTTCGGTGCTTATCAATATATTTTTTTCCTATTGCAGAATGAAAATAGAACGGAGATGTCAGGGAGATGGGGTCCTCACCGTAACCAATCGTCTCGAACTTACGTGTAAGATTTTGGTTAATTATAGCATTCTTGCCGCCTCAAACTTAAAGATACATCGCTGATATTTTTGCTAGATGTTGACTGCGGCAAACAGCTAAGACGTGGCATATTGATTTCTTGTTGTGAAGTGAGCTGTTCAAGCTCCATTTAAGATTTTCATCTTGCATGTAGCCCTGAGCACATCATAGCACCATAAATTAGTTAGATTGCACATTTATCACAAATGTTATTTTAAGATACCACGTAAGCGTGATGGCTGGAAGACAGACAGTTAGGACCGCAACGATCCCGGGCTTGGGCGGGGTGAGGTGAGGGTCACCTACACACCTGTGATTAAAACCTCCCTCACGTGGCAACGTCCCCCTCCTCCCCGGACCCATTTAGAGACCTGGCTTGGACAACGGCTTCCTTCACCCACTCAGATTCCCTGCAAACATCAACCACAGAACTTGCACACAACTATAACAGACTCAGGATGCACTTTTGAGCCCCTGTTTTATCTCAGGCAAATCAGGGCCATTCTGGTCTGGGGTGGAAGGCTCTTCTGGACAGTGGCCCACTCTTTAGCCAGGTGAGGGTTTGGTGAGTTCAGGAGACAGTGGCCCTGAATTTCCAAGTAGGGGAAGACCCCAACCAACCACACACCCCACACTGCATGGTTTGGGGGGTTGTCGTTTTGCCAAATGAGGTTTGCATTTGTGCCTACAGCCCTAACTAACCACCTAGGTCCTGTGATTCCCTGGAGGTGAAATAAATTCCTGGACCCCATGAATATGAGCAGTCCTTTCCTGGCTATAAGCCAAGGTGTCAGTCAAAGGAGCCACAGAACCTGCTACCTACCTTGACTATACATCGTCACCGTCACCCCCTCATCGAAAAGCCCAGCAGCTAACCTTGGGAGTGAGGTGAGGAGAAAATGGGCAGCGTGTCGGGCCCTTCTCCCAAACCGTCAAGAGGGAGGTTCCACCCTCACTCGTACGGATCCCACCTCCCTTCAAGCCACATGGGCCCTGGTGGTGATGGAGGTGTTGTCAGTTTAATCTGTTAGATGCAGGACGTTGGATTCTAATAAACCGATGCTATATTTAACCTGTGAAAAATTCAAGAGTGGAAATCTGGGCTCCAGGATGTGAAGATGTGAAAGGCACGACAGGGAGAGTGTCCCTGTCCCCTGAGCCAGGCTCTGCGGGGAGCCGGTCCCCCATGAGATGTATGTGTCTGTCAGCTCCTCCCAGGGAAAGACCAGCAGGGCAACGAACTGCCCAGAGGGACCCGGGCCTTGGAGCAGGCAGGTAAGGGGCAGGCCCTGGCCCCGGAGGGCAGATGCCGTCCTCACCGCCTGCCGACACAGCCCACCGTGTGCCCGCGTCACCAGGCGAGAGCGTGGCTGCTCCAACGCTCTAGTCGCCCAAAAACCCACGTGACAGTCCGGTGAGTTCTCTCCAAAAACCCAGAGGGAGGCGGAATGCCGAGAGAGGAGAGGAGACAGAAACATTGGACTCATCTTAACAAAAGGGGGTGGGGACCAGCGGAAAAACCGTAGGCGTGTTGCCGAACATCTCTGAAAGGGCTTAATTTAAATTTTTAATAAAAGAGTGTTTTTTTAAAAGTCGAGGTGTTTTATGTATTACATGGATGTGATACAGCTCTCATTTGTATAATTCTAGGTTAGAAGCTACGATTCCGCATAACTGCAAGAGGAGTTTGAATAGAGTAATAAAGGTATTTTACAATTTTACATGATGTTCCCAGCGTTTTGTTGGCATGATTTGCAGAGGCTAATAAAAGCGTGTGATTATCATATAAATGCTCCCTCCTCCCATGGATGGGCTCAGGCTCCTCCCCCCACAACCCTCCTGCCTCTTGTCCCTGCTTAAGAACAGAAGAGAGAGCCCCGTGGTCCCCAAAGTCCTCCTGCCCAGCTCGGTTCTGTTTTCTGATATTTGCTAATTCTGAGTCAACAGGAAGGAATCGCCCTTCCAAAGACCCTTCCTCCCCATCGGCCTCCGGAACAGTTGGGTCCCCAAGTGCTCCGCACCCAGAAAGGACATCAAACCCCCGCCCCCGACGAGGGCCACCAGGTGTGACCGGAAGCTCTGACACTCAATATATTAAATGTCACCTTTCCGCAGAGCTAACCTCACGTGAATGACTTCCTTTCTTCTGAATTTTTATTCTCGGTGAAAATTCCACTCAAGCCACCCCCGAGTTAAGTGCTCCCTGCTCTCCAAACGCCAAAGTTCACTAAAACTCCCCTGATTTACGTGCGGCTTCCGACTGCCAGCACCTGGCAGACACAGCAACCGACTCGGTCATAAACAGATCGCGTACAATTTAATTTTAATGTGCTCGTTAGTCGTAGCACATTTCAGACATAATTGTGAACGCAACACAAAATTATAGCAAAAAGACGATTTTAATGCTGCCGTAGAAAAAAGGGTTATATGAAGAGTCACGAAATGGGGCTTCATTGTCAACAACAAAACAGGGCACAGAGTGTGTGTTACGGTGTCTCTGCTGTTTACATGCCAATATTTTATACATAGGTTCTCGTAGGGTGTCAGCTGTCAGTTACTTCTGCAAATTAACTGCCAAAAATGGAGGAGAACAGAATCACTCCGAGAGCCGGTAACCACGGGTTACCTTTCATAAGCCTAAAGATAAAGCTGCAGTGTAGGATCTTGGGAGAATAATTAGGAAGACCAAAACAGAAAGTTACCAATTGCAAGGAAAAGGCATCCTGCAATACGGAATAGCAACCGAGAGGGCTTATAAATAAGTGAGAGAGGTTGTATCACAGAATGCCTCGTGACTTTTAAGCAAAGTATTACAGTACAAACATTTTAAAGGCTTTAACAATGTTTAGGAAATACAGTACAAGTTCTTTTTTTTTTTTTTCCTTTTCCTTTTCAAATAGACTTAACCCTTTGAGCACTGAGTTCATTTTGAGCGTTCTTTGATTTCTAATAAATACCTTTAAAAATCATGTGCAAAATAGTTATGTTGCTGCCCGCCAGGGGTGTTCTTCCCGGCCTCGTCGATTCAGACTGCTCAGAACAAATGATAACAGGATGCTAATAAATATGTATAATTTAAACATGAACCTCTATCAATATAGATGTACTGTATAGCAAAACAAACAATCGTACTTTGCTTTCAGATAATGTTTCTGTATATTTTATAAATGCTATCTGTGGTATCTTCTGTATAATTTACAATGTTTGCATGTAAAAAACAAAACCCATAGACCTTAAAAAAAAAAAAAAAGTAAAAGAAATATACACTATACATAGGCACGGCTTCTGCCCAGAGCATAGCAGGTACATAAAACACTGTTGCTATAAATGCAAGAAAAAAGGTCATTTTAACCACAATCACATTTTTTTCATAAGAGAGTCTGAAATCTATACAATATATACATCTATGTTTCAATGTGAAAATAATATTCTTTTAAATTTCAAGGCGTGTCATACCCCTGGAGACCTGCATAAATGGAGGTTCGTATTATTAATTATAACTAAGCTGGTAAGGACCTTAAAAAACAGAGCTTCATACATTATTATTATTTTTATTTTATTTTTTAACCAAAAGTGCTTCAAAGTACTCAGAGGGCTAAAGATGAAAGGGTGAGAAACGCCGGCACGCTGGAGTCTCGTGGAGAACGTGTGCCTGATTTCGGTATAAATGCTTAATTAAACTGTCCGTTAATGCATGCAGCTTGAACGTCCGAGGACACCACAACTAAATCCCATTTACACAAAGTTCCAAACACTTACCACTGCATTTTTGACCTTCATATTTTACCAGTAACAACAGCTGATTATGCACCTCTAGTAAACACTGTACAGTTATACAAAACAGCCCGGCCCAGAATGATCCTCCGCAGCTAACGCGTAAGAACGTGTGCCAAGATCAAGCCAGAGCGGCTCTAAGGTGCCTTCCACAGTCTCCCTCCAAGCGAACCGCAGTCGCTTTGGTCGAAAGCAAACGCTACTGCTTCTCTAACTCGGCGACGTACAGGAGGTGGTCTTCCGGAGACTTCCCGTGTGTTTTGCTAAGGTGGAGTTTCACCGCGTGCTTGCTGGCGAAGGTCCGATTGCAAAGTTTGCACTGATAGGAGGTCCCCAGGTCCTCCTCGGGGGAGGACGTCACCAGCTTTTCGGACGGTGACTTGGTTTGTGCTATCTGATTGTTAATCTGTTCGGCGGACAGTTTGGATAAGTCCCGTAGCCGGAAGCCCAGGTGTGACTCTAGGTGGCCGATGTACGTGGAGGGAGTCCTGATTTGCGACGCGCAGTCGTTACAAAAGAACACGGGGTGGCCGGTGTCCAAGTTTTTGAGGAACTTTGTCCCACCTGTCCTTCGCAGCTGGTACTTGACGTTGGCCAGCCAGTGGCTGATGGTGGTCATGGAGAGCCCTGTGAACCTGGAGATGTGCATCCGCTCCTGGGGGCTCAGGTCGGACATGACGTACTTGCCCTCCGAGGTCTGCCGCAGGCTGGCGGCGAACTGGGCCTGCAGGATCAGCAGGTGCTGGGGGTTCCAGTTTGACTGGCGGCCCTTCCTCTTCTGCGCGGGCGTCGCCTCCTCGGCCTCCTCCAGAGTGGCCCCGTCAATGTCAGACTTCTCAGAGATGCTGGAAGGCGTGGAGGATTTTGACGTGTGGCTCTCTGTCAAGTTCTTCAGCATATCGGATATATCCGACAAGGCATTCTCGCGCAGCGGCGAGTTTGACATGAATGACACGACCGCAGATGTCTTCGCCGTCGTCGCCGTGGATGAGGAGGTTGCCGGGGCCGTGGACGTGGGTGACAAAAGCACTGAACCCAAGGAGCAGACTTTGTCACTCTTCCCTTTTGTCAGGTCTATGGGCTGGTCGTTGCTGACGTGGTAGAAATAGCGGTCGAGGTGGTCCGCCTTCTTGGACTGCAGGGGCGGCGGGGTGGCCACCGCCGCCTTCTCGGCGAGGCTGTTGCTCATCTTGAAAAGCATGCTCATGGGGTCCAGCGCCGGCAGCGAGGGCTTGGCTGCCTTGCCCAGGTGGATGTTCATGACCGACTGCAGGGCGCTCAAGGGGTTAACGAAAGGCTGCTCAGGCGGGTGGTCGGTGATGATGGCCGTGCTGCCGCTCAAGCCGCCGGTCAGGGGCTTCACCAGATCCTTCCCGTTCTCCACCGGCTCTGCCAGGGGGCTCCCCTCCTTGTACCCGTCCCGCTGTGGGCTGGGGCTGCCCTCCTGGCTTTTGAAGCCTCCGTCGCTGGACGCTTCCATCTTGATGGGCTCGCTGACCTCGCTGCTGCAGGGGGACGGGGTGGCCCGCTTGGGCGGGGAGCGCTTGCCGTCCGGCTCCTGCATCTTCTCCTCCACCTTGGCGACCTTCTCTGTGACCTTCTTCACCAGCTCCTCCATGGCATGGAAGTTAGTCTTGGGCATGGGTGAGGTCTGGCTGCTAGGAGGAGACACCAGGGTCTGGTTTTTCGTGGGAGACACCATCTCGCTGTTCCCAAACATGGGTTTCAGGGGCGTGCTCTTCCCCGACGAGCCCAGAGACAGCTTCATCATGTTGGGGAGCTGGTAGGCAGCGTGGATGCTGGGGTAGCCCCCCCAGCTGGGGGTGCCGTTCTGGGCCTTGTTGATCGCGGACGTCACTGTGTTCTCCAGGGATTTCAGGATGTCCAGTCCGCCCTTGGGACTCTCCTCTAGGTCATTTTCGGTCAAATAATGGTACTTGGAGGAGATGTCGTATTTCTCCTCTTCCTCACTGGCCTTCTCCGTCTCCTTGGGCTTCCCGTCGGTGGCGGCCGTCTCCTTGTCGACTTCCTTCTTGACCTCCACGCTCAGTTTCGGGGAGACGCTCGCGGGCGTGTTGGAGGGGGACGCGAAAGTGGTGGCCGCCAGGGGCACGGACTGCACCTTCTCGTCCAGCAGGGTGGTGATGGTGGGCGTGACGGGCGTCTCCATGATGGGCTTCCCCTTCTTCATGGCCGAGTTGGTGACCTTGATGAAGTGGCCGGTGACCATCATGTGCGCCGTGAGCTCCTGCAGCGTGTCGTGGGAGCTGCCGCATTCCATGCACTTCAGGATCTGGGACTTCCGGGCCTCGAAGTGCCAGGCGTAGCTGGCCCCGTTCTGGTGGCCGTACCGGTTGTTTGGCGTGATGTAAGGGTTGGAGTTCTTCTGGAGCGCGTCGCTGGCGTCCGCCACGGTGGCTTTGGGGGTTCCGCCTGTGGAATCCGGGGAGCTGGGGAGCTCCAGCTCCAGCGACGCTTTCTTCCGGGTGGCAGGGATGATTTTGGCTGCGACGGGAGTGACGGGCTCCTTCAGAGGCACTTTTTGGTAGTGTTTTGTTTTGATCATATGGACGCTCAAGTCCTGGAGGGACTCAAAGGAGTGACCACAGTACATGCACTTCAGAACCTTCTGGGCATCCTCCTTCCCCTCCATTTCCAGCAAGGAGCGTTTGCGGGGCTTGGACCAGCGCTTGGGGTTGTTGTTGTCGGTCTCGTGGTTGTCGTCGCGGTAATGCCCCGTCTCGTTCATGTGCACGGTCAGCTCCACCAGGGTGTCGTAGGCGGCGCTGCAATCCTTGCAGCGGAACTTGCTGGCCCCCGTGAAGATGGAGCCGTAGAGCTTGCTGCTCTGCCGGTAGAGCTGCACGGTGCTGAAGAGGCTGGGCTCCGGCAGCACGCGGCTCTGCGACACCTGCTGCAGGGTCTTGGCCATGGCGCTCTGGTGCCAGTCGAAGCTCCCGCTGCCGCAGCTGCTGCTGCTACTGCTGCTGCTGCTGCTGCTGCCGCCGTTGTTCTTGTCCGAGGACGGCTGGTGCAGGTTGAGGCTGAGGTTGGACCAGTAGGAGTTGGAGAGGAAGTTGTTGTACACGGCCTTCATCTGCTCCAGGCTGTCCGACACGGTGGTGTCCTCCAGCGGGACCACGACCTCCTTGGTCTCCTCCTCGTTCTTAACGGAGCCGCTTTCGAAGTCAGCCATGCGGTCGCTGGTCTCGCTGATGTGGGACTCGCTGTCCATGTCGTGGCTGGAGAACTCGGCCGCCGGGGAGTTCTGGTAGCTGGCGCAGGTCTTACCGAGCTCCTTCTCCGGGCACATGTACTTGGCCGACGGTTCCCCATCTGCCGTG
Organism: Indri indri; assembly: GCA_004363605.1. Lineage (NCBI taxonomy): Eukaryota > Metazoa > Chordata > Mammalia > Primates > Indriidae > Indri > Indri indri. The sequence goes on along the minus strand of RJWJ010000375.1, from coordinate 192,468 downwards.
TGTTCCTCCGGGTCTAGACCTTCGTCTACCAGGGCGGCGGCCTTCAGCTCATCTGAAACGTAGGCTGCCGTGGGCACAGGTGGGCGAGCGAGACAGGTAGGAGAGAAAGAAGGAGAGAAAGAAAAAAGAAAAGCATTAGTGAGTGTCGATCTTAGCTAGAGAACAGGTTCCTGGCTCTCAGGAAAGCACGGCAAACGAGATGGGCACATTTATTTGTAAAAATCAAATAGCTAAAATGTGGTGTTTCTTTGGAGCAAAAAAAAAAAAAAAAGAAAAGAAAAAAATCTGCTCTTCAAACATAATTCGCTACCTTATTCTTCTCAAGGGGCAACAGCTTGAAATTAAAACTAAATTTGAAATTAATGAAGCACATTCTGGAGGTGGCATTCATTTCTAAAGTAATAAATTACTTGTATCAACCTCAGAGACAGCAGCTCCTGTCCGTCAATTAATATGTCTTCTGCTTCTATCCCTAACGCGTCTCTGAACAGACAGATTCACGATTTAAATTAGGCGAGCGTTTTTCACTCATTACATCTTTGAGGCTCAATCTTTAATAAATATAAAGTACAAAAACATCGATAAAATTTTTACAAAGTAAAAAGAAAGTATGTTGATTGCAATAAATTAAAAAAAAAAAAAGAAAACAAGGTTGTGTGGCTTTTTTACTTTCTTCCTTCTGGAAAAGCAGGTGTCACAAGAGCCTGGAGTAACTTCCCTACCAGGGACAGGTGCTGGTTTGTTCCAGGTGGGGGGAGGCCCCGAGCTGCTGCCCCTGGCCCTGGCCCCGTCTGTCCCCCTGCACCTGCACTCAGCCGCTCTCAGCCACCCACACACATCCATGCAGAATGATGTCAGAACAAGTTTGGGGAAATTGGTATGCGGCGCTCACTCCTGCTGTATAAATATATACAAGACCTTCCAGTGGACCTTACAAATGTCAAAGTGTTTGCTCTTTAGACTACTTTGTCAATATTTACTCAGCATAAGCTTCGTGGGCATCCAACAGGGATCCTGTCTCTCCGGAAGCCGCGTAACCGGGGATGTAAACCCCAGCACGTGTGCCCGAGCAGGTGGAGGGCGGGGCCCAGCAGCTGCGGGTTCTAGAAGATGCACCATCCGGAGAAGTGGAGCCCACAGAGTACAGGTGTTGCGGAACCCAGCGATTTCCTTTTCCTGCTCTTGGCTCGGTGACTCGGGTGACTCCTGACCGAAGCCCACCGACCACTGCGTGCAGAGCTGGGTGGTCTCGTCCACAGTTAGGCGTGGCCAGCCCCGTGGGGAGGAGCTGTTTCAAGGCAGAGGAGAAAAGGGGAGAATGGCTTTTCCCTTTTAGCTCCTAAACGCTTCCCTGCGTCAAAAGGCCAGTGGGTAAGCGTGGAAGGTTCCGGATAGCGCGTGCTAAGTGCAAGGCTGATTAAACGAAAAACTCTTAGCAAAGGCAAGGACGCTTTGTTTGCAGAATTTGCTCCAATAACTTTCAAGATGTGCCACGGATCAATTTCACATCAGGAAAAAAATGAAAACAGTGAAATGATTCCCTTGAAGCCAAGAGATGCTTCCCTGTATTTTTCCTTCTAGGCCAACTGTGAGTTTTTCCCCAAGCCCCACACTGCAGCTCACGGTCCGAGTGCCAGGTTTCTCAGCTGAGACACAGCAGCTATGTCCCAACACCGACGTTACGTGACCATGGAAGGCAACGGCGTCCCAGGTACGCACATCGGCCGTGGGGACCGGGATCCTTCTGGTCATGTGCAACCCTGAAGGAGGAGTCTTACGTGAGAGCCGTGGAACGACCCTTACAAACCACCCAAAGAAAGTGCCCTGCGCTGGTCAGTTGAGGTGTGACGTGCTACGGCGAACCTTAAGTTTGAGTCTCGCACTTAGAGGGGGCAGGTTAAAATTACAGCAGCTGTTTTCCTGCGGCCAAATGCGCAGGGAAGCACAGTGCTGGCCGAGGAGGCTGCTTCGCTGGCCACAGTGACGGACGTGAATGCATGTGCTGGGAACAAAACGGGAAAAGAAAAATAATAAAAGACGACACCTCCCCCTCCCCCACAACCTTCCTCAGCTTGCAGAACATTCTGGAAATCTGGATGCGCAAACTCCAACAGGGGGGCAGGCCCGGAGGGAGGGTAGCTGGGAGACAGCAGCCGAGGGTCCCGATGTGCACGGTTTCCGCACTGAAAGTCCTGCGTCGCGGGGACCGACTCGGTCCTGTGCGAACTGGAGGAGGGCCGGTCGCCCTGGCTGGGCGCACAGTGTGACCACAGCCAGGGCATCGGTGTGGGCCTGAGCCCTCTCCGGTAATCCTCGCGGAGAACGGCTGGGGCCGCGCAGGCTGGGTTTGGGTACAGGCAGCTCGCGGTCTGCAGAAACGCACTGGGTGCCCACAGGGATGAGGTTTCCATGGTAAGAGGCTTTATTGTGGACGACCAGAGGAAACCACATGGCCCGTGTCCCCACAGTGGAGACCCCAGGAAAGGCCTGGCCCTGTTGGATAAGGGTGGACGTCGAAGCCCCTTCTCTCCTGGGGGTGCTCCTTGGAGTGCGGTCTGCAGCAGGACCCCACACCCTGGGCCTTGCCCTCCTACGACAGCTCCGTGAAATTAAGTCTGGGAGAGACAAGGCGCCATAGCAGCTACTACGGGAGGACACCAGGCAGCCAGAAGAATCAGGAGTTCACTGCGGCACAAAGGCCACCAGCTGGGACAGTAAACCCAGGAGCTCCGCCAGCCCACCTCCCACCCAGGAGCAGCGCGACTCTCTGTGGCCAGGAGAGAGCCCACGCCCACCATGGGGCGTCCACGCGGTACCAGGAGCCCGGCAGGCTGTCCGGAGCTCCCTTCCACGTGCACCATCACTGATGTGGGCGGCTCCCATCCCACCGTGCTTTGTAAATTGCACAGTACATCGTCTGATGACTGAGGAGGAAATTAACATTGAAGGAGAAGTAAGGCCAACCTCCCCAGCGGGAATAAAATCCAACTCTGAGAAAAATTAAAATGCTCCGGTGCCAAGACGACTTGTGTCCTGGGAAGACCCGGCCTCCCCGCACACCCCACCACCCCGGCCTCGCCGTGGTTTCCGGCGGTCTCCACAAGCGCACGGCCGTGCACGGCCGTGGCGGGAAGCTCACGACCTATTAAATAAGCCGTTTTCTTTCCAGCTCCAAAGGTGAGAGGTGTTTCCTTAGGTTGAGCCCAAGATGCTGCACGCTGTTTCTTCCCTCCACGTTGGAACAGAGGCGGGCAGGGCACCAACCCTCCACCACCCAGTGTGACAACTACACTCCACGGAGAACGTCACGCGCTCTCGAGGACTGAACGTCGAACATTTTTCTAGAAAGTGGAAACGGGCCCAGTGAGAAGACAGGGGATTAAAGGACGAAAGCTCTCGTTCATGCCGCAAATGCACGCGGGTCACCACGCCGGCCAGGTGAGCTGCCGCCCTCTGAGCAGCGGGTCGTGTTCTTTCTCTGGGCCTCAGTGTCTCTATCTGAGCAATGCAGGGCACTGCAATTATGGTCTGTAAGGTTCTTTCTCTTCTTCATTTCCATCATTTTATGGCCTTTCTGAGAAAAAGGTAAAGAACTGAGGTGCGAGCTCGTTCACTCTGGTTCGTTCTCTGCAAGCACAACCTCCTCGCAGGCAGTCGGTAGTGAAGCCGTTCCCTAGTCCTTTCTGCTCTGGACTGGCCCTAACTTGCAAAGTCCCTGGCTGGACAGATGGAAGGACTTCTGGACACTGGGATGGTGAACACGCTGGGTCGGGCAAACTGGGGAGGGGAGCCTGGGGGTCTCCGGTCACTTTCTGCATGACGCTGGTCTTCAGTGGCCCAATGGCAGGCACTGCCACCAACTGGACCTGGCCATGAATCATGCATGGCTTTGGGACACCCCCCTGCTGTCTAAAAGAGTTATTTGAGTCCCCTGTGCTATTCAACTTTCTGCAAATTCCTGCCTGAATTCCCTAAGGGCGAAGACCTTACGTCCTCATCCTGCACACAGTAGGCCAGCAATTGGGCACCAGCTGTCTCATTTGGAGAGAAGTCAGCTGGAGGTCACTTCCAGCAGCAAGGTGGTGTTCACAGCCTTATTAGTAACAGGGCCCGCCCCTGCTCTCTGTGCCTCCCACAGTGGCCGGTTCCGGCTGCCAGCATCTCACCCACCGCCCCCCACCAATTTTGACTCCGGTTCCCTTCAATCTCATCCCCACGCAGAAGCCACCAGGACTGTCACGGAACAGCGGCTGGTCACGTCGCTCCCCACGTAACACCCTCAGAGACTTCCCCTTGGACTCGCAAGATCCTCACAGCAGGTCTGAAGTCCTCCCCCATCTGGCCAGCACCCTCCCCGGCGCCCTCAGCTCCGAGAATGCGCCGCCATCTCCCTTTCCTCACCGTCCACTGCTGCTCCTCCGCCACAAGCCCTAGGGCAGATGCCACGGGGCGGAGGACGCGGCAACCTGCCCCTCCCACTCCAGGGGGAAAGGTCACTTCTCAGGGGCCCAGCTCTTGATCCCATGACACCCTCTTCCTTCTCATTACGAAGCACTTGGCTGATGTCACTTGTCCCGTTACAAAGCTTGCCAGATGTTCCAGATGTTCTGACAAACCGTCAGCTTTGTGTGGCAAGGACCGCCCCACCGCCACGCCCCAGATACCTGCTGCGGTCCTACCGTCCAGCCCCAAGTGGCCCCTCGACACACCTCCGTGGGATGAATGAATGAATGAATGAAAGGAGGAACCCCATGGACGGCTTCTTCCAACCTCCTAAACAGTTGCCAAAACATCTCAGATTGATCCAGGCTCCGGTCAGTCCCAGAGCAAAGCAGATGTGCCGGGTGTGATCCGAACTGCTTCCGGGTCAGTTCTGAATGCAACTGGCATTTGCAGCATCGCAAAGGGCCTCTGGCGTGGACATCGTGACGGAGCCCACCACGGAGGGAGAGGGGAGCAAACACCCTAGCTGGTGGTCTCCTTGCACCGGAGCCACCCCTGGCTGTACCCGCACCCCAATATCCATGTTCCAGATGCATCATCACCCTCTTTTCCCTTTAACAAAGAAGAGCGAGACCTTTGCTGCCGGCCCCAGGAGGGGCAGCTGGCCTGTGAGGGGAGGAGGGTCTCATTCAAACCAAACCAACAGCTGCAAACGGCGCAAAGAAACACACTGGAGCCAGCAGAGACTGGTAAGTCGGGGGGCAGACAGGGGGGGGACCCGCATTTTGCTTTTTCCCAAGTCGCTCCGATGAAAGAGCCTCTCTCCAAGACGTGGGCGCCCCCGTTTCCCTGCACACCTCCCCACTTCCCGCGCCCCGCAAACGGAGAGGACACACTATAGCAGCAGGACAGAAGCCAGCCTCTCCGAACCTGAGCGCCACGGATGCATCTTCAGACAACTACGTGAACTGGAGAACCCGGCGTGCGCAGAACCAGAGAGGACTCTTGGGTAGAGACGTTCATGAGAAATAAAAGCTCGCAAACTTGCAGAAGCTTCCAGTACAGTCCTACAGCCCAACAACCGTGGAGGGCCAAGCAATGGGGAGAAACGGTCCTGCCTAGCGAGTGCACGGTTATGTAGTGTTTGCTCGGTCCTGGCGTCCGATCCTCTCTGTGATCTCAGGGGTGGATAAAGTGATCCCATCTTTCCTGCAGACAAGGAGACTGGAGATCTGAAAAGTCACACGGGACACTTGTGCTTGGGAGCCAGTCCTGACCACAAGCCCTCTGCCGGGACCCCTCGGGAGGAGTCAGTGGAGGAAGAGGAGAAATGTGACCTAATTCCAGGGGACCACATCCTGGTCGCTCGGAAGGCGTGTGGGCCTGGGTGTCCTGCCCCAGGACGTGGAATGGGCTGCAAGACAGAGCCTGTGCCCACCCTGCGGTGGGACCGCACAGTTGAGTCCTGCATCCCCACCCTCAGCTCACTGGTGGTGGCCTTCCCTGCCACGGCCGGAGCGGAGGGGTGTGTCCAAGGAGTAAGGCGCCGGCCCCCCGTGGCAATCAGAAGGTCGGGAGGCAGCAGCTCCCTCACTGATATTTATTATCAAGATTAGCTAAACTCGGCCAGGCGCGGTGGCTCACGCCTGTAATCCTAGCACTCTGGGAGGCTGAGGCGGGCGGATCATACGAGCTCAGGAGTTTAAGACCAGCCTGAGCAAGAGCGAGACCCCGTCTCTACTAAAAAATAGAAAGAAATTACTTGGGACATCTATAAACATATACAAAAAATTAGCCGGGCATGGTGGCGTGTGCCTGTAGTCCCAGCTACTCAGGAGGCTGAGGCAGGAGGATCGCTTGAGCCCAGGAGTTTGAGGTTGCTGTGAGCTAGGCTGATGCCACGGCACTCTAGCCCGGGCAACAGAGTGAGATTCTGTCTCAAAAAAAAAGATTAGCTCAACTCAGCCACTAGGTAAAAGAAATTAATATGTTTCACATAAATATAAACCAGTAAGCTGGGGCATAACGGCATTCATTTCTGGGCAAATGGGAATTATCTTCACCACACTGGTATGCGTCTCTCCCAAAAGGTAGGGATGGAGCATCAGGCTTGGATCTGCGCTCTTCAGCCATGGGGGCGGTGGGTGGGCAGGTGGGGGGAGGCGGGGGATGCTGGGGTGTCGGGGGGAGGAAAGGTGGCCAGGCGGCCAGGGAAGCCCCAGGAGGCACAGGCTCTGAGCCCACGGTGACCTCTGCAAACCTCCAAGAGTCTCTCTCGGGCCCCATACACCCATGATCACAGCGGAGACGTGGAACCATCCAGAAGACACGGGGACGTTTCTGAAATCGGGCCGCGTGTGAAGAAGGCTGCTGGGCACGGATCTGGCTGCCGTGGGCAGCTCTCCCGCCCGCCCCGCACAGCCGCCGCTGCTCTGCAAAGTCACGAGTCACATTTGCACACTGAGCCACAGCGAGGCCCTACATGACCCCGCTGGAGACTGTGCCCTAAGTGCCTGGACAAGGGACAATGCCAAGAGCCTCCCAAGGAGCCTTGAGCACATCTGACCTGCCCCCCACCCACCACCGCCCTGCACCCCTCACATCTGGACCCACAACAGAGTAGACCCCAAGGAAACTGCAGGAGGAGACAGGGGACAGCCTGGAAGCCACGGCAGCCGGACATGGAGGTGTCTGGGAGGACAGGGGCCTGGACTCTGGAGACGGCGACCTGTTGTTCCTGTTCCGTTTCTGTTTTGCATTTTTTTCTGCAGAGCCGTGTGATGTCACGGACACTGAGGCCCTGCGTCTCAGCTCCTGCTCTGCCACGGATTAGGCACGTGGCTGTGAAGAAGGACTTTAGGTCTGAGCCTCAGTGTCTGCACCCGTGAATGGGAGGGAGGAACGGAGGGGACAATACCGGCCACACCCGCCTCCCAGGTGTTCGAACACAAGCGAGGACTTCGAAATGAGTGAGCGCAAAGGACGTTTCCACGTTAAAGGGACTCCACGGAAATGCATCCACTACACGCTTGTACTCCACGGGGGCGCCAGGGCCTCCCACCGTGCAGCATCGGGGAAGCAGGGGCGGGCGGTGGCCCCTGGGGACACCCTCCTCTGGCAAAGGCCCCCGAGTTGGAGGTCTCCAGGCCTCCTCTCTGCCTTGCCGCCTGTCGGGACAGGAGGCGGTTGGGGCGGGGGAAGGGCTCTCCGTGGGGGGGTTGGGGGCGGACTCTCCTTCGGGTGTGGGCCGGGGAGGAGGAGGAGGAAGGGAGGGAAATGAAAGCCAAGGAGAGGAGACGAAGGAAAGACGAGACGACATCAGACCAACACCGCAAAGGGGGGGTTCCTGACCCAGCTCGCGCTCTCCGGGGAAGCAGGTGAGGGCATGGACCCCGCCCCGCCCTGCCCCTGCTCAGACCTGACCCGAGATGCCCTGTCCCCCGGGGATAGGGGCAGAGCCAGACAGCCCGTGGCAGGGTGCTGGCTGGGGAGACCACTGCAGACGCTGGCTCTGACTGGCCGCCAGTGTCCCCACAGCGCCAGCCACCAGCCGGGCCACCTTCTCCGGGCTGAGCCCAGTCCCCATGTCAGCTCAGCTTCTGCCTGGAGTCACCTCCACCTAAACTGCAGCTTGTTCTAGATCCACCTGGTTAGTGCACACGGGCTGATCCATTTGACGTTTCTGCTTGACGGAGGCCGTGTGTAAGTACCTCCTACACAACACGCTCTCCGTAAAGACTTGTTGCACACATTGCTGAGACCGGGCAGGGGGAGTCTTTGTAAGGGTAGCCACAGCTGCACGCGGGCTCTGTCTGGTGCCACCCGATTTGGGGCCTAGAGCTATCCCTGAGCGTCCTGGGAATCCCATAAAACGGGCTGCTCAGAGCAAGCCACCCACTGTCCCCAGACCTGGCCAGGAGCCCTGGAGGGCATGAGGCGTGGAGAGAGAAGATGCTCAGATCTGGACACCCACGGACCAAACTCACCCTTCCAGGCCGCCCCAGCACCTGACTCTGAGCGTCTCCTGGGAGGTGAGAGTGGACACAGAGGCGCGTCCTCCAGGCTGCTGCCTGGGAGAAGGTTCAGAGCAGCGCTGCTGCGGTGGGACTTCCTTTTCATGCAGAGAGAGGACAGGGCAGAAGAAAGTGAGGCGTGGAGTGGACGGGGCTTAGCTAGACAGGCACTGGGTAGTGAGAACGATGCTGGGCCTCCGTTGGTTGTTAAACAGGCAGTGAGAGAGAAAACTAATACCAGAGGAGGAGTGCTTATGCCTGGTACCCAGGCAGCCACAGTTCCGCAGAGAACGGTCTTCTCTCCATCCACCTGGGCACCTGGAGTCACTGAGGGATGCCACCCGATCCATCTAGGATAAGAGAGGTCACAGCCTCTGGGAACAAGGAGAGAATGGCATGCTTGAATAGTACCAGGGAGAGCAGGGGCCCTCCAGGCATCCCTGCTGGCCACTGGAGCTCCCCAGAAACCAGCGGGACATCCGAAATCCAAAGCCGGGCCACAGGGGCTGGAAGGGCGTGGTCTGGCTCTGGAGGAAGGAATGTGGCTGCAGCCGGAATGGACAGGACTTCTCCCGCAGGCCGGCCACGCAGAGACGACAACCTGCTCTAGATGGATCATTCCTCCCACCAGCAAGGTCAGGAATATTAATTTTGTACACGCTAATTTGATGTAATGTGTGAGATGAATGCTTGTTCAGTTGGGTATCACTGTGCTAATGAAGCTGCAACGCTTTCACGCCAAGAAAAGCACGGCGGGAGCTGATTGGTGGATGAGGTCCGTGTGAAGAGGGCAACGGCACCCTTCAGCAGAGCCAGAGTCGTCAGAGGTTGCTCAGGCCATGAAAGGCTGCTGCTCCTCTAGGGGGACCAAGGGCAGCGAGGCTCCCAGGCATACCTCCCAGCTGCCGGAAACCCCAGCCTGTTCTGAAGGCTCAGCATCCTCCAGAGGAGGCAGAAAACAAGAGGCCGGAGCCTCCAGAAGCCAAACCTGGGGTTGAGAAAGACACTGCCTGAGGCTTCTCTGTCTGGACACCCGTTGTAATAAAAGAGCCCTGTTATGCCGTCTCAGTAGCCCGGAATAAGCCCCCTCCCCTCCTGGCTCTCTTCGTGAAGGAGACGGCCCAGCCTCTCCCAGATCGGAGAAGACAGCCTCCCCATCTCTAAAATGACACTCTTCCGATTGCTCCTGGAGGGTTTGCTCTGTGACAGTTTGGTGACCAACCCCACAGCAAAGAAAAATTAAAAAGTCAAGGACACATTCGTGCAACAAATGCAATTGCCTCAGACAAAGCTTCAGACGATAAACGGTAAATAAATACTCGGTTTGGGGACTGTCCAAGTCACCTGCCATCCTTGGTTGGCACCTAGGAACCAACCGTGCACCAAATCACCAGCGAAAGTCCACAGGCGCCAACTCTGGCTGGGCGTCAGAGTGCTTCATGGTTGAAGTCACCTTAATCCGCCGTGGAGCTGACAGGCACAGCCATGATTCACAGCAGGCCCAGTGGCGGGAGCATGTCTGGGTTGATACCAATCAGCCTGGTGGCTGGTGACCATCTACCAGGAGAAACAAGGTGTCCAGGGCCAGGGTAAGTCCTTGCCGGAGTGGCGAAGTAAAGCTAGCCATGGGTGCGAATTCCCATTCCTCCTTCTGCCTCAATATAGTTCCCAGTTCACTGCCCACCTGGAACGAACAATCCAGGATCTGACCCCTACCCTCAGCACGTTGGTGGAACAGGCGTGGGGCGAATTATTTGGGGCAGGGAACATGCTTGACCTTCTCAAAGAACCACATTGACCCAGCACTCAGCCAGCACTGACCCAG
>RJWJ010000375.1:165000-182087 GCA_004363605.1 Indri indri | reverse complement strand
ACCAGCCAGCATCCAGCCAGCACTCAGCCAGCACTGACCCAACACCCAGCCAGCACTCAGCCAGCACTGCCAGCACTCACCCTACACCCAGCCAGCACTCAGCCAGCATTGACCCAGCACTCAGCCAGCACCCAGCCAGCACTGACCCAGCACTCAGACAGCACTGACCCAGCACTCAGCCAGCACTCAGCCAGCATTGACCCAGCACTCAGCCAGTACTGACCCAGCACTCACCCTACGCCCAGCCAGCACTCAGCCAGCACTGACCCAGCACTCAGTTAGCACTCAGCCACCAAGCACCCAGGTCTCATGAGTACACATGTGACCACCATTTGAATGAACAGTGATAAAATCTTTCCAGCCTATTTAAAGTCACAAAGGCAAATGGCTCAGATGTTTCGACTTTTTTATAATTGTGACTGACACATGAATGCCTATATGCTCAATCTCATTTCTATTTATTAAAACAGCTTTCCCTAAACCAACATATACATAAAATCTGCTGACTGGCTGCCATCACAACGCATTTCCTTTGAAATACCCTGTCTCGCAAATTCACGTTGACATCTATGTAGTCCAAGCTAGGAGTTTTTTAAACTAGATTCAGGAATCCTCAATACCTCAGTATCCAACAAAAAAAAAAAAAAAAAAGGAGAGACAGAGAGAGAGAAAAGGAAAAAGAAAAAGAAACTTTGCAACAAAATAAAGAAAGAAGAACTCTAACTGGTTCATGCACTGCTTGCCACTGCCCTTTTATAGAGGATAATTTTGTGGTGTGTATTAAAATTGAAAATATGTACACTCTTTGACCATGCTAGGAATCTATACCACGGTAATGCTCATGCATGGGGAGACAGAAACCTTTATGTTTAAAGGTGTTCTCATCCACATTTCTCAGAATACCAAAAAAGTGGATAAAGTACACCTATATTATGAATTATGGTGCAGCAACTGACGAGGGTGATAAGACAGAGACGCCAGTGTCAGGGACGGCATGGAGCAACTGGAACTCCCATGCGTGGCCACAGCAACGGAGACCGTCAAAGCCATTTAGAAAATCTGTTTGGCGACATCTACTAAAGCTACACACGCACATACTCTGTGACCCAGCAACTCTACTCCTGGAGAGATTCTCAGTGGAAATGCATATATATTTCATCAAAAGACCTGTGCAACAGTATCATTGGCACAGTATTTATTCACAGTAGCAAAGCCATGGAAGCCACCCAAACGTCCCCCACAGTAGAATGGATACATCCAGTGCACCGCGTCCATACAAAATGCCACACAGTAACGAAAATCAACTATCATTTTACACAGCACGAAAGAAACTCACAAATATAATATTAAGTGAAAGACACCAGACACAGAAAGGTATATATGTTTAAATCCAATTATATAAGTTGCAAAATCGGGCAAAATTGATCTGTGGTGCTAAAGTCAGGCGAGCAGTCACCCTTTGGAGGCAGTGACCAGGAAGGGGCCCAGGAACGCCCGGGGCCCTAAATGTTCTACTTGTGGGTCCGGGCCGTGGTTTCGTGTGAGTGTGTTCACTTGGGGGAAATTCATCGACCTGCACTTTGTGTATTTGTACGCTGCCTCTTCGTCTGTTATATTGCACAAAAAGTTTGCAAAGATAACTCTCTAAATTCTCACGTGGGAAGCTCTCTAAGACATACTGGCAAGGAGGGGAAAAGGTCTCAGAAACCCAAGCAGGTTGTGTGAGTGCAGGTGAGTGCGGGCGTGTGGGCATCCTGTGAGAGAGCCTGGCCTGCAGGTAGCAGGTGCCCTGCTCGTGCGGGAGGGGCGCCGTTGGGGCAGCGAGCTGCCAGGAGGAGCGGGGAGCAAAGGGCTCTCTTCTGCATTGCCGGAAATTTTCACAAGCACAGATTGAGGAAATATTGTCAAATTTAAAAAGAATTATAAAAGCAATTGTATTCGTATTAGGCACCGCCTAGGCGTCAGGCCCTGTGCTGGGCGCTGAGGGCGGAGGAGACAGAGAGCCTGTCTCCAGCGAGCGCACACCTGGGCGGCGCAGGGGCTGGACACGAAGCCATAGAGGGCTCAGAGGCCAGCTCTCTGGGATGCCCAAGGGGTCACTGGCATTTCTAGACCCGCCTGCCTTTGCCTCCTTCTGTCGGTGGCATGCTGGGTGGGAATGTCACCCACAGGGACAATGGACTGTAGGAAAACAGGGACATGAGCAGACTCTGCGCTGAAGCCCCTGACCTCAGTGGGAGGAGGAGGAGGGAGCCACCTTCCCCTCAGGCGGGGAGGGCTGCGGGCCATACCCGACCACCCAGGGCCACGGCGTCCCCAGCTGCACGTGGGATCTTGTCCCCACCTGCGGGAACCAACAGGTCTCAGGTTTGTCCCTCCGTTTTGGCACCAAGCCTGGTCCCTGCGGGGCCAACGCTGAGGTGAGCCCTGTGCCTTCCCTGGGACAGTCCCAGCTCCCCTCCCCTCCCTGCAGCCCCCGGCCGACTCTCTGCGTCCCCGAGCAAGATGTGGCAGGGGCAGGTGTCTCAGGTGAGAGATGTGCGGTGCCACCTCTCTGGGCCACCCTTTTGCTGCCGTGAGGACTGAACGAGACGGCCGCTGAGCGCAGAGAGTGTTCGCAAGGGGGGTTTATTCTCCTGCTACGTCTTCCCTGCCCTTTCCTAAGGCCCACAGAAAGTTCTAGAGCCTGGATTTTCAGATTCTAACACAGGAGCTCAAGAAACACCCTGGCTGGGGGGAGGGGTACACTTGAATCAAACCACGATCTGAGCCCACCCTGCACCCCTGGCCACCACTTGCTTCCCTGGCCGTCCCTGCACTAATGCGTTCCTCCAGGACCAGCAGTTACGCTCCCAGAACACAGCCAGGGAACACCCGGCCCTCGGCACGGACACCCGCAACCTCATCGGTGTCATCTCCAGAGACAGGTGCGGTGGGGTACCATGTCTGGCACCAGGGACAGAGCTGGGTGGAGCTCGCATGTCTCCTAGATCACCTGGCACTCAGGTGACACTCAGGGACCTCTGGGATCCCAGTATGTCCAGGTCTCCCTGGTGTTTCCCTGCACCCAGGGGAGGTCGCTCTGGGCCACCACTCATGTGACCAGGAGCCCCTCACCTCCCAAAGCCAGCTGACGGCCGATCTGCCCAAGGGCTTTGCCGTCCCCTCCATCCCAAGCCCGTCCTTCTCACCCGTGTGCCCCAGCCCTCAGGGACGCTGCAGCCACTGCGGTCCCTCGCATCCACAGGGGCTGGGTGGGCAAGGAGGGCCCTGTGGCCCCCAGAACAGGCAGGGCCCTTTGCAGGCTGGGGGAGCCACAGAGTTCTTCGAATCGAATCGAACTTTCAAATGACAAGGTGGCACGAACAGGGAAGGCAGACGCCACCTTGCTCTTCTCGTTTGTTTGTTTTGTTTCCCTTCAGCACGACAGCGGCATTTCCATAAAGAATTAAAAACCCGGCGCCAGTCACCGACGCGCAGCCGCCCAGGCACCCACAGCTGTGCCGCTGGGAGCAGCGCCGCCCACCCTGGGGCCGTGTGCGCCTGTGGGCACCTCCCGTGCGCGATCTCGGCCCGGGAGGGGCAAGCCCCCATCCCCCGCTCCACTCCACGGAGGAAGAGGCTCGGGCTCGGGGACGGAAATCGGGGCTCAGACGCAGGACTAGGACCGGCAGACAGAGGCCGGAGCTTCTCCTGGATCTCGCTGCTCCTCCCTAGAGCACACACACAACCTGTCCTGCCGACGGGGGAAGAAACAGAGGGAAGGTCCGCGATTCTTTAGGGGGGTGGCACAAGACCCCAGAGTCACCCTCTGAGACCAGAGAGGGCAACGGGCTGGAGTCCCGCCGTGCCAACTCCACGGGGCTGGGTCTGCACGTCTCTGGGCCTCAGTCTTCCCACTGGCAAAATGGGGCGATGCCGCCTACCGAGGAGGACGGGGTGAGACGTAAAACATGCTCGGGGGTTAAAGCAGCCAATGTCACACAGCGAGGGTGCCCAGAGCCCTCTGCTCATCCTGACTGTGGGATCTGGGTTCTTCCCTCCTCTCCTGGATCAGGAGGAAAAATCCCAAACTACAAACAGGAGGAAGGATTTCTGGGTGGAGCAAAACCCAGAAGTCCGTGAACGCCATCCGCGACAAGGCTCCGAGAGAGCAGGGGGTGGGTGCCCCGAGGCAGAGTCCCCTGACCACCGCAGATGGATATGCCTGTGTGCAACAGGACCCCTGTCCACAAGGGGCTTAATGCTGCCCTGTAGCCCTAAGATCCCTCCTGTGCAAACTCACAGGAAAGACCAACAAGGAAAAATACTCTGCGGGCGTCTCCCCCGACCAAGCGCAGAGCCCCCGTCTCAGGCAATGTCACGCAAGCAAAGACACTTGTCAAATGCCTTTCCCTTACAAGCACCCTCATCATGACCTGTGTTAATGAAGTTAATTGAATTTAAGATCAATAATGGTTAATTATTACAATTTGACATTCAGAGATAAATGGCTTTGAGACGGGGCAGCGTGTGTGCGCGTGTGTGAGTTCTCTCCAAAGGAGGTGGGCGCGTTACCAGGCTCAGAGGGATCCCACAAGCCTTCCATTGATTCCGGTACAATCCGATCGACTCCCGCCTCTGATGAATGTGGGCTTTTCAGAGCTACAAGTAAATGTTCTACAAGACTACTCTAACCCTTGTCACCGGCCGAATCTATATGTGCCGTGCACCAGAAATCTATTGAGATAGATTAAAGGACTGCCGTAGAAACAAGAGCAGCTTCGATAAAGGTGAAGGTTTATTATATTGACTATTAATGTAACTTAACTGTATGCCGTTATGAATGTTTATGGATCAGGGCAGTTTAATTTGGGGCAGTTGGATATGATTATAATTGAACACCAATTTTTTTCTGTATCGCCAAAGATGAACTCAATTCAACACGGAAAAAAAAAAAAAAAAGAAAAGAAAGAACAAAACAACTCGGCTTGGAAAGTAAGTTGTAACTAGATTCCCAGAGGATGGACCCCGGGGTGGGGCCGACCACAGGAGAGCCGGTCCGGGGCCCAGCCCTTCTCGCGAGGACATGGACACTCGGCCTCCTGTGCCAGGTCCCACGGGAGCTGGCGCCCTGGCAGTCCGCGGCTGCCTCACACACCCAGGGTCAGAACTGCTGAGCGGCTTCTCCGATTGGTCAAAAGTTTACTTTGCAGGAGGGTTTCTTGGTAGGAAGTCATATCCCCAAAGGAGCCCACAATGATACTCCCACACGCACACCAAACCGGTTAAATGACCACGTACGAGATTGGTAACAACCGAGGACACGTTGTCGGGGAAGAAAACCCTACTGATTGCGGCGCGCTGACAGTAAGACGCGGCTGAGGAGTTCTGTCAAAATGCAAGATTATGCAGAAACACCGTTGAGAACACTGCTAATCATCTGCCTGCGTCTATTACTTGAAGGGTCTCTGACAGCGTATTTACATTAAACACATTTCAGGAGCAAAATCCTTAATGCTATATCAGAATATTTTTCATTACCATTAGCAAATCTTTAAAAATCGTTTTTTTTCGCCCCCTTGGCTAGAATAGGAGCGGCGGGGGGAGGGGGGGCTGGGTCGGTGGAGCAGGTTGGGGGGTTTCGGCTCCTCCCTTGGAGACGCTCGTGATGCAGACTCAGACTTGAGGGGTCCCACCACAATTCACGTTCAGGGCAGATGACGGGGCCCTCTCTCGTACCCAAAAGCTTCGGTGCCAAATGAAGAGCGGCATTTGGCTTCCTCCTGGTGGAGGCAGCCAGCCCGGCATGGCTAATGGCGCGCTATCTCACAAGGCAAATGACAGGCACACGGGCAACCGGTAGAATCAGAATGTATGTGGCATCTGCTGGGACCATGATGGTTCAAACACCTCGCCCTGGTCACGCCGTCTTGTCCCCCGTTAGGGCGGCCCGGGGCCTGCAGCTGTCCAGCTGGGTGCGCTGTGTCCGGCAGGAAGGCACCGGCTGGTGTTGGGCATGGTCACAGAGTGGGGGACACCCCCCCCCCAGAGGGAAGCTGCAAGGCCCACCTACAGGGCTCCTCTGCAGGTGATGGAGGGTCTGCTCAGAAGGGCTTCGGGGTGCTCGGAAACATTCATCTCAACGCTCTCAGGAAGCCACCCCCAGGACAGCCCATTCTGCCTGACGCAGCAATCAGAGGGACCCTGGTGACGACAACAGCCAACGTGTTTCGATATTTCACATTACTTTTGAGACTTCGCCGAACATTTCACTCACGCTGCCTCCTGTTCCCCTCATCCCCACCCCATGAGGGGGTTTGGCTGTTTCCCCATTTCACGGACAGGGGCCTGGTGTCCCGGACTCACAGCTGGTGAAGTGGAAAACCAGGATTTGATCTCAGGTCTCCTGGGCCCCTACGACGCTCTACACCACGAACATCTCAGTGACAATGATTGTCAGCCGGCCCCCGAGACCCCAGCCCGGTCAGCCCCGATGACTTTTCTTACACTCAGAAAGGCCGGCGAGGGGTCCAACAGGTGAAGTTTGCAAAGCTCGACACGGCTCCCACCTGGCAAAGCCAGTCTGTGCCGTTGGGAAGGTGCAGCCACAGTGCTCAGCCACCCGGGATGGCCACGCACACAGCACCGCGAGGTCAGGGGTGCACGGGAGTGACCCTGCTGACCCGTGGCCTTTGTGACTGGGGCCCTGGAAAGCTCTGCCCTGCACGTGACGCTGGTGTCCTGGCACGAGGACAAGGACGGCACACGGTGCAAATGAGACAGGAGACCCCATAGCCTGTCCAACCTACTCCGCGGGACACGCAGGAAACCAAAAAGCACGCACGCCTCTTCACAAACACCCAATCCGGGGGATTCAAATATTCATGGTCACTTCGGAAAGTGGTGTAAATGAAAATTTGAAGAAAAACGCATTCCTTTCAAGAAATTCTATATTCTGAATGCTGTCTCTGAATGCTGAAATCTGTCTCTTCCTCATTCCCAAGCACACGGACGATATTTCCCGAACGCACCTTTGTATGTGTGTGCTTACTTTTACCTTAAAATACTTAAATACTATATACATACAAACATATATAAATACACACACACATATATATTTTTCTCATCAGGGTGTACAGGTTAAACAATAACGCAAAGATGTCACATCCATCCTCAAATTGCATATTCATGGCCAAAGTGAGATCTGTACTGTGGAGACCACAGCTCCAAACGGAGCAACCAGGAGCCAGAGGCTTTAGTTTAGTATGGCCAGAATTCGGGGTGGGCTCTGTGTGCCCTGTTGCTCACTTGAGGTCATGGGTAGGTAACATGGCGTGGGTTCATTTTCACTTTAACACAGATTAAATACACATATATGTAAACACACACACATATGCTTACACATAAATGCATACGCACACATCTGTCCACATATGCGCGACGGACCTTTGGATGCATCTGGTTGCCCGACAGTTATCCTTCAAATACACTCGATCAAACCACCGCAAACAAACTTACGCCAAATGAACACGCTAGGCAAGAGGTCGTCACACTCACGGGCAGAGTCTGCCATGGGAACACGCGGTTCCCGACACGTAAGTATCCACTCTGGCGAATCACCCGCATCTCTCTGGGAAGGGATCAAAGGCCACGGGGCCGCTGAGCCATGTACCTGTGTCCTGTGAGCTGACCTTTCGCCACCGTGCCTGGGAGCATGCCTGGATCTGCGCCCCGACGCCGGTCACGCCGCAGCACGGAAGTAGCCAGCAGCCTGTCTGAAAGGATGGCACAGGCCTGCTCACCACGGGGCTCAGTCTGCAGGCAAGCCAGGGGCTCGCACAGCGCCGAGAGTCAGCAGGGCGGAAGGCTCGGTGCACAACGGCACGAGCAACCTGACTTGCGTGGGGTCCAGGTGGCACCCTGACCCATCCCCCTGGGGTTGCAGAGTCCACGGAGTCACGCAGGGGTGAAGGTCCCGCCTGGCGGACCCTGGTGCAGCCAATCACTTGCCCCTGCCTTTGCGCCTCTTCTCAGCCAGGCGCTTCTCACCCAGAAAGACCCCAGGGCCTCACAGCCCAGATTTCTCAAGCCCCAAAGCCCACTACTGAATGTGTACACCACATAGGAATCCGCTAGAGCCCTCTGGTTCAACCGCAACAGAACGAGCTCTTGGCCCGTGCCAAGAGCTTTTTGTGAGAATCCAGGTGGAAACATTCAAAATAATAACAACAGCTGAAATTCGGTGAGCCCTTACCAGGGCCAGGTGCTGTTCCAGGCCCTTCCACGCAATAATCCGAGCACTCCCCACGAGAGTTTCAGGAAGTGCACGCTCTTACGACTCTGGGAAACTCGCTCAGGGGGACAGACCTAATCGTGCAGGGCCAGGATTCAGGCCCAGCTGCCTGCAGGCAGCTCCCACGCCGGCGACTCTTCCTTCCGCCCGCTCCCGGACGCTCTCCGCAGCCCTACGCGCGGCTTCAGCTGTTTACAGAAAGAATTCCCCTTCCCCGAACCGTCAAACTGGGACCATAACCAAAAAAAAATTAATCTCAAGTTTTTAAAATAGCAAAACCTTAAAAAACGTATAATTAAATTAATCATCATAAATTACTTTTTAGCGCTGAGAGTTGGATTTATAATATCATTTTCAAACCTCTCTGTGAGATTTAAATATTTTATAGCATACGTGAGTGAGAGGGGAACGCGTCTGAGGGCTTCGGTATTGCTGTGGAGCTGCAGACTTTGACGAGAACTATAGCACAACTGTTTCTAAGGTAGTTTGTAAAAATTATTTATTTCCATACCAGTTAATTATGATGGGAGTCTTTGTTGAATGCACAAGCATTAAAAAAGTGCTGATATTTTATGCATCTTTAACTGGAGCGCGATTCCCTGCAGCGCACTGGTAACTTCTTGACATTTAGCATTCACTCACAGCAACTGTAATAAGGGGTTTGATTGCTTCCTTTGCAGATGCAGTAATTTAATAACTGTGATCAGTTGCATAAATTTACTATACAACCATCTTAAGTTAGCCACATTAAAATTAAGCAAAATTGTAATCTGTTGACAGATTATTGCTACTGAACAATTCCACTAAAAGCATTTCAGATTAGCAAGTGCCACGAGCATTTGTGTTTTATAAGCTCAGAAAAAATAAGCCGTTTCCGTCTTCGGCACCCCCATCTCCAGTCACTCCCCCCGCAACACACAAACACACACACACACAGAAGTACACATATATCCCCCCACCCCAGATCTATTAGAAAATTTCATGAAATCCTATGCTTTCTGCTAAACCACCTCTGAACTGCTGATTTCGTTGTCTGAAATGTTTTGTGTGGTGCATTCTGCTATCTGGAAAGAAAAAAAAAAAAAAAGGCAGCGTGTCAGTTTCTTGTTTCTTTCTTCCCAGTAATTTCCTTTATGCAACTTTACATCCATTGCCTTTGAAGGGACGGGAAACCTCCGAGCACGGAGCGCTTATGAATAATATGGTCGTTTCCCCAGAGCAAAGGAAAATCACTGATCTCATACCTTAGCTGGAGAAAGGTAAAAGGTGCCCGGCTCCCTCTGAGTGAGCTCCTGCAGCCAGCATCCTTAATTAAGGAGACAACGCAGAAAGCTTCTCGCTCAGTTGCTAAAGAACCCCTCGTGGAGTTTGTGGGTAAAAAGAGAAGAGGGCGTGAGTCCCATGGGCAGGTTTCACCTACAACGTGGTGATACAAGAAAGAAACCAGCGCCCTTTCCCTCTCTGTCG
This sequence comes from Indri indri, assembly GCA_004363605.1. Taxonomy (NCBI): domain Eukaryota; kingdom Metazoa; phylum Chordata; class Mammalia; order Primates; family Indriidae; genus Indri; species Indri indri. Next base: position 172,345 of record RJWJ010000375.1, on the reverse strand, counting down.
AGAGCAAGGCGGGACCCACGACGCCTGCTTTCGTGCCCTGTGGGTTGACTTTTCAGAGCAATGTTTAGCCAAGCCAGGCAAGTCAGGAATAACTGTTTCTGATACTTCCCAGCAAATATCTTTAACCATCTGTTTACACTTGCCAAATATGCTTCCAAGTTTCCAATTTTATCAGTATATAAAAAGAATATCTGTTTTTAAAAAAAAATCGTAAATATCTTGTGATGCATCTTTACATAATTCAAGAGAAATTAAAAAAAAAAATTCTCACTTGAAAGCCAGCATGATCACAGATTTGTTTAAACTTTCATTTACATAGAAGTTTGGGGTGGAAGCCACAAAAAGGGGATAGGAGCTTTTTTGTTGTTTTTTTGGTTTTTTTTGTTTTTGGAACGGTCAAATGTCAAAGGTGAGCGCCGGCCTGCCAGGCGGGGAGAGGTGTACAGGTAGGTGTGTCCTCCCCGTGCGATGACGGAAAAGATCGTGGGCTCATTGCAGGGGTGGCCCTGCATATGCGGCCTGTCACTTTGGATGCAGCGGCGGGGTCTCTCCCAGACAGGTGATGCTCTGGGGCTGGGCTGCGAGCTTCCTGGGGAGCGAAGACCGATGCCGGGCTTGACAAATTGGATGGGACTTCGCTACCAAATTTCCTGCCAAGAGGCCTAACAGTCAAACGCCTGTCTTCTTCTCATCACCAAGAAGTGAGGCTACCACGGTGACAAAGTGTCTCCGTTACTTAAAGACAGAGTTAATGCAGAGTGATCGGGAAACGTGAGGTCTGTAAAACTTTGAAGAGCCAAGAAGAGGCGGCTTCCATCTCCGGCTCTTTTATCTTGAGCGGGCGCACACGCGTGTGAGTGTGTGTGTGTGTGTGTGTGTGTATGTGCGTAAAACCAGGATTCTCGTTGAACGGCAAAAAGCCTGGGTTTCTGCCTGCCGTTACCTGCAGTTCTTTATAATAAATCGAAGGTACCCTGGACTGGGTTTGTTTGCTTCTAATTATAACTAATTATGCTTCTAAATATGTTCTTTAGGGTTTACCACGTGTATAAAAATGGAGGCAGGAAAGAAAGAAAATGCATCGGGATTATTAAAAGAAGGAGAAACATACTAATTAGTTAACTAGTATACTCATTTCAATGTTTAATAATATTTTTTAACATTCCAGCATACGCTGCAGAATAAAAAATTACCCACAGCACCACCTGCGCATTGCCTGGGACACGAGGATGCAGAGTCCTCTCTCCCGCAGGCTCGGAGTCCTCGTTCCTAAATATTTCTTTGAATTCCACCTCATCCCACCCCCACAAATTAGAAGCCAAAAAACAAAAACAAAAAAGATAGTAAATTTTGTTCCCCACCAAAGCCTTTTAAATAACATCTCCACGAAGCCCGATTTAATTACGTAACTCAAGGGCTTGAGAGAAAAAAAAAAAAAATGGTATCTATTCCCATAATTTTGGAAGCTGTCTCTACCCATTTCTGTGCGTGCAGACTGCGCCGGCTGCGGAAAAAGCCAAGTGCCCGCCCTGCTCTCCCAGACTGGGTGGGAAAGAGCGCCATTGTACGTACCCCTTGCCTTTCTTTCCATCTGCTCGGTCCCCACCGCCTGCGTTCCGGGAAGGTTCCGCGCTTTGCGTGGCCTACGATGGAGACGACCGCGTATGTTTGGGGAGATAGGGGAAGACGGGGTGATGCCGGGGGTGCGGAGAAACGCGGGATGGGGGTCACGAGGTCTGGCCCCCTCCCGCCGGACACAGACCGCCTCCCCACCCGAGCGCGACGCGGTGCCAGGGGTGGCGTTCCATCCACCGGGACCCCACGATGACGAAGACCGCAGCCGGCATGGGCAGAGCCCGGGGTGCCCCCCAAGCCCACCTCAAACTCCACTCCTGACTGTGGGTCAGTCGTACACAAACAAAGCCTTAACAGAAATGTTACGGAGGAAATAATAGCCATTTCCAATGATAATACACAATTTTAGCACCGACGCCTGGCTGATTTAGGTGTTCGGCCAACGTGTCAAGCAGCCTGCCTGGCTTAGGCGGGCCTTTAATGGGTAACTGGCAAGCTCTGGCAGGCTTATTTCTGTTTTAGATTTGGTTTGTCATTGGGTATCCATTACCTGCCATTCATCTTTGATCTCTTTGGACAGCCCTGATCAAAAGATGTCATTTGACCTACTCCACTTGGCAGAAACTTGTATGACTCTCATAAAGGGGCCACCCCAGCTATAAATAAAATGACATTATTATTTTTCTGTCCTATCATGTAGAAGAGACAATTATGATAATGCAGTGTCTGTCATCGGGAGCCCAGCAAATTGCTAGCTCTCACGCGACTGTTTAGCTTTCTTATTTGTTTTTTGTCTGTTTTCCTCCATTTCAAGTTGAAAATAAAGCAGAACTGAAATCCCCAATGCTCCGCCTCCCACTCCGACAGTCTCGGGGCTTCTTCCCGTGGCAGTGACGCGCAGGTGTGGCCGGCAGCCTGTGCCTGTCAATGGTGGGCGGCGGCCACGGCTGGGTCGGCGAGGCAGGCACGATGGTGTCAAGAGTGTCCTTCATCCAGTGTTTGGAAAACAAGCTAATCTCCGAAATTAGAACTGAGAGATATTACTGCAAATAGATAAAAATCAAGGTAAGGGTTTATAGTGTCCTTAATCAAGTCATAATCAGGAAAAATGCACGGGAACATTCACCCAACAGGCAAAATGAATACAGCTCAGGAGTTGTCACCCAGGAGTCCACCGCTTGGGGTCACGCTGGCCCGACTGTCACCTCCTCCAGTGTGAGCTGCACCGTGGGCTCCACTCGTACGACAAGCTCTCGATCCTTTCCGGAAACAGGAGAGTGGGTGCTCCCGGGTTTGTGCCCTTCCCTGAGCTGCTCAGAGCCCCACAGGTGCACAGGGGTCACGTGGAGAGAGAACTCACTCTGTGGTCACTCTCCGCCAGCCTGACCCTGTGCGGACAGACGTGGCTTATTCTCCACCCACCGTGTGCTCAGAACCTGCCCCGCTCGGAGGTCCCCATCCAGCCAGTGCTCTCACCTGGGAAAAGAAAATGACAGGAACACACCATCCAAGAACCCTGCTGAAACCCTGGCTGTGCCTGCTCAGAGTCATACCGTCCTAGAGCTAAGCGGGTAGCACATATCTCACAGATTGGCACCAAGTCCATTGGACAGAGGACGTGAGGGGAAGACCACCTGGGAGTTCCAGGAGTCGTCAACCACAGAGCCGAGACCAGACTCTGCGCCTTCCACCCTCTGGGTCAGGGCCCACCCGCAGTGACGGGCCACCAGCCTGCCATCTTCTCCAAGCCTGGCCCAAGAGCTCTCAGTCCTCTGTGAGCGAATGACCACGGCACTGTTAGTCCACAGGGCCTGGTGCTTTTCCCAGCCTGGGCTGACTCAGGTTTGCCGGACATGGAGATGCACCCAGGGGTGTTGCTGGTCATCCCAGCAGGCGCGACGGTGGTGGGCGCAGCTTCAGGACTGGAGGTCCCCGAGGCCTCTCAGTCCCACCGATGACCTGTGCTGGTGATAGGATATGGACTAAGCCCCGGGGAGAGCAGGCCAGGGCACGGTGGTGACAGAACAGAAGGATGGAAGGGAGAGAGAGAGCAGGCTCTGAACTCCTCGCCTGAAGGAGGACCGTGTCCTCTAGCTGGGAGGAAACTGGTGGTGCCACAGCTTCTGCAAGAAGGTGGAAGGGTTAGCTCCCACGTGCTGGAGCCCAAGGCAAGGCAGCTCAACCCCAGGGGAAGCAGAGACGCCAGGATCAAGGCTCTGACTCTGACGAGTGGCACTCACGTAGAGAAAGGACACATCTGAGTGACCTCCCAGCTCTGGGAACCATCCAGTCAACAAGAACACACAAGGTGGACGGGTCAACGGAGGTCTGGAAACAGCCCCAAACCAGGACGTCTAGGCAGGAAAATGAGAAGGTACAAGGGATGGCACCCCCTTAGTTACCAACCACAGCCCCTCCTGCAGAGCACTAGAGAACGTGGCCCCAAGAAGAAAGATGGTTCTAAAGACAGCTGTTGGCATACTGGTCCCTCAAGACTCAGCTGGGGCACCCCCCACTTTCAGGAAGCCGCTCGTCCCCTCCCCGAGAGGAGCAGGGCACCCGCCTCGGTGTCCCCATGCTGCGCACACCCAGCTCCGACATGGTCCCCACGTCGGAATCACGTGTCTCTTGTCGGTTTTGTCCCCCACACTTGGACCTCCTCGAAGGCTGCCTCTCGCGGTGTCCCAGCCCTGCCAGCTCCAGCCTGAGCACGTGCTCGACATGTCTGCTCAAGTTGTCTCAACACTGCCCCCCCCAGTAACCTGGTGCCCTCAGAGGAGTTGGTACGTACGGGGAAATGCATGCAAGCATGTTTTGCTTCCCTGAACTTGGGCAACGTCTCCGTCCCCATCCCTGGAGCCGCGGGTCCCGGTCATCGTGCCAGCACATCACGCGGTTTGCTAAGCCTCTACTAAGTGCCCCGACCTGCTCACGTCTTTGCCCCACTCTGGTCCCAGATAATGAGTCCTCGCATGCCAGTGGGTCCAAACTGAAGATTAAGATCCGAGTGAATGAAAGAAGAGTTGTGGGGCAGACCACAACGTCATCCTTCACCTTCCTAAGCAGACATGAGCTCCAAGGGATCAGGGCCATTCCGCACGCGTTTCCTTTTTCTTCTGGGTATGGCACGGATCCTAGACACTGGCATCCAGGGTGGTCTGTAAGTATCTGCTGCACGGACAGACAGATGGACTCGGGGCCCACTACTCAGGGCCAGAGGACAAGGAACACAGGGAAAGGGCTCAGCAAGCTGGTGGTTCTGTTCGTGCACATGGCACGACATACAAGGACACTACAATCGCACAGGCCTCGGTTTACCTTCTGCCCTGTCCTGAGCCGCTGGGAAACCTGGGCAAGTTCCTAAACCTCTCTAAGCTTCTGACGCTTCATCTTTAAAATGAGAACGGAAGCGGGCATCCTCTTCTGAGAACTGTTGCTCAGGGAACCAAGCACGGCACCCAGCACGGGGCCAGCATTCAAAAAAGAACAGTCATTTCTGGTGATAGAAATGACAATTTCCCATCAGCACAAGGACAATCCCTGCAGTGACAAAGGCAAGATCTCCACGGTGACAGGGTCAGCTGCTCCCTGGGCCCCACCCTTGCAGCTCGAAGAATCACTAGATGTCTAGGAAACGCTCGTGCCATCAGCTCAGACTCTTGAACACAGGAAATAAGGTGGTCACCTTGGCAAGGTGGCATCTAAGAAAACCTTCCGACATCTCCCCATCTCAGGCCAAGGGTTTCCCCGGCAGCAAGTCAGTTAGACTCTGGGCTGAGCCTGCCCTGTCGCGGCTACTCTTATAAAAGGAGGTAAGCCTTGAGCAGGTTGGGATAGGATGCGGGGATGGGAGACAGGGGGTTACACATGCATCCACCTAACACTCTGGTTGTGGGTTTATTCATCAGCTCACTTCCCCTGTGCGCACCACTTGCCTTTCGACTCCCAGGACAGAGCAAGAGCATCCGTGTCTGGGCAGGTGGAGGCGGTGAGGGAAAGCGAGAGACCAAACAGGTGCTCCGCAGACCTGCTGTGCTCTGGCTGCCCGTCCCACCCGGGGAGCTTCCGCAGGGCTAGTCCGGTCTGTGGCCTCCGACTACGTAGGTTTGTTCTTTGCAGGAAGAGAGGCCTCATCCTCCAGAACCCCCAGGACCTGGGGAGATGACGTGGAGGCCAGAAGGTGCAGAGCTGTGAGAGGAACTCGCTCCTCTGGGCGGCTCACGGGCTGCACGCCAACGCCCGGGGTGGGGGGAGGAGGCACAGCGCAGAGCACAGGGACCCGGAGATGAGAATCCCCACGTAAGGTCCATTCACCAACGGGGTGACAGGCCTCTGGGAAGAGCCACACCCCTCTGCGCATCCCGGCTTCCCCGTCTCCTTGCCTTCAAGCCTCGGTTTCCCCATCTGTAAAATGGGACTGGTGACGTTAACCTTTCACACGGTTGCCGTGAGTGAGGGGTGCGCACCGCCGCGCCGGAGAAGCCCGTCCTTCCTCCCACGGTTGGAAACTATGCATCAGCAGACTCCGGCTTAGGTCAGAGAAACGAGCACAGAACCACGAAAGAAAGATCTAGAGCTGTTATCGTCCACGTGACTAGTTAAGTTTAAAGTAATCGAAATCAAATACAGTTTAAAATGCACTCATCCCATTCCTCAGTTGCACTCATCCCATTCCCAACGCTGGGGCTGGTGGCCGCCCTACCGGACGGCGCAGAACAGAATACCTGCATCTCCGTCAGAGCGGACGTCTGCCGTGCCGGCTGGAAGGGTCCCCTCCTCCTGCATCCTGGACCCTGTGTCTTCTCCCTTCCTCTTTAGGAAAGACACCTCCCTACGGAAATAGTTCTTAACCCTTTGGGGGCTGAGGAGCCCGGTGAGAAGCCAACCGAAGTCAAACTTCACTTAAATCCAGACTGTTGCGCAGGGTGGGAGGATTCCACCAGCAGCACGCGGGAATATTAGGCAGTTCACCTTGAATCGCAGAGTAATAAATTACTCTTCTGTCACTTGTCTTTTTTCTTGTGATTGCTTCAAGGAGAAAGTATCCAGTGGGTGCTATCGGTCTTTAACACCACCCTAACACTTGCTAATCTCCTACTTTTTTTTTTTTTTAAAGAAAAAAGATAAGGCATCAGACTCCGGCTGTAGGCAGGCAGGAGAATTCAGCTAGAATTTAATGACATTGTTTGATTTCACGGCATTTATTTTTATGGTTACTTTCTGTTTATGGCAAGTGGTTCTAGGTCTTCATTTATAGGAGTGACACACTTTTCTTTTAAAAATAAACTTAATTTGAGTTAAAACGTGTGTAAATAATCATGTTCAGGCAGTACATGCGGTGTCCAGATACATCAAGTAGCGTGACAGGTTTGGGGCTTGGGATGCTAAGCCTGCTCGGGGGCAAAGAACAGTCGCAGAAGGTTCCAGAAGGGACTCCGTGCGGGAAGCACTCAGCCCTCGGTAAAGGGTTTGGTCTGCTGGCAGCATTTGCTACGAGGGATTCCAACACGCCGGATATGTAAGGGAATTTGGCAGGTTCCTATTAAAACCTCTGAACTTCCCGTTTGAGGAGGTGGCCATTATTAAACCTCCATATTAATAAATATTCTAATATGAATGTAAAATTTTCAGTGAACCATTATCCATTAAAGACAGGATGCCTCATCTTTGCACGATGGCTCCCACGTCTGGCTCCCGACCGGAGCCTGGCCACCACGCCTGACTGCCAGAGGGCAGCGCCATAGTCTAGGATAGCAGGATGCCACGTGTG
>RJWJ010000375.1:80000-160000 GCA_004363605.1 Indri indri | reverse complement strand
TGGGTAATTTTTAGTATCATGAATAAAAGAACAAAAAAAAACCCCCCACTCTCTAAAATGTCTTCTATTATTTTTATCCCTTTATTAAAAACAATGAAAAACAATTATGGTAAAAGATGGTATCAACATAGAGAGCAATTATGTCATAAACCCAACTACAGCTCAAACTTCGCAGGAAGTTCATTCAATAAAAGTATCTCAGCTTGCCATCTCTAAATGATGAAATCTCCATTATCAGAAAGAAACAATCTGGTCACCGATACTGTGGCAAACACCTAGTCCCCAGAGTAGGGCTTTATAGCATCTCTGGTGCCTCCTGGAGGGCCCCTCCCGCGGCCCGCGGACATTCCTGCCAGCCTGGTGCCAGGGCTAAAAGCAGCTAATTAATCTCAGCTCAGTCTCTTCGAGGATCACATGAGCCAGAGACCAGGGGCCCGAGAAGTTGCTTCTCCTGGGCAAGTACATCTGGATGTAAGAGCATGCATCCCACCCGCCCCTTGTTAAAAGTCACAGTTTGTTCCCCAATAGAAAGAGAACAACAGGACGGAGGGAGGGTGTGGATCGCCACCTAACAGCTTAGCAACACTACAGAAACACGCCGGCTATGAATAGCACCTGCCAAGGATGCCAGCTCGGCTGCAGATGAAAGAATGCTATAAACACAAAAGCCTGGTATTAAAGAATAGAGGAAAGTATTTTTTTTTTTCTTCTTTAAGAATTTTACACATACATCATGGTTTCTAATAAACATTTGCAAGGTTGCATTGGAAATTAAAAACTATATTCATACGCATATATATATATAGGTATATATATGAAAATCGCTTGGTGAGATGCAAACAAACCACACTGCAGAAATGACAATGGCTGAAACCTCCACGTGAGGCCGTAAGCGTCTGCAGGTGAGCACACTGAAGCCCGGCCTCACCTTCAGCTGTTCACCTGAGCCACATGACACCTCTGCAGGGGCCTGGGGGGGCTCTGTGTGGGTGACAGGCACGCCCCGAGGACACCCGGGTTCCCCCACCACCTGCTCACAGCCCCCTAAAGCACCACGTGGCAGAGAGCAAATTTCTGGTCAAAAGACACCAAAGAGGGGAAAACGTGGCCACGTCAACACCACTCACGAGAACAACAACAAAACGCTTTTTCTCACCCTTAAAAGCACAAGCACCACCGAAACAAGTTTTCCACTGAAAATAAGCTGACAGGGTGGGAAGGCCGGCTTCCTTAACGGAATGATAGACACGGACTCTTAGCAGGAGCCCTGGACGGCAGTGATTGGTCCTTCCTCTCTTGACTCTTTCCAGAACAGCTGCTAGAGGTGATGGAGCGTTTCTTACCAAATCTCCCTAAATTAAGACAGAACTGCTACATTGTGGCTCAAAAATCAGAGCTTAGAGCTGGAAATGACCTTAAGGTTCAGGGAGATCACACACCCTGAAACATTTTCGCCTGTAATATCTGATACACACAGAAATGCAGGCAATACACACGTAGGTTCTTCAGTACAATAACAAAACAAATGCCTGTGGACTAGGACCCAGTTTGAGAATCACATTACCACTGGGCCCCTCCATGGGTGGGTGGCAGGTAATGCCATCCTGCACACAAATGCATGTACCCCCAGACAATAGTGGGTCCGTGTTTACTCCTGAGCGTTGTAAAAGCAACTGTTATCCCGTATGTAGTTACTATTCTTTGATTTGCTTCTCTAAGATCCATCTCTGCTGTTGCCTGTGGTTCCGGTTCCTTCGTGTTTACAGTTCTATAATATAGCATCGTGTTAATATTGTTTATGTAACCTTAAAAAAATGTCTTTCTGGGACCTGACACCTGGAATGACAGGTGTGCTCTGTGCCCTGGGCCCACCTGCAAGGGATGGTTTCTGCAGCTTTTCTCCCACCGGGGAGGGGGAACCTGCTCAGGATGACCCAGATAACTGACCTCGGCCTTTGCAGGTTGTTGTCATTGAGACATGGCCAGGTGTAGTCCCAGAGACGGTACTAACGGCCACACCACCTGAAACCCACAATGTGCTCTTGGTGACTCGTGGTGCGTTAGACTAATACATCACGAGTTCAGCTGCAGGCCTGGGCGTTCATGGGAACTTTGGGGAACACTTTCATCTCTGGTTGCAGATGTCACCGCGTCTGAGCATGGCTGAACTCCAAGACGAGTGAAGGAGAAGCCAGAGTCCCCTCTCCTGGGGGCGCTGCAGAGATGGTTGGTTAGCGGGTGTCAGGACAGGCCGCCCGGCCGGGCGTCTCACGATGCATTCTCCATGGAGATCTGCCTCACGTCTTCAAAATCGCAGCTTGGCAAGCGTCGACGTACTGTCTTACACTTCTCAACATGTAAAGAACGCAAAACGGTGTCGGCGTGGAAGGATGGCAGGAGTAGCGTGTGATCAAAATATAGTACTTTATCATTTTTGTGCCCCCCACCCCCCGGCTAAAAGTTATCCTCTGAATCCGGTTAACCGTTCCGATGTAGGGGTAGAGAATGACGGTGCTGAGAAAGTAAAGGTCCTTGACACGGAGACAACAGGGCCGGATGCTGCCCGACGGCTCCCGTGCCAGAGCTCGACCCCGCACAGCACCCTCCGACACGCCCAGTGGGACCATCCAACTGCCAGACACCCACGTGCCCCAAACATGCCTGCCACGTTTCTTTCTGAATTTCCCGTCTCTCGAATGTATTTCTGGTGACTCTTTCCAAGCCCAGTTTGGAGCCTCAGGCTCTGCTTGGAAGGTCACGGAAGGCCACTGGTGCCAAGGTGAGTGCACAAAGCAGACTCGGGTGCCGGAGACCCAGGGGCTCGCCCGTAGGCAGGCGGCGAGGTCAAAGGTGGCCAACACTGACTGTCCATCCTCTTGACTCCCCGCAACAGCAGGTGCAATGGGAACAGCACCACTTCCGCTCTAGGATGAGAGAGAGAGCCAGCGCTCACAAGCATTGAGGCCAGGAGCAAAAGAAGGCCGTACTTCATTTTCGAATGAATAAATGAATGACTGCATTGAGTGAATGAATGAATGAAACGAATTATTCAGTTACCTTCTGCTTAGCCACAGAGCTCTCTGATACAAGACACCATCAACATCGTGTCCAAGGGTTAACAATCCATGTCTATTGTTGAAAATTTGGAAAATAAAGAAAGGAACGCAGAGGAAATAAGAAGAAGAAAAAAACCTGATTTTGAGACACTCCTCTCTTTTTTTCTTTCTTCTATAACGTGTGCGTGTGTGAGAGTCTTGGGTTTGTATCGTATTTGGCAACCTGCTTTTTTCACGTAACACCGAGTAAAGAACGTCTCTCTCACATGGAAATTGTTTTAAACGAGCCTTCTGCTATCAAACGCTGAGATAACCCCACTGGGGTGAATTTCCTCAGTATCGGCAGCCAAAGGCCAGGTCTTCCTCCTCCGGCATGGAGCTGCCCAACCCAGCCCGTGACCACACAGACACCGTCTACCCCTAATTCCAGGGAGCAGAGCTTGACCGTGAGCCTCTGCGGCAGGTATCCGGCGATCGTGACTATACAATGATTTGGAGGCCTTTAAAAATCAGAAAACAAATGCTATGATTCAATGATGAGCTCCTGTAGATAGGTTTAATTATAAAACAGCGCATTTATGCCAGACATCAAGACACATGAGCTCTGCCATCTAAGCACAGACAAAGCATCATCCTGTCAATGTGTATTTCTCTTTCATTTTTTTCCCCTTTTATGTTTGCTGTGGTTTTCGCTGTTCACCTCTGCAAGGATTCAATGTCAAAGAACTCCGCAAAGCAGGAGTGGGAGACTGATCTCTGCTCTCGGCGACGCACAGTTGGTTTGCGAATACCCAGATGACTTCGCACTAGCAGACCCTCGATGGGCCCTAAGAAATGTTCCCATCTAGACCACAGGAAGAGCCTGGCTTCTGCCCATCAGACACATCAGGGTGGGCCCACCGCAGTCTCTTACCCAAGGATGAAAAATGCAGTCCACGATCACCCTTCCACATGGTCACACACCTTAGAAAGGGGTTTGCTCCCACCTGGTGAAGGCAGCAGATGCTATTACGCACCGGAACCTCCCGCCACCCACCACACACTCAGGGCGCCCAGAGATGCTGCTGTGTCTTCTGTGGATGGTCCCTCCACGCAACACAGGAATGGCCCCAGGGGTCACACTGCAAGTTGGGGGGACCAACGAGGGTCTACGGATCAGAGGCCAAGACGGACGTCATCACCACCAGACACACAAGGAGAAAGACATCTCTAAAGCGCACAATCAGATGCTGCTCTCTGCCCCTGCATCCACCTGCAGCGGCCAGCCCGCCGAGTGTGTGCGCACACCACGGCCCACTCTTAGCCACACAGGGAGCCCAAGCCGCGAGGGAGGCAGCCAGGGGCACTTTGGAAGCATCACTGTTATTTTTTAACTGAGAAGACCTGTGAGTCTTCCATGATTAGAAACCGACTGTTTGAATTTTTATTTTTTTGTATTTTTTTTTTAATTTTTATTTCAGGATATTACGAGGGTACAAACATTTTGGTTACATTTTATGTCTTTGCCTCGCCCAAGCGAGGATTAGAGGCATGCCCTTCCCCCCTACAACGCTCACCACGTCCCTTAGTTGTGAGTTTACCCCCCATTCCCCTAATCCCTGGAGAATATTACGACCGCGTGAGCACCTTAGTGTTGATCGGTTAGTGCCAATCTGATAGTGAGTACAAGTGGGGCCCATTCTTCCAATCTTGTGATACCTCACTTTGAAGGACAGGCTCAAGCTCAATCCAGGAAAATATAAGAGGTGCTAGATCCCCGCCATTTCTTATAACTGAGTAATATTCCATTGTACGATGAATTTTTATTTTTAACGTTTACAATCTGACCCTTCAGAATGAAATCTTAAGCGGCGAGATTTAGGACAAAATGAATACTGATGGTTGACTTAAACCTCCCCCATGCAAACCACTGTGTCAAGCCCAGGACAACCAATATAATTTATGTAACCATCCAGATTACTTTGATGCCAACTTAAAATGATGTGGGTTTCAAATTCAGACACAACTTTCCGTAACGGATGCTATTCCTGTGTCGCGTTGAGAGGACCTTCCTTCCACCACCTTCCAAACTCAACGCAGAGGCATAAAGCCGGAAGGAAAAGGGACCACAGTGGCATTGGCAGGTGTGGGCAGCATTGGCAGGTTGGAGGCCCATGGCCTCTGGCCCGTAACGTGCTGACGGATTGGAACACAGAACCATCCTGAAATCTGCCCAGACGGCATTGTGCACCAACCCGACACAACAGACCTCCACGGCCACGGCTTCCAAACCAAGGGACAACCCAAGTCGGGAAGGCGATGCATCCTGGCACCATTCGGGCCAAGTCCAGAGGGGAAAACACTTTGAAATTAAAGAATCTCTGGGCGCAGTGATTTCATGGAAGCACAATGATTTTTTTTTATTTTTTTTAGTTTTTCAATTCCATGAGTGGAAAGTGAAGAAAACCATTTTCATACGAGCATATTTTTCTCCAAGGGACAGTTAGAAAAATGCTGATGCGGAGTCTCAGTGCATTTCACCACAATGCCATCAATTACGTAAAAACACAATTAAGTCACTGTTTCAAAAATCCTTAAATATTATTCAGCCAAAACCCAAAAGGACGTTTCCAGTATTCCGCGGCTATTATCTAAGAAGCTACACGCCGTGGCCCGCCACCTCTGCGGTGCTTGGCAGGAGCTAAACACAGGTAATGCACGGCCACAGCGCCTCTCTGTGCGGGCGCCGGGCTCTCTGAGCGGCCCCAGGTAACGAGGATGCCAAGGGAGCAGACTCTGCAGTCCAGCCACGGGGCCAGGTTGAAATCATCCTGGGGTCGGCCAGGAAACGACCACGAGAACTTAGGCTGGTCTCGTCCCTCTTCTCGACCTCAGTTTCCCTGTGTGCCTCCAACGAGGCCGTCGGTGCAGCTTCATCTAAAGTGTCACTGACCCTAAGAATTTATCTATTTGCTGTCACCCAGACACTTACATAAAAAAGGCAAAAAGGTCTGAGATTAGCATGAAGGTGCACATACTTGCACAGCCATGTCCGTTTTTGGATGCACAGAGACTTGCAGAGCCCGGGCCGAGCAGGGGGAGGGGACGCTGACTGCGATTCTGTCCCACCTAAGCGCCCACGACGGCCAGGGACATCACGCACGCACGCCCACATAGCTGTGGGAAGGGAAACGGTGCAATCTTTTTAGAGAACAACTTGGAGGTTTGTCATTGTGTTAACCTGAACGTACCTTTGCAATGAACGATTCCGCCTCTAGGACCGTATCCCACAAAGATGGATACAGAAGGATGTTACTGTGCAAAGGTGTATACAGCAGGAGGTTCACTGTGGCACCGCTTGTAAAAGAAAAGACTAGAAGCTACCTGAACATCCATCAGGAGGGGAGCTCATTCGCTGCAGTGATATGGGGCCCCTAAAAAGCAGAAGGTAGCTCTATATAATATGATATGATATCAATCTATATAACATGATATGAAGACTGAGAGACATTATTTCGCCACCGTTTTCTTATGAAAAAACGTAATACACAGCAAAGTTTAAATAACTTTGCCTGTATACTCACGAGCTCGTTTCTAACTTTAACATTTTACTTTAACTTATCACACATGTATGTATCTATCAATTCATCCCCGTATCTTGACTTCTGGATGCATGTCGAAGCAAACCACAGCTATCTAAAGTACATTTTTAATTGAAAACAAACAGGTACCACAGTGAGTGGGCATGTATATTTGTGATTTACAGTATCTGGAAGGATCCACCAAAAACTAGCAACAGCGCTCGCCCCTAGGGAGGAGGACTCGGGACCTGGGGTTGGAGGAAGATTCTCTTTTAATTCTGTGCCCTTTGGTTCTCTTGAATCTCATATTACGTGCATTATGTTTTTAATTTAAAAAGCAAAATGCAGTTAGTTTCACAAGAAGCTGTTCTCCAGTCTTTCAAGGCTTTACAGCTTCTGTGGAGTAGCCTGGCGCATGCGTGCCTGTGCGTGTGCACACGGGTGTGTGCGTCAGCGTCTGTGTGCACACACGTGCATGCACACCCACACCCAGATGCTCCGAGCCGGCACCGCGAGGGTGGCGCTGACCTCCCCTGGTCCGTCGCTGCGAGTCACTTTCTCGTGGAGTTGAAATCTTGGAGTGCGAGGTAAGTATCTCTTACGGAGGCTCATTATTTAATTTTCAAGTAAGTGGCCGTAAAAGGCGGCGTTTTGGGGCTACCAGGGAGAACCGTGCACACGAAACACATCAAAGAAAGTCAGCTCCTCTGTGTAAGGTTGGCTCTGCCCTGGGAGGGCCCTCTCAGTCTCCCTTACTGTAAACATTTGTGCAACGTCGAATAAATATTCTACCCGAATCTCACGCAGCCGTTAGTTCCGACGGAAACCCTATGTAACGCGGACCGGCTTGCGCAGGCCAGGGAAACGTAAATTACAGGGATGTGTCTAGCTCCGTGGTAGGAGCTCTAGAGACGACGTCCTAACGGGAAGTGACTGGTCCAGAACATTCCTTATAGCACTCAACCAAACAGCCAAAAGGCCTCAACTTTCTGTTTTATTAAAAAAAAAAAAAAAAAAAAAAAGCAAAGAGTAAAAGCCACTAGGAAAAACACATATAATAAACATGATCGTGGTGAACAGTACTGTAAGCCAATCAAAGAAAAAATGCCCCACAGCAATGTTTGATATGTTCATCCAATGCCCTTGTTTCCTAAGACCTGTAGCTTGAGGTTCTAGACTCGAAGACTCCCGCATGTTTGCTGAACAGGGGTAGATTTCCACGTATGTTTTAAACCCTGGGAATCATAATTCTACCTTTTAGAGACAGTAAAATTAAAAACCGAGATAACTGACAGTGTGGTGAGTTATGTCAACATGTCAGGATAAATACCTGAAATCCTTACTTTCGCACACATGAAAGGGATTTAATAGCTAATGGGAGGGAAGGGAAATGTAATTTGTTAGCGTTCTGCTATACTCCTGAAAACATGCATCTCAGCCTAGTTTTAAAAAATCCCTCTGGTAAAGATAAAATTGCAAAAACACTGATTGCAACTGGCCTATACACATATACACTACACATATATGTATATGCATAATATGCATACATGTACACACAGGTACATACACAGGAACATGTATAAACACACAAATATATGTAACTGAGCTAGGCAGTTTACTTCAAGACAATAGTACTGTAGTATACAGGCGACCTGTATCTTATCACATATCTAAAAAAAATATCCTGCATATTACCTAAGCCTCAAAATTCAACACACAAAATGAAACTAATTATATCGGGAAAAAGTAAAAGAAATGCGAAAATTAAACTATGTTCTCTTATCCGTTTGGTGGTCTCCTTTTCTGGGGTTTATGCGGACATGGTCTCCAGTTGCATCTGCAAACCAATGCATCTGCTGTAGGATCACTAAGGCATTTGACAACATCATTTCAGAGCCTTTAGTTACTGAGATATCAATAATTAAATGCATTCAGTTCACACTTTGTTCTTGCGGATACCAGCTATTTATCTCTGTCCTCTGAAGAAGCTAATGGTATAATGGGCAAAACATCAAGAATAATTAAGAAAAACGTTGCTATAAACTCCATCAGAAGAAATACAACTTATGCCCAGGCCCCCGGCGAGAATTCATTTGGCATAGGCTCCGCCCAAAACCAACACACCTTGCTGAAAAGCGAAGTGCTGAACTCCACAAGCAGGTAACCGGCTCAGCCTCTACAGCTCTGAGGAAGACCAGCTGGCATTCCCGGGTTGTTCCTCTGAGCCTGAGCACTGGGAGGCTTAGGTGTGTGCACACAGCATCAGGCGTGAAACAGGGTGGGGGCTGCCAGCCACACCAGAGACCCCCGGCTGACAAATGGCAGCAGGACAGACTTCTTTCAGAGGACCAGCCCCTGACAACGGAGTCCAACCTGTGGGATGCTCACCTCTCAGTTCAGCCGTCAGTGATTCCAGGCGTGTATGCACAATTATATGAGCACAGAGGTTCTGAGAATGTCTTATTCAAGCAATGGCCAGTTAAATCTGAACAGGCCCATTTTTCTTTAGTGCAAACTCTCCTTTCATATCCAATAATAAACAAAAAGGGAGAAACTGTGGGTTTTTTCTTCTTTAAGCAACAGTCAGGCCTACCTGGGAGATAAACCTCCAAATTGGAGATTATCTTTTAAATCAGTAACGATTCATTATAATGCCACACACACACTGCAGATATTGCAATTTCATCTGGAGCCATAGTCACAGGACATAGCTTTGAAGAGGCGGCCTTGCGGATAAGTCATGTCACTTCTCTACATATCTTTTCAAAAATCTTTATTTTAGTTGTCACCTAAGTGGGAGTAGCGTCCACACTGCTCACCAAGCTCACCGGATGGTCAACTTCCTACAGGGGCTGTGTGAGTGCCTCAATCTCCCTTTGAACTTCCAAGGGCCACCTTTATAGACAGGCCCTGTTTCACTATCAAATTGCATAAGCCTCCCAATCTTCGTGGGCACGATTATCGCGATGAAAACGGCTATCTTGTTATTAACGACAAATACACAGAAAATGTGACGTGGAAATAAAGCTCCCCAAACTTCAGGAGCAGAAAAGTTACAGGAACTGCTCTGTCAGCCCTAATTGTGTAATTACTTCTTGGCTTGGTCACCTAAGCTCGGACAGAGCAAGAAATCAGAGACAATGGTAATTTCTTACTGCCGAAATGAAGGTGTCAGGCTGTCTTAGGTGTCCCCTGCAAGGAGAGCTAAAGTTTACATTTGTATCGTGTTACCACCATGAGAATCTTCCAGGGCACAGCAAGAAATTGGTGCTCTAAGGCCAGCCCTGGCAACGGGCACGCTAAAGTTTGCTTGCACAGACATTTGTTTAATGTAGGCAGAGTTAAGGTGTCTCTGCACTGGGTCCCCTCATTTCGCACCAGTGGGCCTGGTGAACTGCTGCTGACACCTTGCACACTAACAGCGATAGAATAATGTTTTCAAAATGGTGTTAATCAAGGAGCTACTAATAGTAAGTAACCACTAGATGGCTTTAGATTTTTCACTCCCGAATATCCAAAGGTGAATTATTTACGGTCGTTCGGTTGTTTGGTTACCTCTGTTAAAGGCTGGTGTCAAAGCCAGTCTGGGGGAGGCCTGGGTCTAGCACCTGAGAGTAGAGTGTTTGCGGGTAGCAAGGTGAGGACACCCCTCTGTATAGCTCCATCTCTCTCTTCACTCCACGGCTCCCCTTATAGTTAGAGAATTAATTACAAGGACATCTAATTCTAGCTTCGGTCCCATCAGCCTAGAGTCAACAGAGAACAAGGATCGCACGCCAAAAACGTTTGTGTTTTTGTTTCTTTTTTTTTTTTAATTTTTCACACCAAATACAAACCACGCCTCGTTCTAATGGAAAAAAGCAGGGAAAACACTAGGAAGAGAAGAAAAATGAAATTCCATTATAACTGGCTTCCTCAAGCTTCAGTCTAGGATACGAGTTATCATAAAAACCGTAATGTCAGCTTTTTTTGTTTTCCTTACACGGGGTTGCTCCTTTTATTTCCTTTCAAACAGGGTCGAGATCTTTTTTTTTTTTTTTTTTAATTCATAAAAGCTGCTTTGCGATTACTGAAAGGTTGGTTTCTCTCTGCAACGGCTCTGCCTTCCACGACGGTTTTAAATTTGGGGGCAAAAATGAAACACAAAACTCTCGGCAGAGTAAGAGTTTTGCTCTGAGCGGACCTCAAGCCCCACGCCTGCCTGGCCTTCGGGGTCTTCCGGAAACTTCCAACCTCTATCTAGCAGGGGCTGATCAGAGCAGGCGGCCGCACATGCTGGACCCGGGGCTGCGGACCAGGCCTTGAGGGCAGGCCTGGCAGCTGCAGAGGCCTGAACCCCGGCGCTGCCAGGTGAGTTCCAGGGGGAGGAGGTCGGCGGCCGCAGCGGCCCGGCCTGTCGTGGGTCAGACCTCCCCACCAGCGTCCCCCCGATCCAGTTCTCTGGTTCTGTTTCCTCCTCTCGCCACCTCCCCATCAGGGGGTGGGGAAGGGAAAAAAATTGTAGGTTGCTGACACGCTGTGTGGTCCACATCTCCCTTTGGACTCAAAACATCAATGAGCTTTTAACAAGGAGCCAAATGCTGTTTAAAACTGGAAAAAAAAAATGTCGAGAATTCCTACGGGTCACGGAACGGCCCACGCTGGGAAGGCGACCCCGGGCACGGGCAGGGGTGCTCAGGCGAGTTTTCCAGGCAGTTCCGGTTGGCAGGGACATGATCTATCCAGGGAAGGTGGACTGCATGCACCCCAGGGCGTGGGACTCAGCACGGGCATTGGCCACCCATGCTCCACGCACACTGGTCCCCGCAGGCGCGAGACATTCCCCGCAAGCACCACGGCGGCGGAAGGCCAGTGGGAAATGCAGGGCCTGCCTGCCTAGTTCTAGGCAGAGACGGGCTTCCTAAAAGCTCCCTCTGCATGGGAGCTGCCCTACCCAACAGCACAGGTATGAGCCACCAAAGAACTGCTTCCTGCCCCTCTCCGAGGACTCAAGGAGGGAAACCGTGCACCTAGCCCTGCCTTGAGAGTGTCTCTGCAGCCGAACCAAAGCATCCCAGAAGCAGAGCTCGCACAGGGCAACAGCCAGCTCTGCTCAGGTCACCTGAACCAGAACCTTAGGACACGTGTCAGTAAAACCATCCCATAGTAAGCAATTTATCATCTATTTCTGGCACACCACCGAGAGAAAGGGGGCAGGCATAGCTTGAATGTTTCATAGCTTATTTGTTGTTTTGTGTCTTTGCCATTCACAGTTCAGATCTGCTGCGAACTGTGGTTGTTGTTTTAGATGTATCTGCATTCCTACAAGCACCAAAACAGTCGTGGCCACAACCGTACCCAGTGGACGTGGCTAAAACGTGGCCTGAAACTTCACAGCCGCATCGATCCCGCTGGCCGTGCCCTGTCATAACGAAGATAAGTAAAACCCTCTCTCGAAGACGCATTTTCTGGAAACGTCACGGATTCACAGAGAGAAGAAACTACAAATGGTTGCAAGGAAGCGGGCCGGTCCCACTGCGGCCAAGGGTCCTGGGTACCGTATGCTCACCAACCGCCACCCACCGTGGTTTCTGGTCAAGCTGGGACAGCCTACTGATGTTACTAGAAGGTCCAGTTTATGTTTCCACACCAGAGCCCGCTGCCCCTTCTCAGGGAGGAGCGACCGTTTCTAAGGGCAGAGTCGCGGGGGCGCCTCGGCCACGCCTGCTCCCCCAACGCAGAAGATGCCACTTCCCCGGGGCGGTCTCTGCTGGGCGGGGCCGTCAGGAGGAAAGGGATAAAGCACGAGAAGCAGATGTCCTCCTTAAAGCCAAGGGCGTTCCCTTCACACCCTCTCACTTTTCCCGCTGTATCTGAGACGCCGAAAACGAATGTTTCCATTCGCAAAAATGTGCAGAACTGCTGGCTGAGGGCAAACCATCCTTCCACGCGAAGACCCTTCGTCGCCTTACGGTCAGAACGCCGGCTGCTCCTCTCTGTTCCTTCCCTCGTCAGTGAGGTGCTGGGCTCCGCGCCTCCCGACCACGCAATCACCATAAACTTTATTATTACATCTGGAATTTCACGATATGCTTAGTAATTGATTACAGAGACGCAGCCCAGAACGCTGCTCCCACTCACTCCGCCACGATTCCAGTAACCTAGCTGCTTAATACTCCTGGAATGTATAAACAGAGCTAACTGCTGCATTCCCCGCACCGCCAGGGCAGGGGAGCCACAGCCGGGGGGTTCCGAGAGCCGAAGACGATCTTCACGTAGCGGATAAAATGTCCTCGTCCTGGGACGTAAATGGAGGCCATGTTTTTTTGGAGCGAGGACGATGTCACGTGGGGGCTGACCCACCGAAGTGATCGGCTGTATTTGGGAACTGAGGTCAGTGACGAGGTTTGCAGGAAGCCGTCACCCATCAGTTTGGGTGGGGACTCAGGTTTAGAGGACTGTGGTTACTGGAGCTACTAAGAAGCTCCACGGTTCACTACCTCTAATGTCACGGACACCATGGTACGAATGTAACATAAAGCAGAGAAGAGCCATCTTGGGCAAGGATTGCAATTAGAGTGGCTAACACACTAGCTAAAGGAAGAAAAAATGGGGCAAAATAAACCAGAGTGAAGTCCACACTTGAGGGTCCCGGGAGTTGGGACCACAGATAAATAAGAGTGTAGGGTACATTCGCTCCTTTTCTGCCCACCCGGAGAAAGCCCAGAGCAAGGCAGCTGCCCTCCCTGACACCATCTGGAACCGGGAGGACACGGCCACATGCGTGGGACGGCAACTCTGGGGGAAAGGCAGCCCCATCCCCCTGCAGAAACACGCCCACTCGTCTCTCACGCCTGTGCTCTCCTCGCTGCCACCAGTCACCGTACAATAGCCAGACTCGCCACACAGACATGACTTTGATCCGTCTCTCTAACCCCCCTATCATCTTTAACCAAAACAGGCCATCCAACCAGCAAATCCTCAGCCAAACCCCCGGCATGCAGAGCGCCCTATCTCTCCAGGCAAATCCACATTAAACCACCAAACGAAGACCATGGAATGTTCTGTTTGCAGCAAAAAAACAAACACGCTGATGTCCCCACAACCTGAGCCCGCAGGCCCCACAGTTATTGGGCTTGGAGGCTCCAGAGAGAGACAGGCATCCCAGAGCTGCCTCTTGATGCCAAGTGAGTGGTCCCCGGGGACCCCCTGGACCAGCCAGGCACCCGCCCCCCTGAACTGTGGCCAGCAAGTTCCCATTAGAAATGGCCCCACCATCCACCTTAGCCAGGTTCCCGCATGAACGCTAATAAGCACTTGTTTGTTGACCTGAAAAATCATTACCCCAGAACATGTCAAGTAATGAAAGATGTTTTCCTCGGAGAAATGTTAAATACTTCACTTCTTTCACAAGGAATGAGGACGTGTGTTTCCAAATAATACCCTGCTCCCTCCCCGCCCACACTGCATCAGAAAGTCTGGAGCTGGAGGACCCCATTTGAACCAGCTCATGTTGCATGGCTCCAAGAACCAAGAACATGCCGTTATTTTATTTATTTCCCTTTGCCCGGCTGACGACGTGTTTGTTCCCTTACTTATTCACCTAACCATTTCCGTAGAACCTCAGTCATGTAGCCGTGTCCACGCGGCCTTCCTATTTTATACGGATAAGCAAGAGAAAATACCCCCACTGCGGCCTCCTATGTTACACCGACGTGGTATTCGCTAACGGATACCTAGGAAGGAGCCATTTCGCTACAGGCCCGGAGCAAAAACAAAGGCAAGAACTGGGACGTCGGGAAAAGGGAACATTGTACCACATGGAAACCACGGGTAACGCCATCTTCTCCCCTGGCAAGTGTGAACCTTTGCCCTCTCCGAGAAGCTTTTCCGTGAGGCAGATGAGTAATGGACGAGTATACTGAGGTCTTTTAAGTGTTTCAGAATGTCTTCACCTACAGGGAGTCACACTGGTTAATTTGAGCTTCCTTTCTGTGGCATCCCAAGGCTTCCGGCAGAGCCAGCAGCAGGGCTGGGGCTCAGCTTGCTTGCAGTCTATGGCAGCTGAGTTAGGAAAAACCAGGATGACTTCCAGGTAACCTTGTCTCCCTGAACTGCAAGACGGAAACGCACGTCTCTTAGATAAAACACTCAAATGTCTAGTCGATGCGGGGCTCAGCGAGGGCTCAGGTCTCCTCACCGTAAAATACGACTTTGAGCGCTCGACCCTGCCCTACCCCTTGAGACACATGATGCTTGTATTTCTTCCCCCTCCCCGTTCAAAGAAACCGTAATCCAGGAACGGAGATGCTAAAATCCCGGCCAAAACACACACACACACACACACACACACACACACAACCCAAACCTCCTCTAAAGCAGGGGTCCCTGACCTCCGGTGAGTTGTGTAATTATTGCATTATAAATTACAAAGTAATAATAAGAGACATAAAGTGCATAATAAATGTAAAGCACTCGAATCATCCCGAAACCATCCCCCCTCCCCCACCCGGTCACTGGAAAAATTGTCTTTCATGGAAACGGTCCCTGGTGCCAAAAAGGTTGGCGACCGCTGCTCCCAAGAATAACCAGCCCATCCTCCCCCTCCCTCTCTCCGATGCCCTGAGTCACTGAAGAAGCAGCTGCCAGGGCCTACCTGGGAGAACAAGGAGCATCAGATCCCACCCAAGGCGCCAGAAAAAAATGACCTGCACGAACTTCTCAAAACTTAAAGACCTTCCCTTTTTTCCCCTTTGCTCGGTTTTCCTTTTTTAAGAGGAAGCGAATTTCAATCTCATTTCACTAGCATTAAAGGCTGACATTTTTTAGATGGGAATTCACAAATCTACCATAAGTGATTCCCAGGGAACTTTCTTCCTCTGCCCTTCCCTGATGAACCGCCACATTTTGGACCTGCTTTGGCTGACATTAAGCGATGCGCTTTCTCAGCAGTTATCTGGAAAGGGAAGATGGCAACTGTAATACAAGAAATCTCCCTTCGAGGGCCGAGAGAAACGACTCCTGCTGCCCAGCTCCAAACAGCCAGGTCTTGCAGGGAACAGGAGGGCCTCGTCATCTGCCCAGCCACCTACTGAAGCTCTGAAGCCCCGCCGGGCATCAGCTGGCACCCCAGGCATTCCAGCAGCACAGCCCCTTGTTGGTCAAGGATAGGAACCGCCCCAGGAAATGCCAAACTTCAAGGATGATTGCTACGTGGTCAGAAATAACCAGCCCAGAAAACTCAAGAGATTTGGATGCCCGACTCCAAAGCTCAAAAGGCCAGACAGCAGATTCTGGCTTAAGAATCCAAGTAGTGACTTGAAGTCACTCATGTCCCTGGAGGTCAGGTTCCGATCAGGAACACTTCCTCCAGCCACCTGAACAGGTGAGACATCGGCGAGGGCTCCCCAGGCCAGGCAGGTGCTTTTCCTTATCCGGGTTCTTCTCTATTTCTCTCTCCTTCTCGTCAAGAGGTCAGAACTCTGTCACTCCCAGTGGGCTCCAAGTGCACTATGGGAGAAGGTGGATGTCACACCCTGAGGTGCAGGCACCAGAGACCCCCTTGGGACACCTGGCAATGGACCCCCAGAGCTGCTACGTGTAGGGAGCAAGAGACAAGAGTCCCTGGCACTCTGATCTGGTGCACCCTGAAAACGGTGTCCCAACCAAAAAAAAAAAAGTGTTGCTTTTTTCCTTCTCATGAATTCTAATATTCGAGCCTTTTTTCCTCTTGCTAATTTTAGAGGTCCTGCTATTCTTTGGGAAGAGAATGGTGTGAAAATCAAACATAGTATCCAAAAATAAAAGAGTAGATCTGTTTCAGGGTTTGCAGCATATTTAACTGAAAAGCAACTCCCGACATGCCACGTTCTATCGAGTCTTTAATACATTTTCCAATTTCTCCAGAATATTTTAGCTTCAGATAAAAAGCAAGAACGAACTTCCTAATCCATGAATATATTTCGAGGCTGAAAGGAGCATCCCAAATTATCTCTGGGCCACGACTGGGGGCCTCTTATGAGAACGCGGTGCCAGGTTCTCACTCTCCGGATGGGGTTGCGTGACGTATTTCGTGGGGTCACCCCGAGATGCCTTCTAAATTGTCCTCCGGGACCTAGAGCGGGTTCCAGTTAGGGGAGGTGACACAGAACTCACTCTGTGGACCCTGAAGGTGGACGTCGTGGCCTGTCCTTCAAGCCTCCCATCTTCATTTTTTAGGAAATCCTCTTCTCTAAGGAATTCAGTTGTTTCAGATCCACGAGAACCGCATAAGGGCGTGCAACCCCCGCGGGTAGCGGGGTCCCACTCTGGTTCTCGGAGGTCCGAGACTGTACAGACCAGCCCAGTGTGAGGGCCAGGTGAGCACAGGGAACAGACATGGGCTCCAGTGGCCACCTGAAGACCCCAGACCGTGTTTCCTCGCCAGCCAGGGAAGCCAGAGATTTGCAACAGAAAGTTAGAACTCTGTGTCGAGCCCTTCAAGCAAACAATAAATATTACTTCTGCTCATAATCAGACTTTTCTCCAGCCCCGTCTTTGAATGTTGAACCTTTTTCAATTAATTAAAAACTATGCACTGCAGAGAGCATATTTTATCAGCCCTCAGCTGCTTAAGTGTCTAGAAAAGACCAGGCAGTTTTTCTTTCTTTTTTTCTTTCTTTCTTTTTTTTTTTTTTTCCAGGCAACCCAGAGCAAGTACTTGCAAGGGTCATATCTTTTTAATTATCTTTTCTCTCTTTGATTAATTATTCCGTCTGACAATAGCGTGTTTCTAATGCTATTCACCTGCCTTTGATGATTGACAACTTTTCTGTCTGATTCAGAGCAAACAGCTGCTGCCACAATCTCCTAGCAACCCGGGTGTGATGGATGAACCCCCAAGATGGATGGCTGCAATAAATCATGTCTCCAGCCATAAAACTGAGAAAAGGGGATAAGAAGAAAAGCGAACAAAAAACAAAACAAGCTTTCTTCCCATGAGTGCACTCAGTTCCTTACCAATTATACCTGAAATGGACTTCGCACCTATTAATAGCGAAGTTTTCCTAATCAGTAAGAATGGGGCGATGCCATTTGTAGCGGAGGTGTTTACAATTGTTCCTGCAAATTGGCGCTTGTACTCCAATTACCCCCAACGCTGACCAAGTGCAAGGGCAGGCCATCAAAGTTTTGCCTTCTTCCGTGAAGTCTCAGCAAAGAACAGTATCATCTTTTCACAGCTGGATACAATTCTGGGCACCAGGGAAGGGTACAAATCGGATGCTACCCAGTTTTTGGCAGCAGCTGGGCAACACCAAAAGTGAATCCTAAGTCATGCTTGTGTGCAGTGCAAAGTGTTAGGCTGCTACTAAACTTATTTCAAAACACACACACACACACGTTGCCTGGAGTCAGTGAGTCAATCAGTAGCATTTCCATTTCTTTCCTGTTCACGGCACCCGCAGGCTTTTTACACGTCAGGGAAAAGTTTGCCCCCGGAAGCGGCAAGATACGAACGCTCAGCCCTTTCACGAATTCTAGATTGTCGCTTCTTTAGATTAAAAAAAAACTCTTCTGGTCTAACTTTCTCTCCCATCCTATTTTAAAATTAATGTCCACGCCATAAGTCATACTGGAAGCCTTCTATTTAATTGCCAAACCCAAATAAAGTCACATATCTAATAGAATCCCTGCCAATCAAATGTGACTATCGGGGGGCTCTCCTAGCAGAGGAGGCTGAGGAGGAGGAGGAGGAAGGCCAGCAGAGTTTGTTTTCTGTTTTCCTTTTCCCACCAGGGAACCAGGCCACAAGGCCTCTGCAGCAGAACAGGCTGCAAGATCCTCCCAGGAGCTGGGGGCTCCATGGAGAGCCGGCCTGCGTCCCTAAATACCTCCAGTAGGTGGGGGTGTCCTGGTGCACAGCGCTCAAGGGTGCTAAAGAACCAACCAGAAGGGACTAACTGGCAGGGCCTGGAAACAGCTGTCCACATCAGTCCAGGCGGGGGTCGGCTGGGGCCCTGCGGAGGGGAACAGAATGTAGACACAAAGGGAAGAGGCTGCCGAGAGCCGGGGCCAGGGAGCCGCAAAACATCATTTTTTTTTTTTATCTGAAATATTCCCCAGACCTGGAAGTCTTTACGTTTCTTCATTCTCACACGACTCACCGAGCCAACCAGAATTTTTTTTTTTTAATAGTTATATTGTGCTAAGCTTTTCAGATACAGATTTGAAAGGAAAAAAAAAAAAAAGCATGACACAAGAGTTTAAAAAAATCAGACAAGGGTTCTGGCT
The DNA here is from genome assembly GCA_004363605.1 of Indri indri. Classification (NCBI taxonomy): domain Eukaryota; kingdom Metazoa; phylum Chordata; class Mammalia; order Primates; family Indriidae; genus Indri; species Indri indri. The sequence continues at coordinate 141,135 of RJWJ010000375.1, read as the reverse complement.
TCAGCAACTACAGCTCTGTTTATATTTTAATGTTTTGTACGTGACTGCCTCTATGGGGGAAGAAAGAAAGGCAGAGGGAGAGAGAAAGTTGCCTGTTAGCTTTAGTGTAAATCACAGATACTTCATTTTTCCCTGTGTCCTTGGAAATTATTCAAAATTAAAACCTTCCTCCCGCCAACCTTTTTTTTGGGGGGGAGGGCGGGTGTTTCTCTATTGTCAATGGGAGGTTTGTGTCCGGCCAGCAGCAATGAGAACCCAAGGCCAATCGATGGAAACACACACACAGGCCTCTACCCTGCCCCAGCCCGTCCAACTCTCAAGTTACAGGTTTACACGGCAAGTCTAAATAATATTCAAAATGATGAATGGTACCCTGAGCCCGGCATCCACCATCAATCTTTTTTTAAGGAACATCCATCTTCAATAACGCACGTTTGAATCATGCGAAGCCGGGAGCCCTGAGATTCATTTACACCACCCCTCGCCAGCCGGGGTGGCTTGAATGATAGCTGTCAGCCTTCTCCCCCCCGCCCCACCCTCGACTAAAGAGAAAAAAAAGCAGGGAAAAGAGAAAAAAAAAAGGACGCAGAGGGGAAAAGTCAGAAGAGCGTCAAAGGCTGAACAGCGTGGTTTAGCAGATAATATGAAAGAACATAACCTCTCCCGCGCCTCTGCCAATCCTGCGCCCGCCACGCCACACACCCAGACAGCCATCCAGGAGCGGGCTCGCCCCTCCTCGCCCCTGCCTTCCCCTCCCCTCCTCGCCTTCTTGCCAAATCAGCAGTGCTCGCTCCTGCAAGCCCCACCGTGCTGCACCCACCGGGAGGAGGGGGAGGAGACAGCGTCACATGGACCTGGGCTCCCCTCCCCTCCCCGCTGTCTGGCCGGGGCCCATATGATAAATGACATATGTCATTCTGTCAGGAGGGAAGGGTGGGTCAGTGATCTATGACTCCGCTGAAAAGGAAATCAACTGTTTGGCATGGCAAAGCTCTTCTCCGCCAGGATTGAGTTTCAGAACTCCGAAATGAATTCTCCGACGATGCGAGTGCACACTCGGGGCAGGCTGACGGGCGGGCCGCCTGGGGAAAGGGCCCTCTGTCCTCCCCCTGCCCTTCCCGTGGCCAGGTGGTGGCGGTGGCTTGGGGGGGGGGTCGGGGGAGGAGGGGGAAAAAAAAAAACCCAAACCCAGTCCGTCGCTGGATACCCTAGAAAGGCCACGCGGGTGTCAGAGTCCCTAGCAGTCACACACTATGGGTTATTAAAAATGCGACTTAAAAAAAAAAAGAGAGAGAGAGAGAAAGCAAGCAAGCAATGGGGTCTCAGGTTAGTCCTTTTATTTATTTATTTTTTAATGGCAAAGGGCTGACACAAAAGCAAGATAAAAATTAGCATGTTTGAAGTAATCGTCCCACAGCTTGACATCTGCATAGTAAATTTTAAAGGAAAAAAATGTGTCAGACAGCCATGAGCGCTGCGCCCTCCCCCTTTCATTAGCTCACTGCCAGGGTGGCACCGCTGAACCTCATTACGGCGCGAGGATTTATGAAGCTGAACCCAATGGCAAAGAAAAGGCATCTGTCAATAATTGTAGGGAGCTGCACTCACAGCTTTGAAATCTCATTAAGTATGCAGTTATCAGGCATAAAGATCAAAAACATTACTCAACTCCGACAGAATCTTATGGAGGAACATTAATTAGCAACAGGCCTACAGTACAGAAAAAAAAAAAAAAAAGAAAGAAAGAAAAAAAAAAAACACACAGACTTCCTCTCACACCTGCCCGGCCCACAAACCTAAAGCAACACTCCCCCTCCCGCCCAGAAAAAAATAATTCCCAGCATCTGAGACTGAGCAAGAACATGAAACGAGAGAAACAACACACACAGAAAGGAGGGGAGGGAAGGGGTGGGCGGGGAAATTCAGCTGAGAAAGCCTTGGCAGTGAGGAGAGGAAAGGAAGAAGCTTGTCAAAGTTGAGAAGGATGTCAGCGCAGGCCCTGACGACCGGGGCCTGCGGAGCTCTCGGACCTTTTATCACGCTGGCCATCAAAAGCAGACCGGGAGTCCCTGCGTGAGGGCTGGTGGCCGCAGGTCTGATCTGCAGCCCAGGCCCAGGGCCCAGGCCAGGACCCTCCCCCGCTCCTCCTCCTCTTCCTCCGGCCCCCTGCTCACCTGGCAGTCAGGAGGCTGCAGGCTCCAGGGCCAGGAGGCAGGCCCTGCTTCCCCAGCCGGTCTGCACCCAGCCGGGTGACGCTGGCAGCAAGACCTGGCTCCACAGGCCCTGGGCACGGGCCAGGGAACCGCCGCGCTCACCTTCCATCTCTCAATCACCTGAACACACCTTTTCTTCCTCCAAAGACACTTGAGCATCCTCTTCTCACACATGCAGTCTCTTATTTTACGTCTGCGTACGATCGCTGGCAACACATCAGGAAATACAACACAGGTGTGGGGAATTCACACGGAAACCGTGACACCCACACTGGGTCCCGGGGCCTGCAGACCTCCGTAACACCGGGGGGACAGGGCACAGCTCGCTGTGGGTGTTTAACAGACCCCCGGGCTGGTGTGACTGCAGGGTCTCCGGAGGAGAAGACGAAATGCTAAGTTTCCTGCCCCACTGCACCCCCACCTCCTGCAAGGTGCACTGGCAAGGAATAATTTGCACATGTTCAGAAACGTCCCACAAGCGTTGTGTGCCCAGGGTCTCAGGCAAACTTCCCTGATGTCCTGTGGTGGTCTGGATCCAGGGTGGGTTGGGGGGCTCGAACACCACTCAGGTTTCAGTCCAGCAGGCAACATCATGTCATGCAACAGTTAGGCACCGCCTCCAGCCTCCCCCATGAAAGGTGCAGGATAATAACAATGTAGCAAATATTATGCATTTTATTTCCTTTATTGCACTGCTACAGGAAGGTGGCCTCCTCTGATTACCCATAAACACATGCTTGCATTCTCTCTCTCTCTCATACACACACACACGCACACACACGCACACACATGCACAGGACACTTCCCACAATCCCACGCCATGAGAAAACCCACAGAACAGCACTTCCTTTGATCTGATCCTATCATTCTCTCAGCCTCTCACCCTCTCCTGCACCACACGCTTCCCTCATTCCACGGCCACTTCTGACGTGTGTGCCTCTTTGGTCGACAGAAGATAATGGTCACCTTTTATTAATTAGCCACATCTTTCAGAAAAACCGGCATTAAGATTCCTAGGCAACCAGCTTGGAGACCCCTCCAAGCCAAGGCCCATCTTTTCCAATAAATGCCTCTCCTCTGGAATATCAATGAACACGGCTCGAATAAATTGTCACCTGTGACCAAAAATAGTCGGGGACACTTGTCTATAAGCCAGACTTGACGAGAAGGAATTTTAGCAGTCCTGTTACAATAAGGTGTTTATATTTTTTTATGTGCTTACCACGTTACCTTTATTATGTGTAACATCAAAGTGATTATAGCAATTACATCTAACAGAATTAATTACAGAACTTCCCATCATTCTAGGATACATAATGTATTAGAGGTAAGGCAAAGAAAGAAAACATCTTGATTGTAGTAACTATTGTTGGGATGCATTTTCTCCAACAGCAATGCCAAATCCACAGCAGCTTTCAGAGCAGTGGAAACTGAGAGGTTTATAGGAAATGAGCTATATTTTCTTAAAATGAAGTAACGCTTTTGCTTAATAATACGCTGGCGCTAGTGGACATATAAAATCAATTTAATTTTTTTAAATGTAAATCGTTTAAAGGTGCTGGTTAATCCACCCAACCAATGTTACTACATAAAGGAGAAAGCACATGGGTGGAAGACTTACAAGTCTTTACGTATGCAAAATAAATTCACTCAAGGCTTCATTAATATTAATTTAAATTCAAAACCCATTTACATTAAATTGTTCATTAAAAATTGCCTATTTTATGCAACATGCATTTCTCAAAGAACTCAGAGGAAACTGAATACATAGGACTAGATTTAATGATGAGGATAGAAAATCAAAAGTAAATGAATTTGAGTCATTTCACGTATATTACCAAGCAGCCCTTAGCTCTCCATGAAGGATGGGTTCCAGTTTGGAAAACAAACAAGCATTCTGAGTATTTTGTTTTCTGCTACTATGAACTTGTGAACATGACCTTCTGGCCTACCACCGAGGAAGAAGGAGAGGGGAAAAAAAAAAAAAAAAACCAAGAGAAATTGGTGGAATGTAGATCAGCCAATACAAAACTGGCTTCGGAATAAAGCAGGTATCACAAGTGGATTCAGTGCATGGAGAATTAGGCTTGTGTTTTAAAAAATGTACACGGGTTAGCGTTTGCCAGTGCCCATCGTGGTCTAGAATTACAGGGATCTCTGTCCCCTACACCCCACCCCTGAAATCCTTTATCCTCAACGCCAGGGCACCCAGGAATACGATGACAAGGACTTTAGTAAGTTTCTTGCCTTGGTGCCCTCCCTCCCGAGGAACATACCCCTGTTTTCCCAACAGCTGTTCTGGATGAAGAAAACATAGTCATAATTAATAACATGTGTCCTGACAGTATGAATTAATAATTTATCATTAAGCCCAAACAAATCTAAATTATTCTTCAAGAGCCACACCTTTGCACAGCTGAGAAAATACGGGGAGATGAACAGAAAGTCCAGGTAACGTGACCTTTCGTGAAACTCCCCCCCACACACACACCGGTACATCTCTTGGACCATTCTTGTTGAAATACTAAAATAATTCACAGAATTGAAAGTGATTAAACCCAAGAATCTAAATGCTGATCAAACTAAATGCATGTGCTACAAATGTCTTCTTTTTTAAAATGGGGCTTATGAAACAGTATTTGGTCAACGACACTATGTAATCTTTCTAATAAAGATTTTGAAACCTGGAATATGATGGCTGTTCAGGCAAGTGGTCATAAGCAGATTATGTTCTATTATTGTCTTTTTCTTTTTTACTTCCAAAAATGCATAGTGTTATTCTACTCGCGAACGGTGACCTGAATTTTTAAGTCCACATCTAACGTAAATTTCTACAAATGTTGAAAAATTAAGAAAAGCTGCTAAGTCTGTGTATCCATCCCTTAACAATTCACGTTTAAAAAAAAAAAAAATCCAGAAAGGGGGGGAGGAAAAGCATATTGATAGTCATTGTTTAGTGGGATTTAAAAAATTAATTTAATGACTAACTGCAAATACTGGAAACTAGAATTAATCTGTCTGGATTTTTTTAAAAAGGCTTACAGACATTTAAATGCATGTATCGGGACACTTTATCAACCTAACATAAAATTGTCATCTTATCTTATTATATGACTATTTTATGCATGTGTCAAAGAATTTAAAAATGACTGCCTGTCTATTGAGTCTAATTACAACTGCACATTATCTGTCTGGATGTACCAGTCCATATCATTGTTACTAAATACAATATATTGTATTCACCTTTCATTTTTAACTTCAGACAGAGAAACCACAATTTGGAGCATAACTAAAACACACACACAGAAACAGCGAGCACCTGAGAGGGTTTAGGGTGAGTAACACCACTGTTCTCTTTTGTCCTGTTCCATGGGGTGATGCCTCCAGCTTATTCGAAAGACTCATCCACCTAACTGAGCTAGGCACTAACGCACAAGGGTAGTCACACACCCTACTTTATTTTATTTTTATTATTATTTTTTTTTCATCTACTACGAGACCAAAGCTATTTTTACAGTCAGTCCAGTGACAGGCAGGAATAAAAATGGGCCGGGAGGAGAGCCTCCCAAACTGCAGTCGGAAGAACTGTGAACTGCTGGCGTTATTGGATTAAACATGGCTGTTGTACACCCAGACCAGGGACTTCCCGACTCCTTCCCAGCCTGCTCCCGCGCTGCAGCCGTCGCCCCGCCTGGCTCTGCCACGACACGTGTGCGAGAGAGAGCGTGAGCACCCAGAAAGGTCCAGGCACTTCGCCCTCAAGAAGGTGGATCCTTCTCCTTCCAGAAATCCCCAAAGTGGAGGGGCGGGGATAAAGAAACGGTTTTCCTTCTGCGAACTCACCTGGGTTTCACGGCATTTCCCACGGCCCTGAGCAGTCACCTTTCATTTTAATCACTTTGCAAAAGAACCTTTGGTAAAAAGAGGGGAAATGCCGGGCTGGAGAGGCAATTTCGGGGATAACTGCTGATACATCAGTTATTGACTACCCGGCTCCCGTTTATGAGCCCGCTCAAGGCAAAACTGAGAACACAATGACAACATCAACCGCTCACAATCAAGTGTGGCCCTGGAGAGCACTGAAGCCCTAACTGACAGTTGTCAAGCTAATGGGGGGCACAGCAGCTGATTCTGGAAGATTCTCTTCCCTGCGTGCATGTCCAGGGGAATAGCCTTGCCCTCAGCCCCTTTGTTTTTCTCCTTTATCGTCCTGATTCTCCTTTTTAAAATCTGCATTGTTCCTCTCATTTTGTAGGAAATGGGGCGGGGGGGAATTCACAGAATGGTCAAAACCGGTCATGTTGCCTGCTTGCTACAGACTAGATAGGATACCTGTGCAAAGGAGAAATACGTGGCAGGTTTGAGAGCAAATGAATTCCCAAGGCTGATGCCGAGATGCCCTTCTGAACGTTCCATGTGCTTCCAAGAGAAGGGAAAGGCTTCTCTCCGGAGCTGCCTGATGTGTGGATCACACTCAGGAAAGTGCCCTCTGGACGCCACCAGGTGGGCCCCCTCTCAGGCACGGCCTGTCTACTGGCAACATGAAGCCCCTCTGCCAGTTCCGTGGGGATCTGCCGTGTCCTAAGACACCAGCAGATCCCAAGGGGTCCAAGTCACTTTCACAAGAGTCAAGATGCTCGGCGATTCACCCTCCCCATACTACCACCTAAGAACTCCACGGAAGATTATTTTCTTCCAACGAATAAAACTCAAAAGGTCACCGGCAAGTTCTTGTTCATCGAGGATTCTTTTTTTTTTTTTAAAGATTAGGCAATGGCCTGTTATGATTTCACATTTTCCTCCAGAAAAATTAATATGAATGGATAAAATATTATCTGCCACTAAGTATTACACTAATTTTTGTTTTTCTTTTCAGAGACTACTTGTTTAAATACAAACACAACAGATAGGTGAGGGTTGCATTTTAAGCAAGGGATAATGGTCACTTTGCCTGAAGGACACTGTCCTTCCCTAAACCCACACCTCTGACCTTCTCCAGGCAGCAACATCTGTCCAGCACAAGCATACCGCCCCTGGGCATCACAGGTTTCAAAAAGGGAAACTCCCACCCAGGTTTCTCTTCGGCAGGTAAAGAAACCTCTCTCTCTCTCTCTCTCTCTGAGAAAAGACACTAAGCTATGCATGATTTCTATCAAAAAAAAAAATCCTAAAGTACAGAAATATGTCTTTTCAGGGATTCTTGGAGGCTGTTTCGGCCTCCAAGAGCAGTGTTACACTTGGCCTAGATATACAGGCCGTGTGCACCTGTGTGTTCTGTCTGCACACTGTACACAGCTCTTGGCCTTTTGTGGTTGTTATTCTACCCCAGACCATTAAAAGGGCCCTAATTCCTATGACATGATTATCCAGGTACCAAAGCCCATTTGTCACCTGCAGCAGAAAATTGAGTTAATGCACAACTAAAGGCAGCCAGGACTGTGTAATATCAACTTGATTACATCAAACTAGCTGCAAACCTAATTCTGCTGGATGACACTGCGTCGAGCTTGTCATCTCCAATCATTAAAGCTGTCAGGAATCCATCAGGTTTACAGCTAATTAGGTGAACACTAATGAAGCTGGCAAAACAACTTTTCTTTTTTTATGGCTGAGCGGACCTTTCAGTTTGGAGGGGGGGAAAAAAATTCTCGAGTATTCTCAAGGTTGCTGGGGACTGGATTTCCAGTTACCAATCCGCAGACATCTTTCTTTCTCCCACTCTCCCCTACAAAGCAATCAATGTGCCCTAACTCCCAGCATGCCACAAACACAGGCACGAGCCTTCTCACTGGCAGTTGTGAGAACTAAAAAAAGGAGGAAAAAAATGGGAAGTTTCTTGTCCACCCAAACACACAAGCAAAAAAAACCTTACACCACTCACTTATTGGCCTGTGCATACTTATCACCAGTCTAAATGTGCAGTTTGTTTTTTTTTTTTCCTGCACTCTTCTTAAATAAGTAGCTCTCCACTCATCCCCCGCCCCCTCCTCCACACGTCCATTAGGCAGAGGCATTCTGATAAACTAAATCCAAAACCAGGGTATGGGAAAGAAAGAAAGCACTCACGCTGCCAACTTCTGATTGACCATTAAGCTATTGATGAATGTGCCTGTCAGAAGAGAGACAATTAAATCAAATATGAAACAAAGTCGTTTTGACGGGTCATTTTGATAGAGCAAAACCATTCTTCCATCTCCTATTAGTCGTGCAGTCAAGTTTTCATTTAAATGAATTTTTTCTTAACTGACCTGAGATTTCCTGGCTGGCATTTTAAAAGGTGTTAAGAAAAAAAAAAAAAAAGGTTAGTGAACAGGTTGCTTTTTAAAAAAATAAATACATAAAACCACCAGTGTGCTCTAATATTTTCTGAAGAAAGTTATCGAATAAGAAGAGTCTCTCAGATTGGCAGGGTGCGGCAGAAAAGATGAACTGTAGAGAAAGTACTAAACCAAATGTAAAGATGTAATCACATATGGTTCATTTGATTGAGGCACAGATACCTTAAAATGTGTATCCAAAAAGGAAAGGGAAAAAAAAAAATTTTCAAAGGCTGGAAGAAGCCCAAGACATTCCTACTACCCAACTTTGTGAAGGATTCCTCCAAAGTTTCAGAGTTTATTTTGGGTAGATAAGCTCATTGCTGGAGCTTGGAATTTAAAGTAGAAGGTGGGATGGGCACACACAGCACCAGCCAGGAGGTGAGCTGGGAGGCGGCACTCTCCCTACAATCACTACTGGGATTTTCAAACTTTCTAAATTTAGGCAAAACTGAGGACACAGCAAAACCTGCATCACAAGCCCTCGACCAAGCCTGTTTTCTTCTAAGATTTTTCTTAACACGCTAGCAGGCAGGTACGTTGCTGAGAGAAGAAAGAGTATCATTCCCTCACTGTGACCCTGTGCGAGGGGTCTAGAGTCCAGAATGTGGCCACTGTGTGAGGTCCACTGGCCGTGGTGCCCGCTGGCATGATGGAGATCACGGACACTCGGGCACCATGGTGCACCTTTGTCTGAGAAGGGCACCAGCCAATGCCCTGACCCTTCCCTCCGCCCTCCCCTCTAACATCCAAAGAGAAGAAGAGAAGTGAAAGGAAGAGAAAAGAAAAGAAATAAACTCCCCAATAACCTTCCCCTCCAGGAAGCATCTGAACCTCTGCACATCTGAGTGTTACCGATATCAAAATACATCACGTCCATATGTGGTCCTCCCTGCAATCTGCTCCAAACCCCCGAAGTTGCACTGACAGGGCCCTCCTGACGTCACAGAGCTCGGCCTCACTACTGCAAGTGATTTATTGATGTTTATTGGGAATGAATAGATCAAAGGCAGCGGCATGACGGGCGATCAATCAGTCATCAAATCAAGGGTGGCAACGGGCCAGAAACCCTTCTTCCAGGCCACATGCCCCCAACCGACATTATTGCAACATCATGTTATGTGTGTGGTTTTTGTTTTGTTTTCAATGATGCTTTTTCCAAAAAAAAACCAAAAAAACAAAAAACTGGCTCAGTCTTAAAAGGAGTTGACGCTCCTGGTTAAAAGAAAGAAAAGAGAAAAAGAAAAACAGGAGGAACAAAAAAGTACTCAGACATGTCCCAGAACTAAGTGCTACGAGGAGATGAGGGTGGGAGCGGCAGAAGGGGGGGTGAGGGCAAGCGAGCTCCAACAGGGGTGAAGCCAACGCCAGGATCCAGCACCGACTTGACAGTCATCTGACAATACCCAGACCCCGTGCGCTCTGGTTTCCACTGCTGTGCCCAGTTTGGGCCCAATAAATAAAGACTCAATCGGATTAGCAGTGAGGTGGCCGGAGAGCCCGGCTCGCCCGCTCTCTCTCGCCTCCCCAGCAGGCACCCGCCTGTCCCCCGCCGCCGTCCGCGGGAGGACACGGAAGGTGTCCCAGGGAACTCGGGTGACCCCGCCTGCCCCCCACAGAAAGAGGCAGACGAGGGCTGCTTCCCAGCCCCTCTGGGGCCGGAGCACGGGGGGCGCAGGGGCCCGGCACGGCTCGGTCCACCCGAGAGCGGCTCCGCGAGTGGGCGCGAGAGGGAAGAGCGCGGCGGGGCGTCCGGGGGCGCCGGTGCCCGAGCCGGGCGCACGCACCCAAACAGGGGAGCAGCGCCGGGAGTTACTCCGCGCGGGCACAGGGAGAGGGGCAGGCAGCGGGGTCGCCGCCCGCCAGAGGCGCAGGGCGAGCGGAGGAGGAGAGGAGGAGGAGAGGAGGAAGGGGAAGCGGCTCGTACCTGCTGCGCGCCGGGGCGCCTGCTGCTTCCTCCTCGGCATGATGCTCCTCCGGCGACTGCCTCCGCCGCCGCCGCCGCCGCTGCCGGCCGAGCAGAGGGAGGGAGGGGCGGCGGGCCGCGGGGGGGCGAGGCGGGCCTGCTCTCAGCCTCCCCCCCGGAGAGCGGCCGCCCGCAGGATGCTGCTGCGCCCCGGCTCTCGCGTCCCCCCCTCGCCGCGCTCCGCCGCGAACCCCGAACGTGCGGAGGGAAGGAGGAGGGCGGGCGAGGGAGGCGCGGGGAGGGAGGAGCGCGGGGGGAGGAGGAAGCGGCGGCGGAGGAGGAGGAGGAGGAGGACCGCGCTGCCGGCGGAATGGGAAGTTTGACAAATCGCTCCAGAGGCCGGAGGAGGAGGGGGCGGGGAGGAGCGGCGGCCCTGCCCCCCCCCCGCCCCGTCCCCAGACGAGGTGCGCGGGGTTCGGGGCTGGGGGTGGGGACGGGGGAGAGGGCGGGCCGAGCCGTGGGGGGAGGAGCGCGGGAGCGGCCCGGGCTGGTCTTGCCCCGGCCCCCGCCCCCAGCCTGGGGGGTCACGGCGTCCGGGGGGACGCGCAGCCGCTGCCGCGGCCCGGGGCGCAGCGGTCCAGTCTTCTGCCCGCGGCGCGGCTGGAGCGGCGGCGACGGCAACAGGCAAGCTTAAAGGAAAAGGAGATGATCGTGTCACTCGCCCGCCCGCGGGGGCGCCGCGCCCCCGCCCCCGGCCCGGCCTGGGACCCCCGCCCAGTCCGGGGACGCGGGTGCCGCCCCTGCGCCCCCGCCCCGAGCGCACGTGCAGGGGACCGGCGCCGGTCCCGCCGAGCCCGTCCCGGGCGCGCGCTCCCCCCGCCCGCCCCCTTCTCCACCCGCGTCCGCCCCCGGCCGCCCCCCGCCGCCCGCTCGGCCCGCACCCCTCTCCGCCCGCGCGTCCAGACCCCGGGCCGGGCCCGCGCCCCCCGGGGAGGGGATGCCAGGCCGGCAGGCGGGCGCCCGCGCCCTCCGAGGGGGTGGCGGCCGCGAGCCGGGGCGGCGGGGGCACCCCCGGACTCCGCGCCGCTCGGGCTCCTCCCCCGGGACCCGCCGCCGCCGCTTCCCCCGATCCCTTTCCCGGGGCAAACTTTCCTGGGCCGGTCCTGGGGGTCGGCGCGGGAGGAGGCGTCTCCAAGTTTCCTCTCCCGACTTTGGGACGAGCGGGGTCCCTCCGCCCCGCCCCGCCCCGCGGGCTCCGGGCCGCGACCCCCACCCGAGGCGCGGCAGCGGCGAGGGCGGGACGGGGGCGGGAGGAGGAAATCGGGCTCCCCTGCCCATCCCCCGCCCAGGGCGCCCCGGGAGGGGCCTCCGCGCCGCGCCCCGCGCCCGGCCCGCCGGGGTGCTGGACCGGGGGATTGATTATTGATTGGGAGATGGGGGGCGCCGGGCGGGCCGCACGGAGGCGGCGCTGGCCGGGCCGCGGCGGCGGCGGGGCGACGCGGGGCACTCACGGGCGGCGGCCGGAGTGCGGCTGGGCCGGGGCTCAGGGGGGCGACCCCCGGGCGGCGGCGGCGGCGGCGGCGGCGGCGCGAGAGCCGGAGCCCGAGCGGCGCGGGCGGCGGCGCATCGATGCGCTGCGGGCTCGATTGCGTCTCCCTGGGCCGGGAGCGGGGCGGCCGCGGCGGGGCCGGCTCCGGGCGCTGCGGGCGGCGGTGGCGGGGCCGGGGCGGCCGCTGGCCCGCGGTCCCCGAGGCGGCGCTGCGCCCGGGCGCGCTCCGGGGCCGCAGACCCTGCAGGGCGGGCGCCCCCGCCCCGGCCCGGCTGCCCGAGCGCCCCGGCGGCAGCCGGCTTTCTCCTCCGCTGCCCTGTCCTTTTCGTTGGGGTCCCTCCTCCCCGGGCACTTTCTCCCTCCTCTCCTGCCCCGTTTCTTTTCTGTTTTTTCTGCTTGTTTCTGCAAGTTTGTTTCGTGAGTTCACGGCGTGCTCTCTTTTCTTGTAGACCCGGAGACCGTGGTCTCACCCTGACGGTCAGATCGAGTCTCGCTCGCCCCCGGCCCGCGGGGCTGGGCGCGGCCCGACGTGTCCCCGCTGCAGATGCGCCCCGCGCTCCCCCGGCCACGAGGCCGCCCCCAGCGCCTTCCCGCGCACGAGCGCTCGGAGTTGCGGGCGACGACCCGCGCGGGCCGGAGCCGGAGGCGGGCCGCGGCCGGGCGCGGGGCCGGCGGTGCGTGGCGCACTCGGGGGCGGGTGGCCGCGCGCTTGGCGACCCCTCCAGGCCGGGGAGACGCGGCCGTGGGGCACGAAACGCTTCTTGCGAGCGGGGAAACGGTGAGTCGGCAGATGCCGCGGGCGCCCCGGCCGCCCCCGCCGCCCGGAGGAGGGTCGAGCCTCGCCAGGTCGGCTCCCGCCGGCCTCCGGTCACCTCCCAGCCGCCCAGCGCCCGCCTGGCGCGCGGGGTGCGGGTGCGCACGACAGCCTCGGGCGCCGCGTACGCAAGCCTGGGAGTTTGCCCTAGTGGTGCTTCTCTTCTCCTTTCCTTTCCCTCGAAGCTCTCGCAACCCTTGTCCTCTCTGCCCCCTCCTCCTGCGGGCCGCGGCCTGAGCTCGGGTCCTGCATCGCCCAACGCCGCTGGATGCTTGCCTGGCCCTCCCCCGCTCAGGCGCCGCGCGCTGTGTGATCCGCCCCAACATCTGTCCGTCCAGCCATTGGCGCATCCATCAGTGTCACTGGGCTGCACATTGCAGCGACAGCCGGTCACGCACAACACGGGCTGTGCGGAGTGCGCACCGCCACCGCACTGCCGTGCCCGGGACGCGCCAACAGAGTTTCTGCCCAGCTTGACACAGTCTGAACCCCCGCTCTTCTGCGTTCATTTAGCCACACGCACTCCCCTCCCCGCCCCTCGTGACGGGACCCCAAACCGTGAATAGATTTGCAGGCCGTGCCAGGGATGGGACAGGTGGAGGGGGCGATGTCGATCTGGTCCTTTTATTCCACTCAGGTTCTCTGCCCTGTCTGCGGGCTGGGTGTGGCTGGGAGCAGGAAGGGAGGGGTCCCAAATCCTCACCAACCACACACACTGTGGACGCGGAAGCTATCTGAGTGCAGGGGCTTCATCCGCATCACCTGGGCCTAGGCTGAATTTTCGGGGTCGCGGGGGAAGGTCTCAGCCAGGTCTGACGCTGAAGTTTATCCAACCACGCCTGGGGGCTGCGTGGCACGGCCTGAGGAGGCGGCGCAGGAGAGGGGAAGGAAACGCAGATCCCGGTGAGAACTCAGCTCGATTTAGGGAGAAGTGGTGTCTGGGTGGCGCCAAGTCTGTAATTCACCTGACTGACTTGGTGAGAAAGGACAGGGCCAAGTTTGAGAAGCCAGAGCTTTGGGAGAGTCCCCGCTGCCATCCTCAGAGTGCGCTGACCTTGGCCATGGCTGGCATGTTCTTGTTTTTGCCTGGTGCATCCCCTCCCCCGACTCCTCCCCAACGGCCCAGAGTGTAAACAATTGTATTGACGACCCTGATCGGTCCGGCCGGGCCAAAGGGCCTTTCTTGCCGTCTCCCTAAGAACTTAGGAGGTACGAGAGCCCTACTCTTCGGACATCCGCGAGGCGGCTGCACCTGGCTTTTAACTTGACCTTACTCTTACTGCAAATACTTTTGTCTCGATGCCTGGTGAGCTCTGTCCTCTCAGGGTTGACTACACAAGCGGGTAACAACCCGCGCGGGGCTCTTACTCTGCGCTTCGCGAGTTAGAAAGGGGCAAGAGGCTGCTTTCGGGCGAGCGCAGAGGTCCTAGTTCGGGTCCCCGAGAGGCCAGAGGAGACTGCGCGGCGCTGGCCAGGGCTCCTTCCTGCTGGAAGGAGGGACCGCACTCCAGGGCGCGGGCTTCGCAACCCGCATCCGGTGGCCGAACTGTTTGCAAACTAGACTAGAGGGCGGGAAAGCCCGCGCCGGGCGGAGGAGCTGGAATTCTGTAGAAGATACACTGTATAGAAATCTTTTCACCCCGCTCTTCAAACAGTTGCAACTATCTCTGCAAAGCAACAACAGGCTTCAGCCCCCGCGCGAGCACCTGGTAACTTCTTATCCGCGTGGGTCGCGCTGAAAAATAAACTCCTGGGCTAGTGAGATGCTCCCGCCTCTGGGAGGTGCCGCGTTTCCGGGAATAATTTTTCAATCCCCTAAAAATAGGAGGAGGAAAAATGGGCCGAGGGCAGTGGGCGACTCACCAGAACATCCAGTGGCAAACGTCCATAAGTGAAAGTGGCAACTCATATAGTGGCCAGGTGGCTCACCTAGGACCTGCGTGGTAGCATTCCCAGGGGCCACGAATGCAATCTCGACCCCCAAGATTGCACCGCAGGCCCAGGGGAACCCCGCTCCTCCTCCTGGCGGGTGCTGACCTGTATTCAGTAGAAAAGTTCCCAAATGACGCTTCTTTGGGTCAGGGGTTAGAAATCCAACTCAGCATTCCAAACTCAAGGAGCCCTGGCCTACCTGTGCGGGTCTACCCACCCCCCCAACATTCCTGACCTTGGCTAACCTGAGCCCCACTTGGATGAGTGCGTTAGAGAAAAAATAAAAGAAGAAAAGAAAGAAGTCAGATGCAGGCGTGGCCAGGAACAGGTGTGCAGTGGATGACGGACGGGGGCTTGACCAGCTACACACGACCCAGGAGTCACGAAGTCCCTGCGGGCAAGGAGTAGCCGGGCCACCACTGGGAGGCGGCCGAGGTTGTGTTCAGGGCGGCGACTGGGGGCAATGGGTGACAACCCACCTGACCCCAGAGAAGGCCGGGCTGTGTCCTCATCTGGACTGGCCACTGAGAGAAAAGATTTTGGGGAAATAAGGCCTCTTCCAGCCTGCCATTCCAGGACGGGGGGGCTAGGGTGGGCTCCCCTCCAGGCATCCAGGGCCTAAGCCTTGACTTTGGAGAGGGCTTGCCTGTGTCCCCAAGGGACCCATGGCCACCTGGAGGGACAGGGCACACTGGGTGGCATTCTTGGGAAGTCTGCATCCCATTTCAAAGTGTGAGGGCTTCTGCCCAAGGTGTGGGCTTCAGGGAGCCCAGGGCTGGGTGAAGGCAGGGGCGGTGGCACCAGGCGCCCTCCTGCCTGGGCTCACCTGAAAGGCTGATGCGGGCTTGCAGCCTTCCTCGCTCCTCCGCACGCTGCAGCCTGGTCTATGCAGTGGTGAGGACGTGTGCTGGGAGCTGAGAATCCTGCCATCTGCACACCTCGACCAGGAGTTGGACCCCAACCTCAGCCCTCGCCAAAGCCCACAGGATTGGAACCCTGGGGCCAGGCCCTCCCCAGGTGGTAAATTGTTTGCTAAAAGTGCATTTACACAGTAGCTAAGTTTGTTTCTCTTTCTCCCGTGGCTTTGTTTTAACGAACCAGATGTTTTGTCTGTAAATTCTCCCAAGAACTTTTACAGTTTTGACGTGAAATAAACCTTGGAAATCGGAGCGGTATATTAACGCCACTTCTGTGGGGCCTCGGGAGAGCTGAGTCAGCCGCGCCTGGGTGTGAGCTGGGGGTAGGAGCGCGCTCTAAGTAGGGCCTTCTCTTGGCGCTAGGTCAAGACTGGGTTTTGGAAGTGCGAAGCGCCATCCGCACTCCCAACACGCGTGCACACACACGTGCGCGCACACACTCCCAACCCTACCCCGCCAGGCCGGGCTTCCCGCTTTGTGAATTCATTGTGGCTTGGGGCACAGAGGTGTGGCCCAACTTAGCAGACTGTGCCCAAGGCACGCCCGCCGTTTTTAGCCAGGACCACCGACTCCAAGGCATGGGAAAGGGCTTGCGATCTTCCCTGGGGAGACCTGATGTGCTCGGTCTGCGCGGGCGGGGCGGAGCTGGGCCCCCCACGTCCTAACTCCTGGGCGTAACTGGACGCAGGAGAATTTGGGATGGAAGCGGACTTGGTCTAGCCCCCCAGGAAGCCAGGGCCCGCGAGTCCCCCTCTCCGATGCCAATTTTTTTTTTTTTCTGATTCAGGATTTCCAGGCAGTTAATAGCATCTTTAAAAAAAAAAAAAACCAACTAAACAAACAAAAAAACTATACACCTAGCAGAGGGAAGAAGGGAGGGAATGCGGTTATCCCGGGAGAGGGCGCGGAGGGAAAACGGGTCTGCTTAAGTGGTACTTAGTCGCTGGTTGGGGGATTCGTACCGGCCACTTTCTCGGGTTTCCCAAGACAGGGCCCGGGATGTCCTTTCCCGGCTCCCCTCCCCCACTCTCCTGCGCTCGAGGTCGCGCATCTTCACGCGTCTCCTTCTTCCTTCATCCTCCTTCGTCCAATCATTTACCGAACTTTCCAAAAACTTTTTTTTTAGGAGACCGGATTTTTAAATAAAGAAAATAAAAAGTCTTTGTATTTCGGTCTAAAAAGGACAGATGCACATTAAGCTCAGTTTGAAAGGGGCAATTACTGGCGAAATGCCCTTTGATCAAATCCAGCGCGTCAGCTCAGGTTGCGCCGGGCATTTCCCGAATTCCTCCCTCCAAACGTGGCGCGGTCCTCCCTACCCCACCGCATTTGGGGTGAAATTTTGGAAACCATTTGGGCAGAGCTAAAAAAATAAAATAAAAATTGCAGGCAAGGTCGCTGCGGCAGCCGTGGGGCTCACCCCCTGGCGCGCGTGGGTTCCCGCAGCTGCAGTGCGCGGCTGCCCGGCGCCCGCAGGTTTCTGCGTCGCTGCGTGGGCCACTCGGAACCCCGGCTCTTCGGATGCGGGAACCCTGCAGCAGGACGAGGAGGTCCCAGAAACCAAACCACCAGGTCCTAGCAAACCAGACAGCCCGGCTCTCCGCACTGGGTGACCTCATTAACTGACCGGGAAGAATCCCGTTTCCACGTTCCCTCTTCCTATATCGCTTGCTGATCTGCCTAGGCGTTGGGGTTTTGTGTTTGTCTCTAAATTTACAAACGCGGAACCCGGAGCCTGACTCTCAGGAGGGCAGGTATGAGAGAGGGACAACCGGCTGGAGACGCGTTCTTTTTTATTTTTATTTCTTGAAAATTGAGGATTGCCACTTGCTATTCGACTGGAGGTGGGTCAGAGTCGTTGGGGACACCGTGGCCCTAAGGGCCAGATTATATGGCATGCAGGTAGTCTCTGATCTCGGGGCTTTGAAAACTCTGAGGTTTTCCTCCCCTGCAGAGAAGCCCTGAATTCTGCCTTCTCTCTCTTTTCCTACTTTTTCCACCTCCTTTTCCCTTCTTCCTCCCTTCTGTTTCCTTTTTGTGGTCTCTTGCTACCAGTCCCTCCTCCAATTCCCAAGCGTTATTTATGTTGGGTCTATCAGGTGCCAGCCCCAGGGAGTTCCAGTCTTCCCTGTGACGAGGCAGGGGGGTTACCCCGTGCACAGGTCGCCGGGGAGAAAGTAGTTTGTAGTTTCTGCAGCTTGCGGGGGGCAGAGGGATAGGGAGGGAAGGTCAGAAATAGGTTGACACTTGGTTTAAAACAAAAGAACATGTTAAGAAGTTTCAAAGCTGCCAATAAAACCCTTTAAGTGGCTTGTGATTCAGTGCCTGGAGTTGCGGTGATGGCATTGGTAAATGACTCTAATGCCCAAAGAAAAATATTACAAATGCCGCTGTCTCAGCCACCAATCGGGCGCCACTCTCCAGCTCGGGCGGTGGCTCCTCTCTGGCGCAGAGGGCACCCGCATTTGCATGATAAATTGACCAGACTGGCGGCAGCCAATGAAATATTCAAATGAGGCCAGGGGGTAGGGGTGCGGTGCCTGGGGCTCCCCTTTTGAGCTGGGGCAGGAGCTGGTGGTGCCACCCCTCCACCAGCACCCTCTAGAGGCAGGACAGCGCGGGCGGCTGCTCTGGCCCTAAAGGCAAGGTGGGGCTGGGCGGGGGAAGGGGTTTGGGTGGGGAGGTGATGGGCTCTGAATGCTTGGGGAGGAGGAGGCTTTGGGCCGGCCCAGGGGACTAGGTGTGAGCAGGATCTCAGCCTGCATCTTGCACTCAGGGCAAGTGTTGGTGGACTGCAGAAGCAGGTGGTGACTCCAGGAGGTGGTCAGGGAAGGCTCTATCTAGCCTCTTGCTCCCAAATCCCTCGTCTAGGTTCCATAACAAACACAGTCATTAAGTTAAAATAGTGTCTTTGCTCTTGTTGACTTAACCTCAAGACAAGACCCTTGCCCACGCCAGACCACAAGCAGCAGCCCTGACACCCCTCCAATATTGAAATTCTGCAGCAGATATAGCCAGTTTGCCGGAGCACCCGCACAGGCCCCACAGGCCAGCATGCTCGGACCGGCGCTAGGCTGGGGTGCTCCAGGGTGTGCTCCCTGCCTGGAGCCTCGAACCCCAGCTGAGCCGAGTGAGCCTGGCCCGTAGGAAAGGCCAGAGCTGGCAACACCTGTGTGCATTCCCTGAGCCTCAGCAGGCAGAACCTGTCCCCTGGGAAGGTGCTTCCCAGAGGAAGCCCCGCTGTGTGGGCAAGGAGGGTCATGTGTAAGGCACCAGCCAGGGTGTAGACGCTGAACCAGCGCGCAGGGAGGGGACGGGCTCTGGGATGGTGCCTCTTCCGACTCCACCGGCACCCGGCCAGCTCCTGGAGGTCCTGACAGCAGGGACTTCTGCATAGGAGCCAAGGAACAACGGACATCTCTAGTCCACTGAGTATCTCTTCCCTCACCCCCATCTTCCATCTCGTTCCAGATACCCCAAGGCTGCACCTTTTAGACAGCGGCTAGACCACCCCTGTGGGTTAATTTAAGGCAGGGTTTTGAGAAGTGTCCTTGTGTTTCTCCATTCTGCTACGGAGTGGGGACACCTCATTCTTTCCCTGGCCCCCAGCTAACTGCCTCTGGGGGGGACTCCCCCCCCACCCCTCTTCCAAGCCAGAAGGGTCTGCAGGAGGTGGTCTGAGCTCCAGCCCAGCAGCCCTCTGGGCCCCTGTCCCCCCGACACTCCCAAGGCAACTCCGTCATCTGCACCCACCCTTCCCTGCCCATTCTCAAGGGAGACCCCGGGGGCAGGACCTCCCAGAGCCTGGTGCAGCCTGGACCACCGACTGCTCGTAAATACACGCAGCAAAAGTCAGGTACTGAACACGGATCAGACAGAGAATGAATTCTGACATTCGATCACCTGGCAGATACTATCAATACTTTCAAAGTACATTGCCCGATCAGGAGGATTAATTCATAAGACTCCTTTTGTATCATTTAGGGTTTTTAGGAGTGTGTTGGCTGAAAGAAGGGGTTCTGGCTAGGCGTGGTGGGAATGCACTGGGGAGACAGCTGGGGACACACGTAGGTTCAGGTGCAAAAGGGGCTTCCTTGGTTTCTGCAAAATCTGTCCCCGTTGGCTTGAGGGCCGGGGGATGGGGTCCCACCAGGAGAAAGCCCGAGCAGGGAGTGGGCCCTTCCTCTCCGGCTGAGTCGACCTACACCACGTGGCGGGGAGGCCTCCCTTGGAAGCCCACACCCCTCCTTCCTCTTCCTCCTCGGGCCTCCCCTGTAGGCCAGGAAAAATGCGACTTGAAAATGAGCCAGAGTCATCCTCCAACGGTAGAATCTGTCGAGGAGTCACTGCCGTCTGCAATGGCCAGAAATGCAGGCTGCTCGCGCTCTCTCTTAGGAGGCTGTCTCCGTCTTACCCAGGAGGGACTCAAGGAGGAGACAGTCCATCAAAGTTGGAGATGCCCTTTGACACCTTTGGTTCCTGGCCTACCTCCTGGGAGCTTCCAGAGTTAGACCAGGGTTTGGAAGAGGCACTGCCGGCCCCGTCTGCGTGCCTGTGGGCAGATCGCAGTGGAGTCGCTTCCCAGGGTCCTTGCGAGGCTTACCTGGGATGATGTACGTCGGTGCCTTGGGAAGAGTTGGTACCCAGTAGCTGTCCGATAAATGGTCCTCCCTCAAGCCAGTGTGAGTGTAGCTACAGGCTCGGACTTCACGGAAGGTAAAGGCTTGTACGGGGGTGAGGCCGGATGCAAGCAGGTGCTTGGAATAGACCAACAAAGAAAGAAAGGGGAGAGTTGCTGAAGGCAGGAACGGGCCTCCTGCCTTTCTGGGAGGGGCGGGCGTTTGCAGGGCTGATTAGGCCGGTTCCTGCGGGCCCTTCTGCGAGCTCATTAGCGGAAGGGGTAGGGTGAGGAGCCACGCTGGTATTTCTGTTTTCCCCGTTAGTAGCGGCTGGAATTTGCACCGTCCGGGTCAGATGGAAAATAGAAGCTGGGAGAATCTGACACACTCATTGATTTGCTCTCTTTGTCATCGCCACTCTCGAGAGGAAGAGATGCGACTTCAAAATTGCAATTAGGAACCAGCCTGCTAAAGGATTCCTCTCGTGAGCGCCGGGGCCGCCTGTCACCGGCCTTCACGCCGCGTTTCCCGAGGAGGTGGGCTCGTTCTCGGTTCCCGCAGTGCCGCTCGGAAAGGCCGGCCGGGCACTTCCGCTCGTTTTTTGGTCAGGTCTTTGAAAGGGTGGCAATTTCCCCAATGTTTTAAAAGTATTAACTTCCTTTCAAATGTTCTTTAACCTTTAATGTTTTGTAACTTGATGAAAAGGTCATTTTGCTCGGAGGATGCAGCTGTTCCGTAATTGTTCAACCATCAGGGTGAATTCTGTCCAAATCCTGAATTCTTTCATGGGAGCCAGACCGCACACGCACGCACAATATACGTGAATATTTCCTATATACGTCTATGCCCCTGTCCCATATAGTTACGTGTGCGTACTTATGTCCTCGTATCTAGACACACATGTATACTCACGGGGACGTGGATTTCAATGAGCATCTCCAGCATTCTTACGGAATGACTTCCCCCTTGCAGGAAAATAGATACAAAACGTATCCTTTTGAATGAGAAGTTTTGCTAAACATTTGATGGCAATCGTTTATTATGTACTGCACACATTCCTGATTTTTCAGTCGCTTTCTAATTTAACATTTCCTTGCCGTACCTGCAATAAAAGCTTCCAAAAGCCTCGCAGTGTTGAGATGTTTTCCATCTTCTTATACCAGCCTCAGCTTCTTACTGTCCCTGGCTAGCATGGCCCTTTCTCCCTCACTCTTACATTTCTCAGCTGATGTATTCTTGGGAATAGATGGCTGAGCATGTTAGATTTATATTTAAAATCAAAGTGGAGTTAACAGGTTTAAAGAAGAACACGAAGGAATTTTCTACAAGGAAACTGCATGAAGTTTATGCCTGGACCTCACGATAAGCATTTTACCTGTTCAAGAGGCGTTTGGAGTGGTGTCCTGGATTTCTGGCTCTGATGATGGAGTTTTTCAGATGAAAGATGTTCAGGCGAATAAGGAGGACTTGGGCGGAATAGCTCACCGCCGGTCTCGGTAGACTCGTGTAAGGAATAAATCTGATCTGAGCTGTGTAACAATCAGTGAGTGCACTCTCTAAGATTAACACACACATTAAACTTAAGAGAGAGGAGTGATACTTCTAAAAGGATACAACTTTTACTTAAAAGGAAACACCTTTAAAAGGTCTCTGGTTGGAGTATTAATAAATGGTAAAGCTTGTCACCATTATATAGGACCATCTGCGGTGGCGCATGCCTGTAGTCCCAGCGACTCGGGAGGCTGAGGCAGGAGGATCGCTTGAGCCCAGGAGTTTGAGGTTGCTGTGAGCTAGGCTGACGCCACGGCACTCTAGCCCCGGGCAACAGAGTAAGACCCTGTCTCAAAAAAAAAAAAAAAAACAAACAAAAAAGAACCATCTGGATAGTCTTTCTTTGGGGCCTCTAGATTTGGTGTTTCCAGAGTCATTCATTGCACATTCCGAACTCCAGACTGGTTTTCCCCATTCCGCTGTGTTCCGATTTTTGTCTCCCTGTATTTCTGTATGTGAGATAACTTTAAAAATGTAGAAGAATGTGTGAATCATATGTGTATGGTTCGAAGACTAATTATCGGCCAACACCTGCATACATGACACTCAGTCACCAGAAGCCCCTCCCCCCGACACCTCCCAAATCCAAGTGCCTCTCCTGGAGGCCACCTCTATCCTTAATCTTTATAGCGATCCCTTTCTTGCCTCACTTTGTACTTTTAATACTTAGATGTGCACCCCTGTACGTGTTCGTAAATGAAATAATATTGAATAAATTATTTGATGTCCTGTTTCTCCTGTTCAGCCTCGTGTGTGAGACTTAACCACATGGATGTATGTAGCTGGTTCATTTTCAAAGTTCTAGACTATAAATACATTGCAACATATTAAGTTTCTCTGTTTTTCTGGTTTTTTGGCCATTATGAAAACGCCACTGTGGACATGCTTGTTTATGTGCCTTAGTGCACATGGGAAGATCTCCTCTAGTACACGTAGAGAGGAAATTGCTTGGTTGTAGCGTGTGTGTACTTACAACTCTCAATTGTTTTCCAAAGTGATGGTGTCGGTTTTCACTCCCACCAGCAGTTTTTAAAGATCCCATCGTTCCACATCCTTGTCCGCACATGGTATTGTTTGCTATGTTTTTTTCTTTTTAAGGTTTCCTCGTCTAGTGGTTGTGGTTGCTGTCCCACTGTGTTTACGTTGCATTTCCATGATGACTGAAGAGTTTGAGCACCTTTTTTT
The DNA here is from genome assembly GCA_004363605.1 of Indri indri. Taxonomy (NCBI): domain Eukaryota; kingdom Metazoa; phylum Chordata; class Mammalia; order Primates; family Indriidae; genus Indri; species Indri indri. Next base: position 118,132 of record RJWJ010000375.1, on the reverse strand, counting down.
GTTTGTTTGTTTGTGGTCATTTGGATTTCCTTCTTCGTGAGGTGCCAGCGGCCATTATCTGCTGGATAGATGTTTCATATTATTTCACTAAAGTTCTTTGTCACCCGGCTTGTTTCGATTTGGTTTGGGACTGTAGATCAAATGAGAAATGTTTCCGTGAGATCCCAGACTGTATCTCCCAGGATGCTTTAGTCTGCAAGTAATGCAACCCACACTCACGTGGGCTTAAGGAGATGGGCTGGGGTGGATTCTGGCTTAGTTACGTCGACAGGAAGCCAGTCTTCTCTGTCCTTACTCTTTCCTCTGTCCCCAGCAACCTCTCATCCTTGAGCTGTCTTTTTTTTTTTTTTTTGAGACAGAGTCTCACTCCGTTGCCCGGGCTAGAGTGCCGTAGCGTCAGCCTAGCTCACAGCAACCTCAAACTCTTGGGCTCAAGCGATCCTCCTGCCTCAGCCTCCCGAGTAGCTGGGACTACAGGCACGCACCACCATGCCCGGCTAATTTTTTCTATTTTTAGTTGTTTGGCTAATTTCTTTCTATTTATAGTAGAGACGGGGTCTTGCTCTTGCTCAGGCCGGTCTCGAACTCCTGACCTCGAGCAATCCTCCCACCTCGGCCTCCCAGAGTGCTAGGATTACAGGCGTGAGCCACTGCGCCCGGCCCCTCGAGCTGTTTTATCTCCTGGTTTCCAGAAGGCCACAAGTGGTAAGTGCAACTAGTTGCTTCTTTGTTCTCATCCAACAGGGAAGAGAATAATAGAAAAATTCACCATTGGTCCATGTGACCTAAGTCATCCCCTTCAGCTTACAGGGGCCACCTCTGCGGAGCAGGAGCCATCTCCAGGGGCCACCCTGCCCTGCGGCTAACTGAGCATCCTAGCAGGATAAAATGAATATTGGTGGGAAGGACGGGTCAGCCTCAAACACCACCACATTTTTTTTTTAATTTACTTTTCAATTTGCACAGAGTAAAATTCATTCTTTTGTTGTACAGTTCTCTGAGTTTTGTCACATATATAAAGCAATGTATCGACTGCTGCCGTCAAGATTTGGAGCTGTTCCATTACCCCCAAAACTCCTCGGTGCTGCCGTTTGGTAGGCAGATGATCCACCTGCTTTTAACGTCCACTCCGCCATGCTGGCACCACCGAACCACGGATCTGGCCTTCATCCCTGTGGCTTCCTGTTGTTTTGCCTTTTCCAGGATGTAGCGTACAAGGGATTGTATAGTACGTAACCTTTTGAGTCTGGCTTCTTTCACTTGGTATAGGGCATCTGGGATTTATCCGTATCGTTGAGTGCATTGATAAGTTTGTTTCTTATCATTGCTGGGAAATATTCCTTTCTGTGGGTGTACCAAAGTCTGTGTATCCCCTCATCAGCTGAAGGACAAATGGGTTATTTCCAGTGTGGGGCGATTATCTCTAAAGCTGCTGTATACGTGCGCAGCAGGCTTTGTGTGAACAGAAGTTTTCATTTCTCCTGGGTTTTAATACCTAGGGGTGCCATGGCTGAGCCATAAGAAGAGCATGTATCGCTCTGTAAGAAGCTGCCAAACTGTTTTCCAAAGTGGGTGTACCGTCTTGTGTCCCCACCAGCAATGAATGAGAGCTCCGCTTGCTCCCAAGGAGGTTTTAATGGATAGGAAAGTGCATCGTCAGACCAAAGGTGCCCAGCAAGGGGTCCAGGTGAGAGGATTCTCAGGAGGTATTTCTAAACTCTTAACTCCTGTGGGATCCCAGCGGATCCTTCCGAATGGGCACAGAATACTCCCGTTTCCAGGTCATCTGCTTCCCCAAAGGGGAGACAGGTAAGCACCACTGTACCCCTTTTACGAAGGAGGGCACAGCAGTGCCGCCTGTGGTTGCGCCAGCCTGGCTTTATATAGTGAGATCGTGAGCGAGATTACACAACCGTGTATTCTATTCTGAGCTCATAAACTAAAATGAAGTGCGCTCACTGGGAGCATCGTTACGCTATGTGGCAAGAGCAAGGCAAACGGATACATCCGAATGGATCACACAATCAGAACATCAGAGCTGGCAGGGAGGGACCTTGGCAATGACTATGACATACCCAGGTCCCCAGAATCCCTGCCCAGGACTCTTTCTGCCTTTCTGGGACACCCCGGGCGGAGCAAGATCAGCTCGTTGCGTGTGTGGCCGCCCAGAACACAGGGCAGCGTGCCACCTTTCGTGGGCTGGGACAAGAGTGTCAGTCCACGATAGCTGGCTCTCAGAAACGGGTGACACCAGACGGCGGCGCGCACGGCGGCCAGAGATGCTGTTCTCTGGCTGCGTTTCCTGAGCTCTTCTTGCATTTTAGTGGCCATTGCTGAGACACCTTCCCATTCCAAACGTCCTGAGAATATGTTTAATTAGAACTTGGCTGTGCAGCCTTTTAAAATAAAACAGAGGGGACCAGCTAATTATACCGCTCAGCATTCTGTGGCAAACATATATTTTTTAATAAAACACTTTCCTAACCAGAGGAATCCCTTGGGATACAAATCCTCATTTATTAGAAGTTTCCCAAAGGGACTTCAAGAGAAGACGCTTTATAAAGAAAAGACACAAAGAGAGTGGGGAAGTGTTTTCAAAGAGCTTTTAAAAGGTACTCTCGTTCTGAGGTTGCAACACAGATATTTTAAAGGTGCAACTTTTTATTTCAAATGCCTTGCGATCCTTTGCCTGTATTTTTGATAATGCGTTTCTGGGTTTGTTTTTGTTTTTTGTTTTTTTCCCTCCCCTGTTTGATTATTACCGCAAATGCCCATATTTCTCAATCTGGTATTTTTTCATAAGTACAATATTTAAATAAACAAGTGATTTTCTCAAAATGCGCTTTATCTCCTGCTGCTTATCCGCTCGCCTTGCTCTGGGAACAGCCCCCAGCCCCCCCACACGTGGCAGCCTGCACAGAACAGGCGGAGCGTGCAGCGCGGGCCGGGTGTGGGCCCTTCCCTGTGGTCTCTGCAGCCCAGGGGGGCCAGGGAGGATTTAGGGCCCCCTGCCCTGTGTCCCCAAAAGTCCTGGTCTGCCGGGGGGGGGGCATTTGCACTCACGAGGCAGCCCCAGTGGATGACGGTGATGACAGGGACAGCTCATGTCTGCTGGGGGTTTCCTTCATGCCAGGCCACACACTAAGGTATCTTCTCTCATGTAATCCCCACAATACGCACAAAATGTAGGTGTTCTTGCCCCATTTTGAAGATGACGACAGCAATATTCGAGAGGTAAAGAGACACCTGAGGGGTCTCCTGGCCATTAGAAGGGGTAGCACTGGAATTTGGACTCAGCTCTGCCTGCCCCAGAACTGGGTGCTCCGGGGCAGCGGCCCTGGGGTGCGCTGGCGGGTGGACAGCACAAGGTTTTCCTGGACTCCAGTGATCCTCCTGCCTCAGTCTCCCAAGTAACTAGGATTACAGGCGTGTGCCACCACGCCTGGCTAATTTTTTAAAATTTTTTTTATAGAAGCGGGGTCTCACTAGACTGCCCAGGTTGGACTCAAACTCCTAACCTCAAGAAGTCCTCCCACCTCGGCCTCCCAAAGCGCTGAGGTTACAGGTGTGAGCCGCCGCGCCCAGCCCCCAAGCCATGCAGTTCTAAATGTTATTGTAACCACATTTTAAAAGGCAGAAGAAACAGGTGAAATTAAGTTTAATATCTTTCTTTTTTTTTTTTTTTTTTTTTGAGACAGAGTCTCACTCTGTTGCCCGGGATAGAGTGAGTGCCGTGGCATCAGCCTAGCTCACAGCAAGCTCAAACTCCTGGGCTCGAGCGATCCTCCTGCCTCAGCCTCCCAAGTAGCTGGGACTACAGGCATGCGCCACCATGCCTGGCTAATTTTTTCTATGTATTTTTAGTTGTCCAGCTAATTTCTTTCTATTTTTAGTAGAGACGGGGTCTCGCTCTTGCTCAGGCTGGTCTTGAACTCCCGACCTTGAGCGACCCACCCGCCTCGGCCTCCCAGAGTGCTGGGATTACAGGCGTGAGCCACCGCGCCCAGCCCGGTTTGTGTTTATATTCTCCAAAAAGACAGGAAGCCAGCTGGAGCGTCCGAAGTAATGAGGACGCAGAGGGCAACTCATTCATTCATTCACGCGTTCACGATCGGTCCTTACTGAGTGCCCCGTGGGATGTCAGGCTCTGCTGTGGACAGTCAGGAAAGCAGGGCCAGTGTTCTCCCAGGCCAGACGATGGTGCCAACTGGGCACGCTCTCCCAGAGAGGATGACCATTGAAAGAAGAGGAAAAAATCAGTGCTAACAGAACTCTTTCCTGGTTCCAAAAATGACATTGTTCACAGTGGCTTATACTTTGGGGGACGCATGAGCCTTGTGTGAACAAAATCTTGTGAGCGCCTCAAACCTGGCCCAAAGAAGAGGCGACAACGGAGGCCGTGTGTGGAGAGAGGCCGGGCGCAAGGGGCGAACTGTACCGTTTCTGTCCCACCCCCTGACACAGGACCGGGACCCTCCTTTCAGCCTCCAGCCCCTGGGGACAGGGTAATTTCAGCCACACCTGATGTAACCTATACATCACTGTCTCCCTGACCAGCTCTCAAATTAAACTCTGATGTATAAAGTTAAACAAAAATGGGATAAAAATTGGCAGAGGTTGAAGAGGGTCAAAGTCGTCACAACCCAAGGTAGACTATTGGTCCCTTTGATTTATGTGATTCCATACACTTGGAAAAAATAAAATTATGCTTCTCCCTGAGACTTTTTCATTGAGCATAAGGCATTACTAATTTATTTTCAATGGACTCCCGGGTTTCTCAAATGGGAGAAGGGCTGTAGCCATTGTTTCTAGCGAAGATGCTGCAGTTCGACCTAAAACGCGGACTGAGATGGTGGGAAAGCATCTCGCGAAACTGGGATCTCCGGGCAGCAGCGTTGTTAATGGTGAGCCCAGACCGGGCGTCCGCCCCGCCTCATTTTCCTGTTTAATCCTCACAAACCTCTAAGGGGAGAAACACACCGAATTCATTGTCCCCTTTTGCTAGTTGAGGAAACCAAGGCTTAAAGAGACCACATGTCTTGGGTAAATACGAGCATGTCCACTGGGCGCTGGGACGCAGGAGGGAAAGGGACAAGCGTCCTCCCCAAGAGACCTCAGCTTCTGGCGAGAGAGCAATAATGACGTAAGATTACCAGGGCAGAGTGTGACTGTGGGCAGAATTCACCGATGGGAAGGAAAGCAAGTAGCATAAGGGAACAGAGAAATGGGGCACTGAAAGCCAAGGGAGGACTCTAAGGAGGGAAGGGACACGATCATATTTACATTTTTAAAGGGGAGCAAAGGCTGCTGAGTGGAGAATTGACTTGGGGGGACGGGGGCAGGATCGGGGGGCCGGTGAGTAGCTGTGCCCGTCGTCCCGGCAAAGCACCACAGTGGCTTGGCCAGGGCGGTGACGGCGGAGGCGGGTGAGGAGCTAAGACCTGTTTTCAGGATAGATCTGAAAGGGGTCTCTGTTCCCCTCCTCTGTGCTGGGCCACACTGGGGCAGCCGTCACCTGACATCGGGGGACAGAATCTTGAGCAAGCTGCTCCTCCGGAGGGTGTAAAGTTGGGAGGTGTCTGGGAGCCAAGACAGTGCTGGCAGGAAGCGGGGGTCCCAGAGAGGAGGGCACCCGGCCCTGGCGGGGGTGTGCGTGTCAGCTGTGATCTACGTCGTCATCTTCAGAGCCACGTGTCCGAGTAACTGGAAGGTTCATCTCCGGCTCGCCCACTTCTGTCCTTTCCTGAAGCTCCCCCACTCCGGGATCCGTCTCCGCCACTCCTGCTGAGAGCCGTGCTCACGGCCACGGTCCGCCTCTGCACCGCCCAGCCCGGGACGGGCGGAGCTGTTCCAGGACAGAGGCACCAGGTGTATGAGTTTCCATGACACAGTGTCATCTGGAGGGATGCTTGACGCCCACCCGCCTGGCGCTATGGGACGGATTTCGACACAGATGTGACCTCCATGGGCAGAGGTTGGGATGAGGTTTATGTGGCTGGGAAGACCAGCCTCCGATCTGTTTTCTGACGCAGACTCGGCTGCTATAGGATCTGCCTCGTACCGAGAGGTTTGAGGGGTTCCTAGTAGGTGCACAGCGGTGTTTCATCACGGCTTGGAGTGGCCTTTCCCGAACGGCTAATTGTGTTGCAGACTTCTCTGTGCTCATTTGCCGTCCTCACCTCCTTTTGAAGAGTGTCTCTCCACATCTTCTGCCTGTTTTTTAAATTGGGTTGTTTGTTTTCTTACTGTTGAGGTTTGACCATTCTTTATATATTAAAGATAGATGGAAGTTCTTTGATGAATACGTGATTTTCAAATATTTTCTCTCAATCTAGACCTTGTCTTTTCATGCCTTTAACTTTTTTGTTTGTTTGTTTGTTTGTTTTTTGTTCTGTCGCCTGGGCTAGAGTGCCATGGCATCAGCCTAGCTCATAGCAACCTCAAACTCCTGGGCTCAAGCGATCCTCCTGCCTCAGCCTCCCAAGTAGCTGGGACTACAAGCATGCACCACCACACCTGGCTAATTTTTTGTTTCCATTTTTAGTTGACTGGCTAATTTTTTTTTCTATTTTTAGTAGACATGGGGACTCGCTCTTGCTCAGGCTGGTCTCAAACTCCTGACCTCAAGCTGTCCTCCTGCCTGGGCCTCCCAGAGTGCTAGGATTACAGGCGTGAGCCACCACACCCGGCCTGTTTTTTTTTTTAATAAAGCAAAAGGTTTGAATTGTGATCATGGACACTGTCTTCAAACTTATTCCCACCTCTATTTATATGCATTTTTGAGCACCTACTGTATGCAGGATCCCTGTTAGGCAGTGGGCTCTAGGAGACTCATGGGACCTGGTGCTCATCTGTTAAGGGGGAGGAGGTGTCCAGTTTAGACCCAGAGCCCCGAGAAAGGCTTGGGACTCACTTAGGTTTTGCATCTCCAACTGTCCTCAGTTTCAGACCCACGCATTAGAATTACACCTATGACTCCAGTCTCACCCACCATCCTGTAAGTCGTTCCCTCCACCCAGGCGTTGGCCTCTTCCTCCTCCTCCCTACTTAGGTTAACCCTGCCTGCCTGGCAAAGCCCAGCTGGGTTAATCCATCGGGCCTGAAAGCTTCCCCAACCCAAAGTGCCTATCTCTTGATTGCCGTCTTCAATTACGTCCTCTTTTCTGCCTGCCTGGTAGGGTTTTGAGGATTAAATAATATACGAAGCATATAGAAATGCCCAGCACAGAGCCTATAAGAAATTATGTTTTTCATGCAAGTTGTTGTAAAACTAGATAAGTCCCCGAATCCCAAGAGCCCATCAATTTGAGGTTCCCTCTGATCCTGTTTGAGAAGCCTGCTCTAGAAGGGCTCCCTAAAATGCGTTAATAAGAACAAACTGGTTCACGTACAGCTGTCCCCGGGCAACACAGGGGCAGTTTCCCAGGAGCCTCCAAAGGCAGCATCTTCAGCCAAAGGAGAGCCACAGAGTTGGGATTTCCGGCACCTTGGCAAGCCAGTGGAGGAGAGATTTCTTAGCAGGGGCCTTTTGCTATTCCAGTGTCCTGCCACAAAATGGTAGCACAGACCTGGCTACCAGTCCAACAGGATGCCCTGGGTTTCTTATTCCAGAACAAGGACAAACAAAAAAGCAAACTAAATTCTGGAGTCCTGTTCCGCAGGCTCTATTCCCAAATGTTGGCTTCTAATGGGCAGCAGCTGCCGCCGGGGTTTCTTCTAGGCAAGTGATTCATGCCTTTGCTCAGAAATGATAAGCAGAACAAATGTTTGCTTAGACGTGTAACAGAGGGACAGTTGGAAAACAGGAGACTGGCAACTGGAAATAGTTTGCTGCTATTCGATCCATGACAATTAGTCTGAATTAGTCATGACTGGCCAGGCCTCTGGGCCGGAGGCAGAGCGGAGGGATCGACAGCTGGCCTTCCTGGAGGAGGGGCGCAGAGGGAACGCACAGAGGAACAGCTGAAGGTTTGCTCGGACCACCTCATAGCGACTCTCACCTGCAAAGCTGACTTACCCCGACCACTCCCTGATGTGATACCTGGGAGTTCTCCAGCCCAGAGCTGAGTCCAGAGGGGAGTATTTCATACACGCATGGCTGGCGCCTCTCAAATCCACTAACAATTTTTTACATGTTCAGAGATTAAACATTTAATAGGTTGTTTTTTGTGTGTGCCCATGGAAGGAAAGCTTATAAAATCCAAGCACCCACATTAACACATTTTACTCTTAGGGACGGCGTTACCTATATGGGCTCATCTGAGAAACATGTACCTTGATTGTGGAACCCAAAACCGGGACTGTTGAGTGGGATTTTCAGTCTAATTATATTTATATAATTTAAGATCTTACACCCTGTGTTATGCATATATAGCACGTACTCCTACAGTCATCCTCAAATACATTATTTAGCAGATATATCATAAATATTTCTATAAGAAGGAAGAAAAGCCAGATATATCATTTGATATTGGAGCTGAAAAGAGAGAAATGCTACATTTTTGTGAAAAACTTACCAGACTATCCTTGGCAAAGAGTCAGGAGGAGAAACAAAGGGTAGAGCCCCCCAAACCCCACTCCCCCCTCAATTTGGATGAGAAGCCCTCATGTCAGACGGCTCCGGGAATACAACTAAAGTCACAAGGAAGGCACCCACCGTCAGAGACTCCAGCACGGGGCTGAGCAGGGCATCAGCTGTTCTCGTAGCAAACACGAGTCGAGGCTAAATTTGAGCGTGAAGGATGGAAAAGCTCCACTCTCACGTCACAGGTGAATTTTTTGAAGGGCATTATTAAAGGCGAGTGAATGGTGGGACCATGAGCACTGTGACGGTGAGTCTCCCTGCGTGGGGCTGGCGCAGGGGCCGGGGGAGGGAGGGCAGCCTGAGCAGCCTGCGAGAGGGTGGCCGTCCTTGCTGGAGTGGACAGCAGGTGGTTTCCCTTGCATGCTGTCTCCTGGGTGGGGTAAAGCCACCCCCAAGGCTGATACAACAGCTAGTGGCCGCAGCACCTGGGGGCTGGGCCAAAGCACACCTGCAGGTCCAGCCTCTCGGTTGTCTCATCAAAGAAGCATGTGGATTCCTGCCTCCTCCCCAGTGTGGAGATGTATATATATATATATATATTATACTATATAATGTATACACATATATATAATGTATATATATTATATTATATGATATATTACATATATATATATAGTCCATAAGGATTAATCCAGGTGTCGGTCAGAGAAGAGCACTTCTCTAAGAGTCCTGCTGTTGCCTCAAGTTGAGAATCCTCTTGTTGGCTACTACACAGCTCTCCAGGTTTTAAAATGATATTTGTTTACCTTTTTCCAAGTATATAAAGTAACATAATACATATTCATAGTCAAAAACTTAAAAATTAAAGAAATAGATTTAAAAGTAGTATCATCTGTAATCCCTCTGCTTAGAGAAAATATACTGGTGCATTTGCGCTGGATTTTTTTATTAATAAATACTTTGTTACCTTATTTTTTTTCCTCCAACTGTCTCATGGAATACTACCTTATTATTGTGACATTATTTATTCACTTCCGTATCAAGAATATTTTCGTATCATTGCTGTTCTCTGGAAGTGATGGCTACATAGTATTCCACTGTTTGGATACTATTTATTTAACCAGTTCTTCATCATTGAACACGTAAGTTGTTTCAGTTGTTTTGCAATAGAGAGTATATACAAGTGAATGCTCTTCTATATAGGTTCTTGTGACTCTCTGATTATTTTCTTAGGAAAACGTCAAGACCTTTGTCGGACCAGTTGGGAAAGAACCTCTTTCCAGCCCAGGTTGCCCAGCTGGTAGGATGTTAGCTGGAAGCATCTGGAAGCCATCTCTGCCGCTTCTTGGAGAATGAAGCTACTGAGACATCAGAGAGGAGGAAGAGGAGAGACAGCTTTTCGATGTCGTTCAAATACCTGGGTCCAGCTATACCTGAACTCACAGTCCCTTTGTCTACCAATATAGTTCATCTACTCCAGTTTGAGCTGGTATCTTTCACCTGCTACCAAAACTGGCATCTAATGCAAGATGCGGTTTACACACAAGGCTGAACAGGGGTGCAATACGACGCTCAAATCTCTTTTACAGAGACCATCGAGTCTCTGATTAGAATCCTCCTGTGGAGCCCTGAGGTTCACTGTCTGTGAAGTCAGCCCATTTCCCTGCTGAAGAATCTGAGTGTTCCTAAAATGCATGTTCCCATACCTTTGATTTGCTGATGAACATTCGAGCATGCAGATGTTCCTACTGAGGCTGGCCAATGCTAACGATTTCCTGCACGCCGCCAATGACGCAGGGAGTTAACCCATGACTTCAGGGTGCATGCAGACACTCGATGTGCCCCCAGAACGGTCACATAAGGCTCGAGTCCCCTTGTCCTCAGTTTCCCTTCCTTTGGAGGGGTCTGTGAGAGAGGACTCATTCGGCGTGAAGCTGTGCTATCCACACTTTAGCAAACGTCTGCGGAATCCTTAAAGCAGTTTTTATCATAATAAAAATATTTTAACTTATAACCCCAGAAAGAGACAGGCATGGGAGTCTTTATAAAGTACGGAAATCCAGATGAGCATAATTTGAAAGTAATTTGAATTGTAATGAGTGTTTTTTTTAATGTAAACAGGCAGGAGGAAAAACTTGCTTGGTTCTAGTGCAGCGCATACACCCAAATATATTTCTTTTGATGGAAATCTTAAAGTGTCGAGGGAGCCTAAGATGCTGTAGGCGTCGGTGGCAGGAATTAACAAGGTACTTTCTGCAGCTGCAGGTTGGAGGTTTCGAGAGGATGGAAGGGCGGTCACTGTGCTTATGGTCCCCGGTCACTGAAGCTCCAGCTCCAAAATGGGAATCAGGGCCAGGACGTGGCTGGTGAGAGCAGTGACTGCTCTTTATAAAAACTTACAGAAAGGTGTGCTAGAAGGTTCTTAGGGTTAGGGAGGTGGAGGAGCCCTCCCAAACATCAGGCATCCGATAGCGCTCTGCACCTAACAGCTGTATTTATATTTACCTAACGCATTTATTCCACTGGGCTTGTTCTTTGTACTCACACACATTTATTTGAAAGGGGCCTTTATATCCTTACCACGGATGTAAAACCATGATCACTTGCTTTGACTACAGTGAAAATGAGAGCATTATTAAATGCTAGCTGGATACTTTCACTTGCCTAAAGCATTGAGCCTTACGCCTATTCCTTTATGGGGGAAAAAGACGAGCAGAATGCAAGAATGATGTTAAAGATAGTCTGGCACCAAAATGAGACCTCCACCTTGATGGGATGGGAGAGAGAGAGAATGAAGGCATTGGGGGGTGAATGTCTAACACGGTGTTTGCTGCTATGTAATGAGTCGTTCGTGAGCGACCTTAAGGATCCTCTATGGATAGAGTCCGATTTCTCCACTTAATAGATGGGAGGCTGAGGACCAGAGAGGGGGATCCCTCCTGCGGCCCCGGTAGCCTTCTGATTCCCACTCCCATGCCTTCCCTCGTTGACGTCAGTATTTCCACCGCCCACCCCGTCAGCTCTCAAGCGAATGGTGTGGTCCCTACGTACGGTGTCGCAGGCCGTCCAAGATAAATCAGGGCATCACTGCACTTCCCTGGAGGAAGAGGCAGCGTGTGCGTGAGCGCCCCACACAGGGTGTTCACACTGGAAACCCGCGAGGAGCCTGTGAGGCGCGCCGGGCAGGTGCTAGGCTGCCTGGGGAAGCCCTGCTCCATCTCAGAGACAGGAATACCCAGCTCAAAGCGCGATATTTTCTGGCTCGGAGTTTGGCTCTGAGAATGGCAGCTGTTTCTACCAAAGCAAATGTTGAAAATCTGTAATTTTCAGAAATAATCGCCAACCCTCGAAAACGATGTGTTTACACCCAGACTTCTCTGTGTGTTCGCCCTGCGTTCCCTCAGTGTCTGGTTGCAATTTTCTCCGCGCCGCACCCCGGGCTTCCTCCTGAGCAGTCTCCTCTGCCGCGGAGCACCAACGAACGCGAACAGACCCTGAGCGATGTCCAGCTGGGCCCCTCCCCAAGCGGAGCTGGATGATTTTGTGTTATCACTCCTTTATTTTTAAAATCACATCTATGCTTATGCAGGGAGCAAATTCTCAACGCCAACAGCTGGGCCACGGGAAGCTGTTCTACCTCAGGAGTCTCCATCAGCCCCTGTCGTAGCGGCCTTGCAACCTGAACCTTGTTTCAGAAGCTAATTAAAATGCACCTGCCCGGGCCTTCCCACAGTTATGGCGCCCGGAGCTGGAGACGCGTGTACTCTACATTTTAAAATAAGACTCACCGTTCTGTCTGCCTGAAGCCGCTGGGTGGATGATAGTCCTTGCTGGGTGATTGTCGCTTCTCCACCGGACATCCGTCTGCCCGCCGGCCACTCAATCAGCGGACCTTGAGGGCGCATATACTGCTGGCCGAGCCCCATGCAGGTCTCTGCCAGGAGGGGCGAGGTCCCCACCTTAAGGAGTGTGAGGCTCGTTGGGAAAGCAAGGCGCATATCAGAAAAGGCTTATCAAACGCGGGATACATAATAATCCAAGATGTTGCAAGATCACATCTGCCATCCATATGGCAGACCCCGCTCTGTTCATTTCCAAACTCGCTATTCATTAGCGCCCTCCGTGTGCTGATAATTCCCAAATAATCCCGCATAGCAGTTGTTCTGTGCCAGGCGCTGGGCCGAGTCGTGGGTACGGCGGTGCCTGGCGCGTGGCCTTGGTGCTCCCGGAGGTCACGTCCAGCTGGGAGAACAAATGATGCTTGGAAGAGACGCACGGAGTGACACTAGTCTCGGTGTGACCCCACTGCCCGCAACATGGGAACACAGTGCCCCCGAAGCCGGTGCTGTAGGGGGCGAGTCCATCACCAGCTCTCGCGAGACGGAACTGCCCCACGTGGGGCTTCGGTTCCGGTGGCTGCTGCACCAGCACCCCACAGCTGTGGGGATTTGACATCACGCTTCCTCTCTGGCGTTCTGGAGGCTGGCGGTCCACGGCCCGCATCGCTGGGCCCCCGCGAAGTGCCGCATCACCTCAGTCCCCCAGGGGGGTCCAGGGGACAATCTACTTCCTGCCTCTTCCAGCTTCTGGCATCTGCTGGCCTTCCCGGCCGTGGCTGGGTCACTCCAGTTTCAGGAACAGCATCTTCACATCTCCTTGCACTCCGTGTTCACACGGCCTTCACCTCCATGTGCATGCACATGCATGTACATGCATGTGTGTACATGCGTGTGTGTATATGTGTGCGTGCGTGTGCATGCATGTGGGCGTGAGTATGAAATTCCCCTCTGCTTCCCTCTTGCAAGGGGAATTGGCATCACATTTAGGCCCCACCAGGGCGATCGTTCCACCTCAAGATCCTTATCTTAATCACATCTACGAAGACCCCTTTTCCCCACGGGTGACATTCACAGGTTCCAGGGATTAGGACCCGAAGTCTCGGGGCCGGAGTTCCGCCTGCCACGCATGGTTTCCTCGGTCAGGCCGAGGCTGGCCTCTCAGATGTCGCCTTCCGTACGCGCTCCACACGGGCACGATCACTTGTCCCCTTCCTGCCACCTTTTGGCAACCTCCCCAGGACACGTGTCCTCCTTGGTAGGGGAGAACCCGGGGTCACGGATCGGGCCGCGGCTTTGTGGCTTCCCGGGAGGCAGGGCCCCCGGCCCCACCTCCTCCCGTGGGCGGGAGGTTTCCGAGAGCTAATCGTCACCCTGTAGCTCCTCAGTGTGGATGCCTAATCAGCCACGGACGCCTGTGTTCTGCGAACAGAAGGAGGGTCATGAGTCAAACGCACGCCCAGGGTCACTGCAGAAACACAAAGGGGGTGACGGGACGAAGGGCGGCAGGGCAGGCCCCGTCCCACAGGGAGTTAACCCAGAGAATTGTAGCAGCAACGCAAGCAGGCGGCCCCGGCCTGCAGCCCTCCCGGTGCCGACTCTGCCCTCTGTGGGGCCGCGGGGACGTGGGGCCCTTTCTCAGAGTCCCCCTCCTTGTGTGTTCCAGCGGCTTCACACCACACCCAGCAAAGCAAACTCTGCTTTCAGAACAAGCAAACCCAAGGACCTTGTGCTGTGACTCGATTTCCACTGCAGCGCTGCCTCCTGTTTGCACAGCCCCCACGGGAGGCCCAGGGCCATCCACGGGCTGGCCGGATGACGCCCATTTCCCAGATGAAGAGACTGAGGTCCGGGGAGAAGAAGTGGCCCAGCTGAGCATGCAGGCAGGGAGCCCCGGTCAGGGGTTCTCCACCGTGAAGTGCTGCCTTGCATGGCTGAGTGCTGGGCCAGGACGACCTGTGCTTGGGCAGAGCCTGGCTGTGCGTAGAAGGGAGAGGAAGGGCAGCCTTAGCCTTCCTGGATACATCAGGCTTGGCCTCCTTCAAGGAGCTGGGGGGCTTGAGGGCCCGACCACCCAGAGCGCTCACCATTCCAGCAGGCTCAGGGCACGGACCACTGGTGAGGCTCTCTGGGGACAGGGGTCCTGGGGGAGGGTTTCATAGACACACGGGGTGCCGAAGTTCCAATCCGGGCCCCTCCCTGTCACCCCCAACCACACGCCCTCTCTGCTATCGGTAAAACCTTCGAGTCACTGCAGAGAAGCAAAGACCATGGAGGCCAGCTGGGCACGGGCCTGGCCAGGCCTGATTCCTCCAGGAAGACCCCTCAGGTGATGGCGGCTGGAAGCTGATGGGATGAAGGAGGAGGCCCTGCCCAAGCCCCGTCTCGCCCCGTCTCCATGCTTAGAACTGACCCCGGGTGCCCAGGCTGGCGTGAGTCCTGGCGCTACGGGGTGGGAGGTCTGGGCAAGGGAAGGGGCCGCGGAGAACCCCGTCCCCACTGCACTTCCATGCGTCACCCCAGAATTGTGGCGCAGTGCTCTGACATGCCACGCACCTCTGCCCTTCTGTGACATCCAAATGCAGAGCCTTACCCTGGATCCGTCCCCACGCCCTGCACACCCACCCGCCAAGGCCTTCGTGTGACGAGCGTGAGGCGGAGAGGACCCCCCGAGGCGTCCACGCCTCCCCCTCCACCCCCTTCCTGCCCCTCCACGCCTGGCCTCCCCGGCTCCTCCCCACCCTCCCCTTGGGTGCGCCAAGGAGCGAATTCGCTCTTCCTCCCAAACTCCCGTAAATCTCGAAGTGACGGAGAAAGTTCAGTCCAACACTGGGGAAAACTGAATTTACCTTGGAAATGTTTTATTCCTCCAAAAGTTCACTTTGGCAAAGTCTAATGTATAGAAAAGCATGAAATACTAGGGCTCCGCTCGGCGCGCGTCGTGCTGCTAAGCATTAAGCCGCGGGGTCCGAATCCTGCCTCTCTCCATCAGCCACTCTCTCTCACTCAAATGCCCATCAATGTCCCCGCTAAATGGGAGGCTTCCGCGCATCGCATCTTATCATAATGTCACAAAACCCATAGAATTACAAATCAGGTTTAAGGCGGAAAACATGACAGCCGGCTATAAGTACACAAAAAGTGCATTAAATATCCGTCTTCATTTATACGCCCCCGTCCGACCCACCTCTCCGCCCAGACCCGCTCCGCGCGGCGCTCGGCTTGAGGCAGCCTGAGATCCATTTTAGAGTGGACGGAAAAATAAATGACGGCTCGTGCTGCACACGAGCATGGACAACCGTATAAAATATTTAAATAAAGACAGGAAAGAACAGAGGATTGCAGCGGAGCCTTTGGCAGACCCAGCCTTGGGGAATTTAGCAGCTTGAGATTCATTACGAATTTCGTCTTTAATGTTATGTTTAGTTCAATATTTTGTAGCACTCAGAGGTAAATCTCGGCGCGCTGTCTTCTCTCCCCTGGCTTCCTCTCCTTCGGTGTCTGAGCCTTCGGTTGCACCGGAAACCTAACACGTTTCCGATAAAATTGATTTGTGACGTCGAAACGGTGTCTGCTACCATGCCCCGATGGAAGGGCAGAGAGCTAGTGCAAGATTTGGCAAAATGAGGCGGTTGCTCTTGATTGCAGAACACACTGGCGTGGACCCGCAGACCACCTGCTGCGACAAGAACACGCTCCCTTTGTCCTTCCCTCCTGCGCTCTCCCGTTTAGACGTTCCAGCCTGGCTGGCGTTGCAGCTCCGACCGATGACGGCTGTTCTCTCCTCCCCAGAGAGAGTCATCGTCCAAAATACAGATGCCAAGGAGTTAGAGAAACCTTAGCGGTCTGTAATTCCTGTTCGGTTGCTCTCTCATTATGACTTTTCACCTGGAAACCTCTAGCTGGTTTGTAGCCTCCAGACGAAATTCTAAAAAAGGCACCTTTGCCCAAAGCTGGGGGTGGGAGAGGACCGGGTGACTGAGGCCGTTCTGCAGACTCCTCCGTCTTCTGCCCGGGGGAGTTAAACAAAGCCTGTCCTGGAGGCAGCCGGCAAGCTGGGAACGAAGGCAGCAGAAGTCACCTCTCTGCTCGACTAGCTCCTGGGATGTAGGACATTGAAGCCCCCAAGGAAAGGGCAGAACCCAAAAATTTCCGGATGATTCCGACGGAACTAAAATGGGTGGTTCTCAGTCGTCACACTAGGCAGGCTCCGACTTCTGACCTGGGAAGCGAGGGAGGGGTGAGCAAGGCTCGGACCGAAGTTCAGAGCGGCCTGAGAAATGGATCTGAACTCAGACGTCGGGAGGGCCATGATATTTCGTAGACGGAGAGTTCCTGGGCAAACGACCTTCTCTGTGGCTTGGTCTTTCCATATTGAAAATGGCTCTGATGCTTTTTCCCTCCTACTTTAATGGGGTTTCGGAGGATGAAGAAAAACATTTTTTCTGGCATTAAGGTTACCTGTACGCATGCGAAACAGAAGGAGAGAACTGGGGTGGTTATCTGAGTAATTTGTAACGAAATAAAGCACGATAGTTTTTAAAACAAAGATGTGCAGATACTTCAACGCGGGGACAAAAAGTACCCGAACAATTTAAGCACAAGTAGGTAGATGTCGGTGGTGGTTGCGGTTAGGTTTCTGTTTTGTTTTGTTTCTGATCTACTGAGATGGCTACTTCCCAGGATGCTGTGCAGATAAAGCCTGAGGTTACCAGAGAAAAGCAGAAGGACTCGGGCATCCGATAACACGAGTCCCCCAGCCAGACGGCAGGCTGGGGGTCCAGCAAACCGAGATGCGGGCAGAGCCGGACACGTAGAATTTAGGACCAGCATGGTGGCCTCTGGAACTTGTGTCCTGTCTGGCAAGAGAAATCACTGGGTTAAGATCATTCCAAATTGCCATTTATCCTACATCTATCCTCACCCAATGCTTGCAAGCATCAACTGTAGTAGCAAGAAAACAACAAAACTCTCCCGAGGAGGCCAGTGCCAAAGTGACACAGCTCAGTTCACCTAGTCAGTGAGTCTCATTCACTTGCTCTTTGATATGCTTTCTTGATTGTAGGAATATTTAGAAGACCGAGAACCCATTTGGCGAGTCCTGCATTTGAACAGGGAGGTATGATCTTCCTTCCTTTCCACCAGATGTTCGAGGGCCGATTTTATGGCACCGATCAGAGATGCAGGGGGCTGTCCTGTCATCACAGCTTAAATAGGAGAACGCAGACCGGGCTGGAGGACAAAGGGTCCTCTGGGGTCAGGTCTGAGGTCAGATCACCTGAGATGGGGGTCCTCGTGCAAGTGAGGGACGCACAGGGTGCTCGCTGGTGAAACCTGCAGGGGAAAGAGGGAGCCACGGAGGATGGGGAGAGAAGCCAGGCACAGACACAGGTCCGGCTGGAGTCTCGCCCCCCCTCCACGGGGAGCTCTGGAGTGTTAACGGCACCGAGAGTTGCACCACTTTGAAGCAGGGAGTCTGGGCTTCCATATTCCTGCACGAGTCCATCACTGGCTGGCTGGGGCCTTCTCAGGGGCAGGGGCTACTCCCCAGGATTAATTGAGGGCAGTTCTCAGGAGACACACGCATCCGTTGTCACCCAGGGCTGGCAGCAGCCAGAGGGAGGTGCGTGCCGCAGCCCTGCGAGGTGACCCGGCCAGGGCACTGTCAGCAACAGGCAGGCAGGACTACCCGAGCGAAATCTCATTCCACCGTTTTCCCACTGAGCCGAGATCTACCTCCCAGATCACGAGGACACGAGGTCAGGATGACTCCCTGAGCTCCGGTAAGTTTTCCAACATATCGGAAGATAAACACGCTCAGTAATTACGACGTCTTGCATCTTGGGAGAGGGAAGGTCACATCCAGAGCGGCGGAGAAACGGCTTTTGCCTTTATCCCACGACATGACGCCATCCCAGGTAACCAACCACCTGCTGTCAGATTCAATGAGAAAATGCACAGAAAGCATTTCACACGCTGTCTGGCACATAGTAACCACTCAATAAATGTTAGCGTGTTGTTATTTTCATTTTCCCGAATGGGGAGGTCAAACCAATTAGCTGAGCTTTTCTTTTTAATGAAAATTCTGATGAGATAATCATTGTGAGGTAGAGAGGCTTCGAAACCCCCGTTAACTGAGATGATTCAAATGCAGTTGATTAAGCTGAGGCAGCGACAGCATATAGATTTTCCTACAGGCCAACTTGGTCTGTGTAGTGGTGGCCACCAGTGTTAGGAAGGATTCTGAGGATGCATCCCGAAGTTTGCTGATCCGTTAGTCACGCCTCCCAGGCACACCGCAGACCAGGTGCGGGCATGCACAGTGTGTGGCACCCCTGCCTCTTGGAATAATCGGAATTCGTGGCTTTTATGAATCACAAACCTTCATGAAAGCAGAGTATGAGAGCTGCTTAGCTCCATCAGCAGTGTGTGTTAGACGTAGGGCTTTGCAGAGGTAAGATGGGAAAGAAGTTCCAAGAATGTTCTTCAACATCTATCTTCATCATTATCTGGCTTTTTCCAAGAAGGAAAAGGAGGAAAAGACCGAGAAGAAGGAAAAAATCTCCATGTCTTGCAGCATAATAAAACCGAAAGAATACGTATATGTGTATGTGTGTATAAACATACAAAACTACAGATAAATAAGAAAAAGATGAACATCTCCATGGAAAGACAGGCAGAGGCTAAGACTCCTTAGAGAAAAGCCAATGACCAGGCCGGGCACGGTGGCTCACGCCTGTAATCCCAGCACTCTGGGAGGCCGAGGCGGGCGGATTGTTTGAGCTCAGGAGTTCGAGACCAGCCTGAGCAAGAGCGAGACCCCCGTCTCTACTAAAAATAGAAAGAAATTAATCAGACGACTAAAAGTATATATAGAAAAAATTAGCTGGGCATGGTGGTGCATGCCTGTAGTCCCAGCTACTCGGGAGGCTGAGGAAGGAGGATCGCTTGAGCCCAGGAGTTTGAGGTTGCCGTGAGCTAGGATGACGCCGCAGCACTCGAGCCCGGGCAACAGAGCAAGACTCTGTCTCAAAACAAACAAACAAACAAAAAAAACCAATGACCAACAAACAAAAGCTGCTCGATTTCACCAGTTACCCACGAATGTGAGCTAAAACAGCATCATATGCTCTGAACAGGAAAAACCTTTGAATCCGGGGATTTGAAGCGATGGGAGGGCGTGGAAACCAGGCAGGGCTGCCCATCTCACACACCCCTGGGAGAGCGAGTTGGTAACATCTAGAACGACTGCACACAGGCAGACCTTTTGCTACTCTGGCATTTCCACCTCTGCGCG
Organism: Indri indri; assembly: GCA_004363605.1. Lineage (NCBI taxonomy): Eukaryota > Metazoa > Chordata > Mammalia > Primates > Indriidae > Indri > Indri indri. The sequence continues at coordinate 98,475 of RJWJ010000375.1, read as the reverse complement.
TATCCTCTAGGCACGCTCCGTTCAAGGAGCCCCCGACAGGATGCTCACCTAGCATAGCGCAGGAACAGCAAGCGCCGGAACCAACCAGACAGCCCATCGGCAGGGAAGCGGGAAGACGGTGAACAGACGTAAGACTGCAGTTCGTCTCAGAGTAGCAGAAAGGACAGCGTCTGCGTCGTGTTTGCATAGAGAACAACGGCGGCAAGGACAGCGGCCACACCCCCCCGCCAACGCTATGTGCTTTCTGTCCAAACACAAAGGCCGCGTCTGGACGGCCACACGCCCACAGACGGGTATGATCATATGCACATAATCTATGCGGGCATTGGGATGGGGAGGCTCAAAGTGGACTTTAGCCTTAACTATGATGTTTTAATATTTTATAATAAGAAGGAGTTCGTGTATTCGTTGAATGATTAAAAGTTGATTTAAAAAGAGCCTTGACTCCTGGACTTCATACAATTCAGGCAGGTAGCAGGGGAGGTCAGCTGGATTATTGAGTGGATGTTCCCCAGCAGCTGAGCTTGAGCTCCGGTTTTCTCTTTTTCCTGTGTGTGGTGCATGTTGTGTTTGTTCCCGTCTCAGCTTTCTCCCGGCCTCTCTGCCAGTGCAGTGGTCATGCCCGGGAAAGGGTTTTTGCGACATGGACGGCCTGTGTTCGTAAGATCCTGTGATCCCGGGCAGGGGCGTTCTTCCGTAGCCTCTGACCCAGGCTCACTCATCAAATCACCCGATCGGCGAAGATATCTTGAGAACCTGCGTGTCAGGGATGCTTCTAGACTCGAGGGATACAGAGAAGGCCACAGTCCAGCCCCCTGGTGGTTCTCAGTCTAGCAGGAGTGGATGGGAATGGAAGCACAGAGTGGCAGGTGCTGTTGGGGACAGGAACGGAAGGTGTTCTGGGCACACCGTGGGTCATTTAGCCTGGGGAGAAGCTTTCTAGCTGAATCCGTCCTGGTCAGCGTGAACCACACATGAGAAAGCGCAGAAGCGTGAGGAACCCAGTGCTGCCTTCTTCAAAACGGTGCATTTCAGAGGGGTGGTGTTTCGTAAGGGAGGGGGTTCTGGGGAGAGCCGTGCAGGTGGCAGGCGCAGCCGCAATCCACGGGCCCCACGCACACCTCCACGGCACTCACGGAGCTCGTATGTGGGCCGTTCCTACTGCCGGCTCCTCTGGCCACAGAAGCCTGCCTGGCCTGCTGCAGAGGCAGCTGAGAAGTGCCATGGGGTCAGCATCCCCGGGGGTGGCCCTCGCTCATTGGGTGGGACCACTCTGTGGCCCATTCCGGACAGTGTGCCAGGGGTGTTGGCACATCTCAGTTCCAGGTGCCCACAGCGGCGACCTGCTCAGGAACGCGTCCCGCACTGGCTGCCTTCCCCTCCTGCCTCAGTTTCCCTCTCTTTCATGATGCCTTCTGACATTAATTCTTGCACTAGTGTCCTTGTCTAAGGGTTGCTTCTCCATGAACCCAGCCTGAGACAAGCCGTATTGTGAGACGCGCTCACCCTGCGTGTGTGAGTGACCGTCCCCTTCACGAGACGCGTCTGCGTTCCCCTCGGTCTGTTCCTGCCGCGTGGGCAGCGCCAACGTCAGCTCCCTCCAGCCCGGACGGCCCTGCCCTCCTGCACCCCATCCCGGGCTCCGGGTCGCACCCGCGCCCCTTGTTTACCAAATGTTCGATTTTGGTTATGTTACTATAAAAATCGAGCAGCTGGCAATTCCAGCTTGATTAGCAGGTCTCCAGTTTTGATTAGCAAATTACCGCGGTAATCAAAGTTAATTCTCATCACAGTGCTCGGCAATGGATTTTGTATTTTGCAGGGAAATGGTTTTCCGGGGTGGAGAACGTTTCATTAAAGATAAGACAGGAAGCAGGTGAATACCGGCGGTATTGCGAGCGGGCACCTGAGAGACCCCTCTCCCCGTCCCACCTCCAAATGGGCCTCTTGCTGGGATCAGGGAGCCTGGGCCAGGCTTCCTGAGAAACACCCATCCACCACCCAGGGCTTCCGGAGTGTCTTGGAGAACCCAGGGAGACACTCCTTGCAGGTAAGAAACCCCAGCTGCTGGGTGTCGAGGGGCCAGTGCTCAAGATCGGAGGTGCCTTTGGGTGGACAGATATCTTCAAATGCCTCGGGGGTGTGTGAGGGAAGACAGGCTTCCATCAGTTCTGGTTCAGGGGCAGCATCTCCACATGCCACCCCAGGGGACGTCGCCTTCTCCAGGGCACGGGTGGCATCTGGGGAAGTGGTCAGGAGTCCCGGAGACACGCGGGCTTGAGAGAAAGCTCTTGGGATGGTGAAACCTTACAGCCGAATTTCATTTCTGATTTTGCCCTGGGTCTAGATTTTGGTCCGTGGACCCTGCACAATTTGGAATGAAGGTGTCCTGTGCCCACAGATAGGAACGGGACCAGAGAGGAGGGAAGCTGGCCCAAGCTCCCCCAGGATTGCTCCATGAGCTCATTGCTCCACCTGCCAACGCCCTGTCCTGCAATCATAAATGTCAGCAATGAGTGCTTCACCTCCAGAAGGTGACATTTGTTTTTAGCATCTCTTTTGGGGCAGGGACACCATCGGTCCATAGAAATCAGGGAGGACTTTGTCAGCGGGAGTGATGCATGGCAATGAAGGTCGTGGTCGTGGGGATGTGCCCTCACCCCGTCAACCCTCTGAGCCGGAAGGCAGCTGAGAGGTCACCCTGTCGCCCGATCCCTCCCTCCATGCATCCGCTCACCCACACGCCCACACACGCCCTCTGGACCAGCTCACACAGCTGCGTGTATAGACGGCGCAGGTCTACCACAGGCCCCGCCCCCTCCTCCACGCAGCGGGAACTGACGGGTGTCCCCATGTAGATTCTGTTCCGGGGTCTCTCTCCCCAGGACCACCGGGCAGGGAGATTAAAACCCAGACCTTGACCTTAACTTGCTCACCTTGTATTCTGCTGGTCTCAGAAAGGGACATCTTTCTTGGTGTCTCCCCTTCCCAGGTGACTGTCCCCAGTTTCTGGAGTCCCCAAAGCTTATTAGCAGCTTCACAAAGTGGGTGTGGGTGGGGTGGAGCCAGGACGGGGAGCAGTTGGAGCGAACTCTTCTGTCTGGAGAGGAGATTGGGGTGTCTGAATTCTCAGCACCCCCGTGGGGCCACACCCCCCAGGAGCAGACGTTTGCTCTGGGGGGAGCCCAAGAAGTGCCCAAACCTCACGTCGAGGAGGTTTGGTTAGGCAGAAAGTGAAAAGCTTTTTTCTCCCGGTTACAAAATCTGGGCGACCTAAGAACTCAGACCTCTCCGGCAAGATGTCAAACCTTCATCTCCTTGCCTTTTGCAGCCACACAAACCCACCCACCCTCCAAGTCTCCCTTCGATGACAGCACCGTGACCTGCTCCTCTGGAGCAGCAGGAATCAGGCCCCATGAAACAGACAGAGCCCCGGGGAAAGCAGCAGAGTCCAGGAAGATGGAAGCACTCGCGGGTTTCCCTGCCTAAGATTGGTGACGTTCTCACACTTGTCCAGGTGGTAGGGCCAGGAGAATTGTGTGGGGGAAACTGAGGCTTATGAAAGGGTCCCAAGGTTACTTCTCAGGCTGAGCCAGCAGGCTGGCTGGACTCCCGCCCCATCCAGCCTTGTCTGTCTCTGGCCCGTCACTTACCAATTGTGTGACCTCGGGCAAGGCACTTTCTTCTTTGCACCTTTGTACCTCCGCCTCCTCATCTGTAAAATGGGTATCATAACAGTCATTAATTCAAGATGATACATGTAAAAGGCATTCACCTTTTATAACAAAAGTGCTTAAATGTTACCCATTATTGATTTTCTACAAGCCACAATGCTCCAATAGGCCAGCCCGACATACAAATCTCTGCTTGTGTCGTGTTCGCTGATGAGCTGGGAGCCACAGCAAGCCCAGAGTCGAGGTGGGGGAGCATGGACAGTGGGGACTCTGATTCACGGGGGCCATTAATGGAACAATCTCCCCGCACATGCCTTTATTATTACTCCACTGTTAATTTTGGTGTTGATTATTGGTGTAGCAGATCGTGCTAAGCGAGTGCTTTTCTTGTTTCATTCCGGAATGAAAACATCCCTGGGTTATCGTTTCACCTGTAATTCAGTTAAAACACTTTGACTAACTCAGTGCCAACGTGACTGTGAGTCCGGGTGTGCTGTGTGTTTCCTTCACCAGCAGTTACTACAATGTCTGGGTCTGATGTCTAACTTCTTTGTCCCTCCCCCTCCCTGGAGCGTTAAATTCCCTTTTTTCTCTTTCCTGTACCATTTGTCTTGGCCTCAAGCATCAGTGGGATGAGAGCGGCAGGGGAAAGAGGGCTGTCCAGTGGCAGAAGAAGATGTCTTTGGGGCAGATGGAGGATCCGTGGACCACACACTTCCCTGTGGGCTGTTACATAGGAGGAAACAGTAGTTATACTGAAATACACAAATTTGCTTAGTATTGTGCAAATTTCCCTTTGTTGATTACTATCCACAGAGAAAAACACCATCATGCCGGGGCCTTTTTGAAGTTGTTAGCGTATCATCCTGCAGATAGACCGTAGACTGAAAACCCCGGAACAATGACTTCTGGCATTGTCTTCCACTTAGTGATTGCAGTTGATGTCATTTTGCCGAACAAAATTATAAGCGAAATGGATGTTTTGGGTCAGAGTGTGGCAAGGAATATACAGCTGCATTTCCTTCCATAAATCTGCCCTCTCGTGCCCAGACAAAGATGTACAACCCTGAGGTGATTGACGTTTTCACCACTAAATTATACTACGTCTGTTTCTAAAAGAAATGTCTCCATTCCGAAATTAGCTAACCATCAACATAACATAAAATAACTCGGACACGGTGTCATTTCACAGAGATATTGATTCATGCAGACTTACTGGATTAATAACCGGTTTCCCATAAAAGGAGTGGTCACTATGTCTTTGGTAGACAGAAAAATATACACTTTAGAACAATACATATTGGTACGTTTAAGTCTGATTGCCGAGATCAAATAAACAGAAGAGTTTTCAGGGGCGACGTTGCAAATGAAGAGAGAGGTGACAAAAAGCAACTTACAAATGGATCTGGGGGTGATGGAAAGCTCATAAAAAAAGACAACTATTTATTTATTTGGGGCATTTGATTTTACTCCATCGGATTACACAAAGCTCTAATTTTTCACTGCAGTCAATCTGTATAAAAGTTCGACTGGTGGAGGAATATATTTAATTCTCAAATGCCTTTGCTTTCAACCCCTGCTTCTGCGAACTTGAGCAACCTTTGGTGTCCTAACTAGCAAAGAGGTTTGGCTTACGTTGGAGCAACCAGAGCTGAGAAGATATTAAAGCTGACGGGTGATTTACTTAGTTCCTAACGACAGCCAATCCGCTCTTTGCTCCTCAAGGACTGGCTTTGCCAATACACGGAGAAAATATGTTTCTTCACACTTTTTTTTAAGTGTGTTTTCTTCAATGAAGTTCCATGGTAATAAAGTAATTGAAATTAACCTTCCTGGTTACTCGCGGCTTTTAGAACGAAATTCAAACTCCTTGCAAGAGACCGCAAGTACCTGTCACGGCTCAGCGCACCTATGCCTACCCACATCCTCCTCGCCATACCCAGGGCCAGCTCTGTGTGTCCCTTGAGCATGCCATGTGTGTGTCCATCACTGTCCTTTTGTTGAGACTTTTCTTCCAGCTCTTCAGATCCCTGCATTCTTCCTACTCTTTGGACTTTTCTCTTCAAAGACAGCTTCCCTGGCCATCTAATTTTCTGGAAGAATACCGGACTCTCTGGTTTCCAATTTTATTGCATTACGGTGTTTTAATACTATCATCTCCTCCCACTGGATTATAAACCCCTTGGGCGAAGGCGGGGGCTTTACGGGTCTGGCTGGTGGCTGCATCCCTGTGGCCGGCACGGTGCGGGGACGCGGAAGGCACTCCGTAACCGAGCGGATGCATTTCTGGGAGGAAGATTCAGAAACAGAAAGTTATCATCTTGACTCGATTCCAATTTTCTGTCATGTCTTTAGCAGGATAATTGTCTTCTTTGTATCGTAGTTTCTCTTCCTTTAAATAAGAAGAGTGGTGTTCATTTGCTGCCCGGAAATGGTGCACGGGTTAACTCATTGTAAGACAACACAAAACAAAACAAAATAAAGCTATCCAGTTACTTATTTGCTTTTAAAGTACTTTCCTGGAGTCTTCACAACAGGATTAAGAGGTAAGAGTTTGTTCTTGCACGGCGCACCTTTGGAAAGGGCCACGTGAGCTTTCGGGGCTCCAACAACTGATTTTCCAGTTTGCCTTCCGCTGTGGAAACAGATCACCGTTTCTGCGGTTGAACACGAGATTAAGTCGTTGTATTAAAAATGAATATTTTAAAGCACTGAAATCACATGCCATGAGATGGCCACCCAAGGAGAGACACATGTGGGAATGAGCCCCAGAAGGGACTGTGACTCATGGTTCCCCTTTTATGTTCGTTTCTGGGCAAATCTGATCGAGTGAGCTGGTGGGTAGGGCAGCCTATACATCAACCACTGTCATCCTGTCTCTGGCCCCATCCTGCCCAGGTGGGCATAGGTACCTGTGCCTTCATCCAACGGTGCTCATTCCCCTGGAGCATCAGGCTGCCCCAGGTTGTTGGTACGTGGCGGGATTAATTTGCTCCTCTGGAGAGTGGAACGGACAGTCAGTGGACATCCCGCTCCCTGGGGGCATTTGCCGGCTGTCGTCCCATCTGGAGGGGACAGAGGGGAGAGTTCCCTTGAGCATCTGTCTCCAGGTGAGAGACGTAGCCATTTGGCAAGGTCTCAGGAACAGTCTAGAATCCCCGCTTACTGCCAACACTGGGAAAGCCTTGCCCATCCCAGATTCCTGTTTGCTTTGCAGGTTATCAAACCCGAAACATCTAAGGCAGCAGGATTTAAAGACTTTCCTAATAGGCAGAATCTGGAAATGACGTTGTGAAATTGGAACCAAACAGCCTCTATTGCTACTGCCTTAGGATTCTAGAGACGTGAAGTCAAGCAGTATTTATTTAATAGTCTATAAACTCTGGTCCTTACCTGGCAGGTTAGCAGCTCCAGAAGAATATTTCTGCACAGAAGAGCTGGAGCCAACAGCTTCGGCTGTCATTTACCTTCGCACGGCTTTGAGCTGCTGTCCATCTTGGGACAAGGAGCGAAGTATGATTGGCAGACAAAGACTTTTAAAAAGATTAGATACCTGGGCCGGGCGCGGTGGCTCATGCCTGTAATCCTAGTACTCCGGGAGGCCGAGGTGGGTGGATCGTTTGAGCTCAGGAGTTCGAAACCAGCCTGAGCAAGAGCGAGACCCCGTCTCTAAGAAAAATAGAAAGAAATTAATCAGGTAACTAAAAATACATAGAAAAAAATTAGCCGGGCATGGTGGCGCATGCCTGTAGTCCCAGCTACCCGGGAGGCTGAGGCAGGAGGATCGCTTGAGCCCAGGAGTTTGAGGTTGCTGTGAGCTAGGCTGACGCCACGGCACTCACTCTAGCCAGGGCAACAGAGACTCTGTCTCAAAAAAAAAAAAATAGATTAGATACTTGCTAAACTTCATTTGCAATTGGTAAAGTGAGAAGCTGGTTCAATCCAGCAAGGGTTTACATAACAAGGAAAGAAGGGAGGGAGTGAGGAGGGGTCCAGGGAGGAAAATCTCCGCTGGTCGCTCCCTGCAGCTCACTGCCGCTGTCCGGGAACCACCTCCCCAATTTTTCTACCCTGGCTTCCTTGTGTATCCCTGACCCCCACGCCCGCAGCGATTCTGTAATTTTCCTTCCATCCTTCCCGAAGCTAAAAGACACCATGGGCGGGATCCATGAATAAAAGTCGTTATTTATCGACGCCGGTTTTGGGGAACATTTTTCCTTCTGATTCATGAACCGCTCTTCTACATTCGAAAAGCAGTTCATAAATCGTTCAGCGCCAGCAGAAATTAATAACAATGAATCCATTTGCATAAAATGGCCTCATCCTGCCAGGTGCTGATAATATTTGAAGCTGGAATCTCTTTGGGAAGCCGCAAGGCACATGTGTGTGTCTTCCCAAATCATCAGACCTCACACCGTCCTTTTGTGAGTCGAACCAAAAGGGTCGCTATTGAGCATCCAGTCTTGATCACTGGGAGATGCTATTTGAGAAACTGGGAAAAGACAAAAAATAAGAGAAATATTTCAGTGTCTTCAAGAGGGTCATTTCAAGCCATGTAAGAGTTTGTGTCCAGTTGAATTAACCCTTTGAGTAGTTCTGAAAAAGACACCAATGCGCAGAACCCTTAGTTCCCAAGAAAGATTGTCACCATTTGGTGACTCACCTGCCCACACACGCACAAGCAGAAACGTACACAGAGCTCCCAGAGCAACAAAAAAACGAATGCATCCATTGGAAGCTCTATTTTCCAAAGCATGTGACAAGCAGCACAAATTCTGCTAGAAGGAGGTCTTCCGTGGAAAAAGAGGACCGTGATCCGATGAAGGGCGTGGCATCTGGTTAAGCCCAACGAGACAGGACGCCCGCCTGAAGCAGAGTAGCGCACTCAGCAAACGGACCGCAGGGTTTGGCAGGCGGTTTTTCCTCTATTTCATCTGAGTTTTCCCCACGCAGGAGCAGAGTTAAGCTTGCACACTTGCTCAGTGCTCAGAACTCTGTTACCACCAGTTCCCACGTGGCCCCGTTCTTGTTTGGTGGGCTGATCCCGCCGTACCCTCCCGCACTGCCGCTGTTTCCGTAGGAATCTGTGGAGTTCCGTTAAATGTGCATTTTTGTTTTATTTGCATGTATTTTTAATTCGCCCCAATGGCATCGTGGTATTTATTTCATTCTGCACCTTCCTTGTTTCAAGAAGCAGCACGATTTTCACAGGTATTCGCGGCGCTCTGCAAACACGAAATCCGTGGCTTTGCCGTGATTTCACGTGTGCTCGCACCGTCGCTCTGGGAACACGCAATCTGCCGCTTCTGGTCCTGCACGGCATTCCCTAAGGCCACCGTTCTCCAGGGGAGGGCACCTATGATGACTTGCTTAAGGCCTTGTCTCCTTCACAAAGAGGACTTAGTAAAGGCAGCTACGGGTGTTACCTGCCCTTGTGCAACCTCAGTGAGAGGCGGAGGATGCTTTCCAAACTTGTCTGACAATGAGTCTTTTCCTGGTGGATTGTTTTAGGTAGCTGAGGTCTGGAGGAGCAGAGAGGGCCAGGTTGGAGCTCACCTGGAGCAGACTCCGGTCGGGGTCTGACAGCTCCGTCTTTCCCCTCCTATGACCTGCCTGGTGTTCAGTATCCCCCCTTCTGCACAGAGATCTCGGACTCTCTCAGGTAAGATCAGATCTGTTAATAAAACAGCTTCAATCTTTCACAAAGTCTTGCTGCTTCTTATACCAGCCACAGTGCGTTTTGCCAAAGATTTTTTTTTTCTTTGTTTTTGAGACAGAGTCTCAACTCTGTTGCCCGGGCTGGAGTGCCGTGGCGTCAGCCTAGCTCATGGCAACCTCAAACTCCTGGACTCAAGCGATCCTCCTGCCTCAGCCTCCCAAGTAGCTGGGACTACAGGTATGCGCCACCATGCCGGGCTAATTTTTTCTATATAGTTTTAGTTGTCCAGATAATTTCTTTCTATTTTTAGTAGAGACGGGGTCTCACTCTTGCTCAGGCTGGTCTTGAACTCCTGACCTTGAGCAATCCACCTGCTTCGGCCTCCCAGAGTGCTGGGATTACAGGCATGAGCCACTGTGCCCGGCCTTGCCAAAGATTTTTGCCTCTAATTTTCAAGTGTCTGTCTGGTAGGAAGGGAATGGAGTGTGTGCGACTCTGACTCACTTTTACGCTGTTCGGGAAAGCAGCACTCAGACAGCCTTTTGAAGGCATTTCTCCCGGAGAGGGTGCCCCATTGCTCGTCCGATTGGCAGAGGCAGGTACAGGAGGCGCCCACACTCCAAAGTCTTTCCAGACGAGTTTGGAACTTGGCCAAACACCTGGCAGGGTCACATGTTCCAGTCTGAGCAGCTCACAGTGAGTGTGAAAGGTCGTTAGGAAAGACGTGTCTTTGAGCTAAGGTGATGAGCACGTGCTCTCCCGTTACCACCCCTGGGACAGCTGCGTGGAATGGGACCGCTGGTGGCTCTGGTCAGAGAGAGAGTGTTGCAGAATGGCACGGCGCCTGGTTAGCTCCTGCTTCCTTTACGCTATTTCTTCAGCTGCCACCATGAACCCCAGTAAAAAACCAACGACTACTGACATTGCCAATGCCGGCTCTACCGCAGAACACGGTGCCTGCTCAGCTTTGCCGTTGACTCACCTGCACCCGCCTGTCTCACCTTCAGAGCTGCCCTGGGACGTAGGCATCTCATCACCTCCATTCTGCAGATGAGCAAGCAAAGGTGCGCCCCCCCCCCCACACCTCAGCACCCACCACCGTCTCCACCATCCTCAGCACCTACACCTGCCTCCATCACGTCAACACCTATACTGACAGGGTCGATCAGAGAGGTGAGATGACAGTAACATCAGAACACTTTATAATCTACTCAAAAAACTATGGACAAAAATGACAGATTGGGGAAAGACATTTGCAGTTTCTTTGACCGATGGGGGATTATATCTAGGCAATGCAACAATACCAGCAAACAAAGAACAAAGAAACCCCAAGGAGAAAGGAAATAAAATACTTGAAACAAAAGAATGATGTCAAAATGTTAAAAGTAAATATATAAAATATGCTCGAACCCATGAGTAAGCAGAGAAATGTCAACCAGAACAATGAGTAGGTGCCCCTGAGTATCACCGGGCTGGCACAGCTTAGGCAGCTGGGTGATGCTCGGCGCGGATGGCCTGTCGGGGGTAAGGGAACTGTCACGTGGAGCGCGTGGGGGATCCAGGCGTTCTGGAACGCAATCTGGCAGAGGTGAGTCAAACTGAGAATCTTCAGCCCCTCTGACCAAGCAATTCTGCTCCTCAGTGCACATCCCTAAGGTCCACAGAGACACCTGAGCACAGGTGTTCATCGCAGCCTCGCACGTGGTGGTGCAGAGCTGGATTCACCCTGATGTCTGCCTCTGGGGTGGGGTGGGGAGGGCTGTCATCTGCTGGACGCCCACCCTGGGGGTGTCAGGCAGCATCGCAAGGTGCAGGCTGTGTGAACACACAAAACAGCAGGCACAGGTGTAAAGCCGCAGTGCACAGGGAGAACAGAAACAGAGGGAGACAATCATTACATTGCCATGGCCACAAATTATCCAAAATATTTAGCAATCTCTCTTGCACGAGAGGAACGGGAGCAGGTTCCCACAATACTGACCCTTTAGTAGTTGGACTGTAGGACGTTCAAGGGACTGCGGGGAGGGCTGGGGTCACCAGGGTGGTGGAGGACCCTCTGGGGACCAGGGGTGGTGGCACTTTGCCAAACAGGACAACATTACACTAATAACACCATATTGATATTTTAAGCGCAGATCAGGCTGTACTGGTGGGTTCTGGCTGAGTGTCGACCTTGGGTGGAAGCCCCGAGTGCCACACCCCTGGTCACAGCTGGAACAGAGCACGAATCAGACAGGCAGTGACAGAGACCAGGTCCCGTGACAGCGGCTCAGACTTGCAGGGCACAGCGGGGTAATGAGCTGGGGCGAGACAACAGGACACGGCAGAAAGGGTTTTTTGTTTTTAAATGCCTTGACCCAAAGGAGAAGCTGTGGATGGAAATTCAGACACTTTGAAGACTCCAGGAGCTGAAATTGTTAGCGTGTCAGGAAAGACCTCCCCGGATTTCCCAAGTGACGATAGCATAGGCACCACCTACTCATCTTCACGTGGGTCCGACCCTGCCCACTACGTCCCCAAGGGGTGACAGACGACTCCTGTTCAGCCACACCCTCAAAGCCATCATCCCCTACAGGTGTGTCCCGTAACCGTCATGCAGGCAGGTGCGGGGTGTGGATTTGCGGTTTGCAGTAGCTGTGGTTTGCAGTACTGCGGTTTGCAGTAGCTGAGGTGCCGGCCAGCGAAACCGGGTTTGAGACCCAGCCAGGCTGAGGGGCCGCGAGTTCCAAGAAGGGGGCTGGGGAGGGAGCCCCCGCGTCTTCAGATCAGAGGTGGAGATGCATCTGTCTGCTCATTCCCAGATGACGGGGACATAGTGATCCTGTGGTTCCCTGGCTCGCAAAGGGCCGGGAGCAACAGTCAAGGCAGTGAGTGCGAGAGACGATCAGGCCACAGTCCCCATCGTCGGCATGAGTGGAGTCCAAAGCATCTGGCCCCGTCGCGGAGGCAGGAGAGTGCTGGGCATTGCTGGGCGCCTTCCAAACACACTCAAATCCCGCGGGCATCACGAGCGTTCCCGAATCCACGCTGCTCCCGCCGCCCCTTCTATTTCCGTCTGCTGCAGAGCGCTCCTTTGCAAATGGTGGAGAATTTGCATTTATCAGGAAATTGCTTACTTACTCTAATCAGCTATTTTTAAGGTTTTATTTTAGCTAGATAATGAATAAGACCAAATTGATGGCAGGCATGAAATAATTTTAACCGATACCTTCGGAAGTCCATAATGCCAAATATTGGAAAATTATATGTAGGGGAACCTAAATAATGAGATGTTAAAATTTCTCGGATCCGAGAAACTCCTCTGTTCATTCCGTCCCTGTCTCCTTCAGCCTCACGGTGGGAGGCTCCATCTCCGACATCTTTATATATGATGTCCTCATTTCAAAATGCCACCGAACCTTCAAGTGTACACTTGCGTATGGTCCTTGAATACAAAAATACTTCGATCGAGATTTTCATAGGTTGGTGCGGCCAGCCGGAATGTGCAGAGGAAAATGGGGAGGGTTAGCTTGGGACCCACCCGGGAAGGCGGAGAAGATCCGGGTAAGGAAGGGAAGGAGACCAGCGACGGGTGCGGATGCATCCGGAGATCTGAAGACACGGCAGGAGAGAGTGTCCTCTCTTCCGTCACCTGGAGCAAACGCAGGTGAGAGAAAAGCCCTTCTCCTGAGACTAAGGGCCTCAAAAGATGCTCCAAGAGGAACAGGTACGCTAAGACGGGTACCCTGTGAACGCCATGTGGCTGGTCTCCCGTGTATCCAGAGGAGGAAGAGGAGGATGGCCCACCGAGTGCTGGGAGGTGACTGGGATACACGGGGTCAGTGTGAAGACCTGGGGATTCCGTGGCCACTGCCCACTGGTTTTCTTCACTGTTCTAGTCTCTGACCAAAGAGAGAAAATGGAAAATTTGCACGTGGGTTAAAAAGAGCCAAGGGAATCCGCATATAATAAATACGTGCATTACTTGTTGTCCACTGTGTGTCAGGAGCCGGGCTGGATGCTTTACCGACCTCATCTGACTTGATTATTATAGTGACCTATACATTTGATATTGTCATGCCTTTTTAAATATTTTATTTTAATTTTTTTCTGGTTTTGTTGAGGTGCAATGGACAAATGAAATGATACATATTTCAGGTGCCCGACCTGAGAATGTGATATACGGATTCACTGTGAGATAATCACCACGACCCAATCAGTTAATACGTCTTTCGCTTCACATAGTGAAGCCTCGCAGCCACGCAGAGTGAGTGGCCAGAAAAGTGGCCTCCTTGGGGACCTCACGTGGATGGGGCGTTGGTGCCGTGGGCCAACTGCAGGGCAAGATGGCTCGGTTACTGAGCCCCTGGCCTGGGCTGTCTGCATGGCCGGCGCATCGGGAAGCTGTCTCCCATCATAGCCGCATTCGAGGGGGGAGCAAGGCCTGAAAGAGGCCCCGCCCCACACTGATCCTACTGACCAGGAGAGGGACTGAGTTCGAGACGCTCACCCGGACCCAGGCGGGAACCGCCATCGCCTCCACCTTCCCCAGCTCTGCTCTCCGACGCACAGGAAAATTCTAAAACATATTTAATCTCTTCTCTGATACTCAATTCCTCCGAGGAATATTTTTGTTTGGCTCTGTTCTGTTGTTATTTTTTAAAGGAAAAATGTTCACGGAAGGTTATAAAACACATATAATTTACTCACGGTAATTGCTCACGTGTTATTTATGTGCCGTACTGGCAGAGACACGGAGAAGAACGGCTTGATCAATGCATTCATCTAATCACGGGGTTCCTGCTCTTAATTTCTTTTGTTGGTAATTTCCATAGCCGGGCAGCAAAGCGCGGTGCTCTCTCGATTTACTGATCCCGGGACCCTGGGGAAAAAATCTCTCTGGAGCCATTTCTGTCTCCCGGGGAATTTGGTATTTATTCAACACTGAGTTCGAAAGCCCTGAAACATGGAGTCAACAACCCCAAATAACTCCTTAGGCATTTAGTAGGTCTGCGTGACATTTTCCTTTCTTTAATTGGTCATTTTAGGGGGCCGAGAAACAGATCGTAGAACGTTATTAAGAGCGACTCTCGGTCAAGGTAAAGCGGTGGTTTGGCAGACTTGGTGTTCGTCGGGGACAGACACGGGCAGACGCAAAGTGCTCATTCTTTCCCTTTTAAATACACGGAGACCCTTTGCTCTGCTTTGCACGGGGGTTTGAAACCCGATATGCTAAGGCGATGTAGGGACCATGAACCTATCGGACGCAGTGGGAGAAAGTTCCTGTCACTTCAGCTTGCCTTGACGGAAGGAGGCACGGCGCCTGCGTCCGCGGGGCCTTCATCTCCGGGACGTTTTGAAGGAGCAGGGAAGACGGCCAGAGCAGAACTTCTTCTCTTGGAGCAGCAGCTAGGTCCGGTCCAGGTCTGCAGGGACGGGCTGCAGTCCCTCACTCCGCCAAGCAGCGGTGTGGAGCCACCGTCCTGCTCTGCTTTTAAGCAAAGTGCTTCCGAGGGGCCGGCGGGCAGGGGAGGCCTCCGCCCCTAACACAGTGTCACAGAGAGTCCGGTCTCTGAACCTCAAAGGGCAGGACAAAGGAGACAGAGATAAGTGGACAGGCACGTGTCGGGGGACAGCCTGGGAGGCCCGAGGTTTCTGCTCAGCAGGACCAACGTCCCCATACCGCCACCACTCACCCAGGAATGACAATACCTTCCCTGGGCCCGGCGCTTCCAGTTTCGGTCTCATATGACCTCAGTGACCTCTGAGATGGATGGATTGGCATTTTCATTTCCCAGATGAGGCTGTTTCCTTCCAGGTAATTTGACTATCTTGAGGTTTTCAAAGCCGTTTTACCTTGCAACGCTTGCTCAGGAGTCTTTCTACGCTAACAGGTGAGTTACGGTAGGAGCCCCGGAGCCCTGGGCTTACAACAGCCCCACCCCACGGCCCCAGAGAGACTCCACTGGCCATAATTTGAGTCATCTGGACTAGACGACCGCTACAAGCTTGGTTTGTGCAAGCTTCCCCTCCAGCTTGAACGTTCCAGGGTCCCTTGAGAAACAGGGAAGGTTCCTGTTAAGCCAGAATTCCAAACAGACCCCAAATACCCAGGAAGTTTACACGGCTCACATTGCCACTCGTGGTGAGAGGCTCGGGATTGGGGCAGTAACTTCTGAATTGCCATGGGAAAATGAGCATGCCCAGGCCAGAGTCTGGGGAAAGAAGATTGCCCCTGAGTATTACTGTTTGAAATTTGCCACTGCAGGACATCAACATACAGCCGCCGATGATGCAGCATCTCAGAGCTTAGAAAGCACCTTTGCGCAGATTATGACATTTCCTGTTCACGTCAGTCGTGTGGGGTGGATGACGTTACGTTCATCCGACAGGTGAAGCCCAGACAGGCTCAAGCCTGACAGCTTTGACTCTCAGTCTTTTCTCAGCACCACGCGGTAAATCTTTACTCACCAGAAGGGCCAAGCAACCAGAACTTGCCTTTGTCTTAGGGACCGTTCCAGACTTTCTTCTTAGGAAACTGCCATGGATCTGCAATTTCTTCTATTCCTCCCTTTGTTAGCCAGATATCTTTCTGGCAGCCTGGCGAGGCCTGCATTTCAGAGCCTGTATTGCCAGGCTTATTGCCAAACCATTATGGGTGGGGGCCTGGGACCTCCGCCCCTCCCCGGTGGTCCGGGAGCCTCAGTCACTCTCTCTGGAGCTCCACCGCACAGGGGCCTGGCACACACAACAACCGCGGGTGACAGCCACGCCAGGGACAATCTTTCGGATGCTCTAGCCATCCACCCCGACCCTGCGGTCTCACCCTTCTGGCTGAACAAGAGACAGACGGCTCCTCTCCCCTTGGCTGTGTGCGGCTTAACGAATGCGTATGAAGACCGTATAAATAATTCACATCACTCAAGAGGTGGCGAGCTGAACAAGTCCCTTCTGGTTACATTTATTTAAAGATAAGGTGGAACTAAGTGAGTGATGGCCCGGTTACAAAGGCCAGGGTCCAGAGGGGATTGGGACACTCTAAGTTACACCACCAGAGTGATTTGTGCCGACTTGTGTCAACCTAGAGATCCTGGCACCTTGGGGGGAAAGGAAACGTCTTATCTCTAAGAAAAGTGATACGCGATGAGTATTTTCCAAGTACAGCCCATGAGCTAATTCTACAGAATTCAATTTGGCTCTGGCAGGAACCACGTCTCTGTTTTAATCTAAAAGGAACTCTGAATTCGTAACCTTGCAAATGTTGTCTTCACTTGGAAATGCCACGAGGGACTCTTCCAGAAGCACGGGCCGGCTCCCTGGTATGCAACCTCTAGGTGAAGGAGATGGCTCTTTCCAGAAGCGTGGTGAGTACCGCTTGAATCCAAAAGCATGCGACTCAAGCATCTTTGATTTGAATCAATTGATGAGAAAAATATTATTTGGAAGCTCCGGGGAAGGCAGCGTCTGTCATCAAAAGCCAGACTGGAAAAGCTTGCGGGGTGGTGGGAGAACAGGCACCTCCCATCTGGCCAGGTGGAGTGAGCCACTTTCTCCTGTCGTGATTTTATCTCGCCTTTTCTACGCCATAGCCACGTGGTTTAACTTTTTCTCCTCTCTTTTCCCACAGTGCCCCCTAAATATTTCCACGGAAGACTTTTAGAACTTCGTCATAAGGAAACCGTATCGCCGGCTGACAATAAAATTTACGAAGCAAAGAATGCCCCGGCTAATACTTTCCAAACGTCTTTGTTTTTGCACAACCGAGATGCTGAGAATATTCCAATCCAGTAACCCTGTCTCCGACAGGCAGCGGAGCAGTTAGTGCGGTTGACAGATAGACGTGGCCGCCACTCGGTAATCCTTTCTGCGTTGAACTCTGAATTTAAACACTTATTTTATGTTTAATTAATTTCTCCAAAGCGGAAAACTTCCAGGCTGCCCCTGAAGCAGGCTGCCTGTTTCAAATATTTTGTTTTAAGACCGAGAGGGGATAAAAGGGAAGAAGGAAGTCAAAGGGAAAGGTGTATGTTTTTCCTGTTGTTTTTCCAAATTCGAGGTGACGTAGCGAAAAGGCCTCCTGAACGCGCAATTCTTTGTGTGATGGAGGAGAGATGCACCTGTGAGTCGCACATCATCAAAGACACGGACGTGTATCTATAATTTATGCTTTGCTTTAAGCTTCTGCTGATCCGATGTGGCTTTTTTAAGACAACACAGGCAGCCCTGGCATCACCTGTCAATCATCGGGGCCTGCTCAAATCGCAGACCATTAGCGGGAGAGACGGCCGTTTCCTTAATGATGCTTTTATATGGGGCACGCTGGCAGTGAAACAGAGAGGGTCTGACTTGATCAATGCATTAGCCTAATCGCAGCGCCCTTGCTCCTAATTTCTTCTGTCGGCAACTTCCCCACACGGGTTGTGCCCGGGATTCTGGCAGAGACCCGCTCGGTGCCCTGCGTGATACGGGCAGCCGCCTCGCCCAGATCCCGCTCACCGGGAAGCGACGTCTGCAAGAGAGAAGCCCGGCGGGCTGCTGTGTTGGCTTCCAGTCCCCTCCTGTCGGGAGGACCCGGAAGGCCCACCCCACGCGAGCGAGCGAGCTTGGCTTCGGCCCCTGCCAGCCCGGTGGCAGACCCTGGCCCTGCCAATCTCAGCCCCTCGGTGATTCTGTTCCAGCGCTCGCCAAAAGCAGAATCCGTGTGCAATGAGCAAGTTTCACGTTCAACATTTTAAGCATCTATTTATGAGTCCCGATAATTAGCCCTTTGTCTGCAGTTCTGGCGACGACGATTAGAATTGCATCTCACGTGGTTAGTGCCCTCTCCCCAAACGCATCCTGTCACCTGCAGGATCACAAACAGGTGAGCACCTGAAAGGCAAAGACAGAGACAATTTGGGGAGTGGGGCGGGGGTCTCCTCACTGACCCACCCTCCAGCATTCTTCCTTCTTTGATCCACTTTTTCTTTGGCTTTATCTGATTTCAGACTTCCCGGTTTTCGTAGCCTGTGTTCATAAACTAGTTTTCTGCCCAACCTCACTCTCACCCTCAAAGGTTGCAATTTTTTATATAATGCCCTGCACACGATATCCGTGCCTTTCGCAAAATCTTGTCAGGATGCTATGAGGTTTAAGATTCTTTCCAAACGAATCATTCCCAGAA